>CM073001.1:167331868-167714368 GCA_037038555.1 Rhynchonycteris naso | reverse complement strand
GGACGTTTATCTGTCTCGAAGGGTTACCTTAATCCCCTCCTAAATCCCCACACGCTGTCGCGGGAAAACAGCAGAGCCAAACAAGTCGAAGTTAAAAGCCGCCAGATCAGAGCTGTCGCCAGGAAGGCCATGACAGGCAGCTCGCCCTTCATCCCCCCCCCCCCCCCCAAGTGCAAATCCTGGTCTCGGGATGCGACCATCTGGGGACACACAGCAACCAGCGTCCTGACTACAGCAGCAGGACCCAGCCTGGCTGTGCTCCGGGGAAGAGGAGGAGGGACAGGACGCAGGAGGGCGGCAGGGAAGTAGGGGCCCAGGGCTGGCGCTCAGGATTCAGACAGGCCTTCCCCGCAGGGTGACTCAGCACTGGGTCCCTCAGGCACCCCCGGGCCTCCGTTTCCCCCACAGGGGCAGCCAGCAGGAAGCGTGAGGGTCCACAGGAACAGAATGACGAATCCGGCACGGTGCCCCCAGAATCTGCACGTCTTCAAGCTCACGGAGCCGGAAGGCAAGTGGGAGGCCCCAGGATGCTCACGTCCCAATCCCCGCACCTGTGACTCTGTCATCAGGACAAAGGCCTCTGCACATGGGATCAAGGTGGGCACCCTGAGATGGGAGACAGTTCTGGACTGTCCGGGCGGGCCCGACGTCTGCACCAGGGTCTTTCTATGCAAGCAGAGGAGGAAGCCAGAGGAGAGTCGGAGGAGGCGATGTGACCACAGGACAGGGGCGCAGAAAGAGGGAACCAAGCTGGCTGTGACGATCGAGGGAAGGGCCCACGAGCCAAGGAAAGCAGGAGCCTCTAGAAGTCGGAAAGGCCGAGAAACAGAACCAGCCCTGGAGTCCCCCGGGGAACCAGCCCTGACAGCACCCTGATGTTAGCCCAGGGGGGACGGAACCCTGTTGGACTTCTGAGGTCCAGAACAGCAAGGCCATAATATGTGTCGTCGGTGGTCATCTGCGTGACACGAGTAAACAAATAAAACCTCCCGTCGTCTGAGCAAGCTCCTCCCTGGGAGAGGCAGTGTGGGAGGTGGGACATCTCACAGACCTTTACACAGAACAATAGCCAGACAACTGTCCGGGGGAATTTTGAAGGCAGTAAAAGAAAGTGCCCATTAACAGAGGGGAAGCCCTCAAACACACCAGCAGGACCCTGATGGCGGCTAAAGGGAATGACCCGTGGGTGCCACCCACACACTGGTCCGGGATATTCAAGTAGGTTTGATTTGTTTTGTTTAAAGGTGGGTGGGGGAGGGAGCCAGCCTGAGACAGTACCCGAGACGACCAGGAGAGGGCAGCCTGGGGCCCAGGCCAAAAAATGTCACCGAAATTCTGAGCCTTTTGACAAAAAAAAAAAAAAAAGCAAAAAGCAAATGAATTTCACCAGCGAGGCTTCTCACGTGCCACGGACCCCCTGCCCCTTCGGAAGACTGAAAGAACAAGAGAGTGCCACAGGGTTTTACAAGAACACACTCAGGAACACTTGATCACCCTTGATGGGTGCAAACCCACTCAGCTTGCGGTATTTATTTTTTATAGCGGAAGTCACCGGAAGTAAAAATCGCCCTTTCGGAAACGTCAGATTCAGTGCCATCTTGGAAGAGACAAATGCTTGCTGGCACGCTCACTCACAGGTCGTGATAAGTTTGGCATCTACTTAAAAAAAAAAAGAAAGAAAAAGAGAGAGAGAACTAGAGACCTAGAAACCTACATGGAGGACCCAGGACAGAAACGAGCACCTGCAGACAGAGGGCGATCTCACCCGCTCCCCACCAGATAAGGGGCCCGGCCTTGGGGGGGCTGCAGCCCCCTTCAGACCAGAGTCAGCTTTCCTCAGGATCCATAACCCTAAAACTCGTTAGGTCCCCGGTGCTAGTAATGTAGGACGATGGTTCCTCTGCCCAAACCCAGCTCAGCCCACACATGCTCTCGCTTTCCAGAAGTGGCCGGGCTGACCGCTCTTGGGACGACTTCTCTCTGCCGTCTGCTTAGCATGGGCGGAGTCTGAGGACGCCGCTCTGGGACTGTCTGCCACGCGCCTAGAATTGAAAACTCCCGTTGGCTTTGCGGAAGCCGGCTCTCTCCTCATCCCAGGGCTGGTGGTGCTGCAAATGCACGGCGTCCGTCAAGTCCGGACCCAGTGCAGTCGGGCCTGCACCCCCCCAGGGATGGCCACCATGCGCCTCTCGATAACGCCTGTCCCTTGCGCACGTCCGGGATGAGAAATGGCTAGCCCGTCGGAAGGCGGGTCGTTGCTAAGTTCCCGAGGGGCCCCTGCAGGTTGGAGGTGCCCTCTCGCTGTCCTAGAGCAGGTTCACTGCTCTGAGCCACCTTCACCCACGCTGTGGGGGAGGCATGGAGCGGCTGAGAGCCTGGGTTTGGACGAGAGACCGACACGGAGCGAACCCCACGCACGGAGGACGAGTTTTCCACCCTGTGGATCCTCAGTGTTCGATCTGGACAACGGGAACAATCTGACCTCCCCGGAAAGCTTTCGTGAGGACGACAGAAGACGCTGTGTGCAGAGAGCCGGCACACAGCCTGGTCGGGACGTGGGGTATTACGTCATCGTCACGCAAGAGTCTCATACGCCCCTGACTTCAGATGCCGTTAAAGAGTGCAGCGTTCTGAAATGCAACCATCTCTTCCTTCACCTTCGAACCGCAGCGTGGACGGGCCGTCGTTCTCACACTGCCAAGTGGTGTGTCCACTTTTCCACCTTCTCCTGCAGGGAGGGTTTTGTTGAATGACAGTCCGCTACAGAGGGGCAGAGCCCGGAAGATGCCAGGGGCTCCCGGTCCGTTGCCTCGGGGAGCCAGCATGCAATGGCCAAGCACCAGCCTGTCTGCAGGGGCAGCAGGAAGCAGCCACATACAAGGCGCATGCCTCGGGCTGGCCTCTTTCTACACTTAACTGGGGCCATCAGGACCTCTAGCTATGTGAGCGCTGGCCTGGGGGCAGTGAGTGAAGCAACAATCTTACAATCTTACCTTTTATCTGAAAGAAGCCACTTTCTAAGTACGCGAACTGCCCTTCCTAGACCTCTTCCCTCTGCGACCAGGGAACATCGCTGCAGAAGAGGCAGCTGAGAAGCCCTGGCCCCTGAAAAGACAGGCCAGCCCACAGACAGCTGGAGGGGTACCGCGGGACCCACCCAGGACTGCGGGCACTCCCTCTCAGAGGAGGGGACCACTGACGGAAGGGAGCGGAGGTGAGGGTCCTCTGGCTCCTGGGACAAGGAGCCTCCCGGTTTACAGCCAGTCAAGGTCCCCTGCCGGGGGGTTGGGGTCTTGCTTGATCTCTGTCTCTCTGGTGAGACCAAGGTTCCCTGGAGCCCGCTGACATTGCGGACAAAGCCCACGTGTAATCTCTCGGCTTCCTGGAAGTGGCTGGCTGAGAAAGCTGGTGGAGATTTCATGCTGTCTGATGGGTGGGTCAGACAGACAGCCCTGGCTTGGCATATAGAACGATCCATGTATATCCTGGCCATGGGCAATGTCTGAAGCACTGATTACTCATTCCATCTAGTCAACAGATAGGTATCCAGGGCTCCTAACAGACCTTCTGCAATCTAGCCTGCTGGACATAGATTCTGCGGTAATTCTCAGAGGAGCAGGGAGCTATGGCCCCAGAAATAAGAGATGGATCCAAGGGAGCTGGAAACTCCAGGCTCGGGGCAGAGGATGGAGTTTTGTGCTCCGAGTCGGCAGAGGGAGAGACGGGCCCTTGCTAGCACGCACAGCGCTTGTTCCCCCCTAAATCGGGTATCACATTCAGCTGTGTGGGGGGGAAAAAAAAAAAAGCTCAAACTGTGATGGTTTGACCCTGCTTTTCTCGCCTGCTCAGCGAAAATGCACCTGGAGCTCTTTGTTGTTCAAAAGACACCACCCGGGACCCACTTCCTGTGCCACCATCCTCATAGACACAATACGGCTGCCCTGCCCAAGACATCACATCTGTATCCCAGGCAGGAGAGGAAGAGGTAAAACGTGAATGGCACAGCTAGCGGAGTCCGCTCTTCTTTGTCAGGAACAAAAAATAAAGCTTTTCCCAGAAGCCTCATCTAATAGAATGAATGCCCCGATGAGCGCTCCCTGATCAGAAAGGGGCCACAGTGCCACCTTGGTGGAAGAGAGCCTACGGGCAGGGTGGCAGCAGGGGGGTGACTATCTAAGACAGGGCTCAGTGTGAGCTATATGGATCAGCACAGACAAGGTTTGGTTAGCAACGAAGAGAGAGAGAGAGAGCGAGCATGCTGTACGGTCAGCGTGCCGTGTCTAATTATTCTCATCATAGGTGGCGGATGTCTCATCAGTGTTCTCTGTCTGAACACTGATGGCACACCCACCACCCCGCAAGTTGGGCATGACACCGGTGTGCTCGGTGTGCGATGAGACTCCCTCCATGCTTGCCTATGTGCCCCGTGATGCCTTCTGCCCTGGACAAGTGACCCATCTGCACAGACGTGCGGGTCAACTCAAACGGCACGGGCCAGGAGGCTACTACGTCCAGCACGCTTGTAAAGACAAGATGATGCTCTGTCCGCCCGTCCCCGTTGCCGCGTGGCCAGTTGTGAGATACCCATCCGGGGGCATCTGCATTTGGTCTCCCCTTTTGCTGTGTGTTTTGCTATGCAAATGAGTCATTCATTCCACAAAGCACTGCCTGTCCACTCTGCTTTCAGGAAGGGTCCTGGAACCTGATAGGGGAAGACTAATTGGGAGACACCTGATGTTCATTCACCTCCTCAGCCTCCACTCCTCCTGCCTCCGTTCCCAAAACAGGAGCCTCATTTGACCAGGTGATGGATCATAACAGGTCCAAGACAAACACGACAAGGCAATCCTCTGCTCCCCTGCCTCCCAGCCTCTCGCAGCTCAGACTGGTGACCTAGTTCTGGCTGACTAGCGCTTCTGCAAGGGCTCTGAGAAAAGCGCTTTCCTGGTGCGGGGGAAGAGAGGTAGATGCTGTTGCCACTGTCTTCCTTTTTCCTGCTCCAAACTCTCATGCAATGTCCGGAGCCACAGCCGCCAGTTTGCAGCGGCAGGGCAACAATGTAACAAAACTGAAGAGGGTAGAATGCTAAGATATAAGGGAGGCGTGTGAAAACAGTGCCACAGATCGGCTGCTGCTGCAGCCCTCGTCCGCCCATCTGTCCATGGTTGCGTGAGAAAATCAACCCCCCACTTATTCAAGATTCTGTTGACTGGGTGTTGTCCAGCTGGCCAGGAATACGCCCCAGTGGTCCGAATGGTATAAACCACAGTGATAATAGGGCTGCTGCCCTCGTGGACCTTACAGTTTACGTAAGAGAGACGGTCGACCAGATACTATGAGACATCCAAGGAGGAGGCCGAGTGGGGTGTGACAGTGCACAGATGGTCCTCAACTGGCCGGGGTGTGAGACAGGGAAGGCCTTTCTGAGGCAACCCTGTGAAACGAAGTCATCAGAAGGAAACACAGCTCGTCTGTCTGCGGTGTTTGGACTCGCCTGACACACTTCCCTGAGGCAACGTCCAGACTCCGGCCCCTTCCCGTGTCCAGCGGGTAACATTTCTGCTCACCTGTCACACCCTCTTCTCCAGAGGCCAGCGGGAGACCATGACAGACGGGACCTGTGTTCCCATGACGCCACCTCGCACCGCCTCCCGCCCTTGCTGGGGGGTTCTGCGGGTGAGGCAGGTCTGGGATCTCCCCGAACTCTGCTCTCCAGGGAGAGTGGGACGCAGGGTCACCGTCTCAGCTTCCCTCCACGGGCTGACGGTTCATTATTAATGAGATCTGAGAAACAGACACCGGCGTACAAACGGCCCCAACCAAACTGTGGCTCAGAGAACGTTCCCGTTCCAGCTTCAGGAAAACGGCTTCAGCATGGCAGTTTAGCCACCATTCCCCGCCCACGATCGTGGCCACACGTGAATTACCCTGAAAACACAGCTACTGCGTGAACGCACATGCAAGTATATTCAAGGGCGTGCCAGGAAAAGCGGAGACACGGCGGGGGGACCGGGGACCTGGAACGCCAGGCATCAGCTAGGCCAGCGCCCTGCCCTGTGTGCGTGGCGTCCCGCGTGGAGGCGGAGCCGCTGCTCAGAAGGGTCGGCGATACCCTAGTATTTTGCCACCCTATGGGGGAAAGAAAGTATTGTAAGCCCAATTAGCATGAAAATTTTAAAATGCAAATGCTTTTCATTTAGACATAAAAACAAAATGCCACGACATTTTCCCCCCTTCCATTCATCATCAACAAGTTAATTACTGTGTAACGAATCGCTCCTCGCGAGTCTGGATGTTGGGGGCAGCCGGCGGGCTGACTCAGGGAGAGGGAAGGGGCCACGGGGGGGAGGGGGGCGGGTCGCTGACAGCGGGTGGCACGCCGGCGGCGGTAACACGGTGACTCGGTGACACTCCTCCACTGTCGCTTGTCCAATTAATGCTCAGCCGTCTCCGTGGCAATAACTCAATTATAAGTAGTCATTACCTATTTAACTTGATTTCTGCCAGAACTGTGGACGCATCACACTGCGCAGTTATTTCTGACGCGCGCGCGTATTAGCGGTACCGCGGCCTTGGAGGTTGCCACGTTCTCTGCGTAAACAGAGGGTTTTTTTTTACCTGCCCTGGTTTGAGCATGTGTGTGCGTGTGCGTTTGTGCGTTGGCTTGTCAGCTTCCGCCTCCATCGTGTCAAATTACTTTAAAGGTTTACAGCTGTCTCTTTGTCCCTGGGGTTTTTACACCTTAGGAAGTGCCAGAGGGAGAGGGCCGCGAGGGGCTGGCACACCAGGTGGCAGGGGGAGGCGATGGGTTTCCAGCCCGCCCAGGGCAGGTACGGGACCCCCCAATGCCCGGGACCCACTCTGCATTACTCTCCCCAGCCAGGATTGGGCTGGGCCCTTGCTCAGGTATAAATAAGTGCTCAGAAAACAAGTCTCATGTTCACATATCCCGGACGCCAGTCCACATTCCCTTCAACCCTCACTAGGTAACAGCCACCTGGAGGTATAAGATGGGCCAACAGGTGGCTAGTGATGGAGGCTTCCCTCCCCCACCAGCCTAGAGCTGAGCCCCCCCCCCCACCAGGACAGAGAGGAGACATTTGTTTGGAATCTCACAGGTTATCATAAAAAAAAGACGAGACTCTGTCATCTTCTTCGGTTGTAAGGAGCACCTCTTATCACTAAAATAGAGGCAGTCTTTGTTTTATTTTGTTTATTCCTCAGTAACATTGATACTCCAACACCTCACCCCATCCCAGCACACAGAGCACGGAGGGGCTTCTGGGCCTTCTCTGCAGACGCACGGGGGTGGGGGTGGGGTCTCAGCAAATCCACCACCCTGCAAGACGGCCTCACCTTGCCAACTTCAAACTCACACACAGGCCGTGCGATGACAGAGCAGCCCCTGAGAACTCTGGCCACACACGCCTACGTGTAACCATGTCCACCCCTTCCACGCCAACCGCCCAGAGATGTGTATTGTTTACGTTTCTTTTTTCTTTAAAATTTTTTGGCCATCCATGACAGTGTCGGGAGCATTGCACCCCTGCATTAGCGGTCAACTCAGATGACAATAGACAAAAAAAAAAAAGCGAGATTCAGTGCAAAAATGAAGATCCTCATTCTTATTAGCGGGAACCCGCAAGTCAACAAGCTCCATCCCCCAGGAGAGGGTGGGGGGAAGACTCCCCTCAAACACACACACACACACACAAACACACACACAGAGGCAGGGCTCTCTGTGCCCCCGGGGGAGAATCGTAGGCGCCCCCGAAAACACGGAACTGGGGTGGGGGGAAGGGCAGCCGTGGGAGGGCTGGGAATGGTGAGATTCAGTTTCAAGGCTTTCACCTAACGTTCGTTCCCTCCACCCCTCTGCAACCAGCTAAAATGTGCGCTTTCCGGGAAACTGAGGCCAGGAGGGATGACGCAGAGGCAAGGCTAGACCTCCAGGGAGGAAGAGCGGGTTCATTTCCGCCTCTCATGCAAATACAAAGTTTAATGGTTTGTCCTGAAACGCAAACAGATGGATACACACGATGGTCTATAGACTGCCACGCAGCCCTGAAACAGCCTCCGACTCTCCCAACTCCATGTGGACAGTGTCCTGCAGCCGCCGGGAGGCCCACGGGCAGCTCCCGCCCGCCTGCGTGTTCTCGTGTTGTCGGTGGGACCGGTCGGGAAAACCGAAGGCCACGTTTGTGCACAGAACGTCCGTGGGCTTATTTACCCCATCTCCAACAACATCGTCTGCTTTCCCCCCCCGCGCGCGTTTCAAAGCAAAGGATAATTTAAGAATCCAGCATTTCATACATAAAAATTCTGAGCGGGGAAGTCCCGTCTGTCTGCACATCGCGCGGGTGACGTCTGGTAGGAATGCCAGCGTGTGGCCCAGGAAATGATCTCTCCTGCAGAACCGACAAGTGGTTCTGAATCCTTCACCTGCGATGCCAACGCCGCTCAGCTCCGCTCCGCCCTGGGCAGCCAGCGCTGACAGCGCAACAGGCATTCTGCAAAGACCGCGCAGTTCAGGGACAGCCGGCCCTGCCTTTCCCAGCAAACTGTTTCCCCAGCCCAGAGCGAGGTGGACGATTCCTCCTCGCTGCCATGCCCACCCTACCTTTGAGGAGCTCCTCGCCTTCCAGAATGTTCTGGGAGATTAACGCTGTGTAACCTTCTTCTGAGAACCCTGCCTTGCAGGTCTCCCCGGCTGTAAGATCCCCATCGTGAGCCTGAGAAAGGAGAGAGAGGTTAGAACCAACCTAAGCTCGCAGAAACCGAATGCGATGGAGGTAGGCCAGCGGCTGGCTGTGGCCAGGGTCTCAGCTCCCACAGGGAGGGATAAAACCCTGCTTCCCCCCAGACTTTGCCCTGCGGTGGACCCCGGGACGGGGTGCTGCAGGGAGGGGAGGTCGCTGTGCTGTCTGGCCTCCATTGGCACGTGGCCAGGATGCAAGTGTGAGGTGTGTCCAGAAGGCAGCTGGCCACAGAGCCAGGAGTTAGCCAATGACCACAGAAAGGAAGGGGCCAGGGAGCAGGCCTTGTCTGAGCCATGTCACCCTTCAGAACACAATGCCCTGCTGTGTGACAACGCCAGCCAGCTGGTCTCCCCTCTGCAGTCCACCAGGAAGGGCAGAACAAGAGAGGTGATTCTCCAAGAGCAGGATCAAAGGGAGCTGCTCAGAGGGGTCAGGAGGGGCGCGGGCGCGCGGGGGGTGGGGGGGGGGTGGGGGGGTGGGGGGTGGGGGGGGTGGGGGGTGGTGGTGTCCATTCTCCTGTCTTCTTGGCCCTCCCCTACTTCCTCGGAGACTCCTCCACCTTCAGCGCCCCCATCTCCAACCAGGCAGGGAGAGAGCTCCCCTAACTGACTGGAAAGGGTAGGGTGTCATCCTGTCCTCCCAGAGCCCTGGCTTTCCTGCCCAGTGGGAGGTGGTCTAGAGCCCACACTGCTAGCAGGGAGCACAGTGGCGGGTGGGGTGGCCCTCCAGGCGGGGAGGAGGGTGGAGTGTGTGTGTGTGTGGGGGGGGGGTTGGAACTACAGGTCAGCGGCGGAGCTGGAGATGAAGGGAGAAACAGCCAGCGCCACAGGGAAGCCAGCCCTCTGCCGCCACCCGGCCCAGCGCAGGCAACAGGGGCGCAGCCCATACCCTGTACCCTGCCCGCGGTCCCGCCTTCGCGAACTGCGGAGAGAAACGCGTCTCCTTCCGCTGGCTGCCTCCTTCTGTCCCGCACGCCACCACCGCCTACTCCGGTCCCGCGTCTCGCACGACATCTCACACCTCTGCCACTACCCGCCCCGGGCCCAGAGGCTGCCCCTCCCGAGCTCCTGGCACCCGCCGCCGGCGGGGAAGCGCCGCCCCCCGCCCAATCCAGAAGCACAGAGGCAGAAAGCGGAGCACGGGGTTGTTCCATGGGGAAAGCTCTGCACCGCGGCTCGGTCCTCGGGCTCGAAGCTCCATGGAGACCGAGCCGGGGAGGCGCACTCGCCCAGGAAAGTTTGAAGCCGCCCCCGGCGAGTGCCGAGCGCACCACGCTCCCTCAGCCCCGCAGCGGCCTGGCCACAGCGCTGGTTTATTTCCGAGGTTACACCGCGCGGCCCAGAAGGAGCAGCGAGGCCGAACGGCCACGAGAGGGGGTTCCTGCAACTCCCGCGGCCCCTCCGCCTTCCCCGGGGGCGCCTCCGGCGCAGCCCGCACGCCGCCCCCCGGGCCGGGGCAGGGCTGGGGACACGTTCGCGAGCTCCGAAGTAAATCAATAAACGGGCACCGGGACCACGCTTCGGGGACACCCTCGCTCTGCGGCCGCCCGGCGCGTGACTCCCCGACCCCGTTCGGAACAGCTAAGGCCCTGTCGGCTCACCCCGCGCCGCTGGGACTCCGCGACGAAGGTGTCCCGCGATCCACATCGCCGCCCACCCGCAGCGACGGTCCTAACCAGCAACCGGACGACCAAGGCGGCGCCGCGCGGCGAGCCCCCAAACCCCGGCAGCGGTGGCCTGACCGGGTGCTCCCAACACCCTGATCCCCGACTCTCTGCGGCCAGGTCCCCACGCCCGCAGCCCCGGCCGAGCTGGGCTCGCCAACTCCGGAGACACGCGGCTCCGGGCGATGGAGGGCGCGCCGGCTCCACCAGCGGGCAGTCTGCCCCGGCGCTGGCGAGCCGAGCCCCGGGCAGCGGTCACGGTCCAGGCGCAGCCGAGGGATCCGCGGTCCCCTTAGGGCAAAGCTCCTTCAGTCCCTCTACCCATCCAGCCAGCCGCCTACCCAGCCAGCCAGCCACCTACACTCCCGCACCGCTCCGCACCGCCGCTCGCTGCTGCCCCGGCGGCTCCGCGCTCCTCCCAAGCGCAGGCGGCTTCACGGAGCGCAGGAGCCGGCTTGAAGCAGCGGTGCCCACCGCGGGGGCCGGGGAAGCCCCGAGAGCCTCTCCGGGCGTGTGCGCGCCCCACTGGCTCCGGGGACGGCTCCGCGCTGCCCCGGCTTCCGAGCGCCCGGGGAGGGAGGCGGCAACTTACCCGGAGCGCGCCGGAGAGCGAAAGCAGCACCACGAGCACGCCGGAGCCCGCGGTCATCTTCCTGCCGCGCCGCGCCCGGGCGGCCGCCCTCCTAGTGCCCGGAGCCCAGAACCGGCTCCTCGCCGCCGCCGCCACCGCCGCTGCCACTCCACGGGTCCCGCGCCTCCAGCCCCACGGCGGCGCGACCCCTCAGGCCGGTGCGTCCGCGGGCCTCCCAGCCGCCCGCGCCTCTGTTCCGCGCGCTCCGAACTGCAGGTGAAGCCGCGCGGTCGCCCTGCCGAGGCCCCGCCCGCAGCCCGGCCCCTGCGCTCGCCGGCCTGACGCGGGCCTTAAAGGCGCCGCGCCCCCCGCGCCGCGCCCGCACCCCGCCTCTCCGCCCGCACCGCGCGGCCCAGCAATGGCAGGGGATCCGTTGCCCGTGTTGGGCGAAGGGGCCTCGGACACTCGGTTTACAAGAAAAAGTGTGTGTGAGGTGGTGGTGTGGAGGGGAGGGTGGATGGGAACGTGAAGATGGAAGAAGGCCCGGGTGGGGGGGGACCCCGCCCCCAAATCCAGGGCGCCCCTTCAGGGTGATGAGGAACCCCTGCTGCTTTAGTTCAACTTCCTGCGGGTGTGTGGTGGGAGCAGGCACTCCATTCTGACCTCTACCGTTGGGGTGTCTTCTCACTAACGCCCCAGACCTAGTTCACCCTCCTGGCCAGGCACCTGCCTTTAGCCAAAGAGAGGAACGGGGCTGGATAATCCAGCCCCCCGGGCTGGGCAGCCCCTCCAGGTCTCTGGACAGCTTCCAGTCTGGGCCGGGGCTGGCCGTAAGCATTGGGTAAGGGACTCATTCCTATTGGTGTATCAGCAGCAGCTTTGCGAGGCCTGAGAAGCCAAGAAAGAAATTAGAAACCTCTGGAAAGGAAGAGCTTCCTGAGCAGACAGAAGAGCTGTCAGGAAGGTCAGCACAAGCAGGCCGCCCGGCTGCACTGGCTCTGCTCTGCTGATTTCTGAAGGGGAGTGTGTGTGTGTGTGTGTGTGTGTGTGTGTGTGTGTGTGTGTGTATGTGGAGGGGGGGCATATTTCTTTAAGGGATCAGCAAGTAAAAAAAAAAAATACGGACAGCTCAGAAAGTGAGGAAACGTTTCTGCCCGTTCCCCTTAGGCTTGGAGATGTGGAGAGGAGTGGCTTTGTTTGTGCAGATATTTCCAAATGTCTTTGCCTTGGTGGGGGAGCTCTGTGTCCAGAATACATCCCTTCCTGGGTATGAAACAAGCTGCAGAAGAGAGGGAAGGAGAGGGGGTGGGATGGTTAAGCTCCAAGGTCAGAATCAATTTGGGCAAGAAAGCAGAAAAGCTACAGCACACCCTGTATCCCCAACACAGGCCTGGGGCAGGGCTGCCTGCTGGTTAGCGCTCTGTGCCGACCTCCAGGAAGTCAGAGTTCAGTAACTCCAGAGGCGCAGGGTGAGTTCTCTACCCGAGAGGAGGAAGGGACATGTCTCTTCTCACCTTGTCACGGTGCTCCTAGTAAAACAGAACACCATAACCGAGCCGGTGTCACCCTGAATCTCCTCCATTCCTGGCGTGTGTGTGTGTGTGTGTGCGCACGTGTGTAGAGGGCGGGGGAACAGGTTACCCATTTACAGGGCTGAATGTGCAGGGCTTATAGCTCTCAGAGTCAGACAGAGGTCCCACATACATAGGGAGGTTTTGTACACGAGTCCATCTGAGTCCCCACTGTGGGGAGGTCCCTCCTGAGCCAGCTGCTCACACTTCTGAAGGACCTCTCTCTGCGGCCGCCCTTACCCCGGGTACTATTGCCAAGGACACGGCTCCCATGGGCGCCTCACAGTTGTCGTGAGCGTCCACCGCTGGGACCTGCCTCTATCTTCACGGTGTAGACTGTTTCCGAACAGAGGTACCCCAGCGCCCTGCAATCACTCTGCTGCGCTCTGCGAAACCCATCACGTGCATACAGGCAGGTCTGTGTGTGTGTGTGTGTGTGTGTGTGTGTGTGTGTGTGTGTGTGTGTGTGTGTGTTGAGCAGGATCCTGAAGCCCAAATACCGGATGAAACACGGCTCTCCATCTTCTCCCGCTGCTGCGTGTCTCAGCATGTTGTTGGCTGTACCGAAGGGCACTGTGACTTCCAGACGGCGTCTGTCCGTCCTGACACCACCCAGCCCTGAGCCAGGCCCAGACACAGGCGCTTGCTGGTGTGTATTGACCCACGGAGCTGTCTGAACTGTGACCGTCCTCATCCCCGTCACACACTACGGGGGCGAAGGGAGGCCCGGGGAGGTCAGGTGCACAGCCCCCCGCCGGTGGCAGGCCCCGAGCGCCTTCGACGGAGGGAGGCCACTCATTTCCACGGCGCGTCTCTCGTGTGTGGGAGCTCAGTCTTCGGGAAGAGCAGCCAGAAGCCCTGCAGTGACTGCGGGGAGCCCAGCAGAGAGCATCGGTTTATCAGACTTGCTGTGGGTGAGGCAGCTAGGATGCCTTCGGCGAGGAGGGGCAGGCGTGAGCTGAAGCACCGGGCGGAGGATGTCTAAGGATGGTCTGCATTCTGGCGCCCTGAAGGGTGGCCCCCATGACCAAACAGCACACACACTCCTCGCCGGGAGTTTGTTAAAAATGCAGAACCCACCGCAGGCCACGCCCTAGGTCCACATGTGGGTGTCTGTATGCTGACTGACACCCCCTCCACGCCGCTTCTGTCCCATGATCGTTGGCTTCAGAATCCTGGAGAGGCTCCTAAAAATAATGCAGATTTCTGGCTCCACCTGAGACCTGCTGACTTGGGAGCTTTGGGGAAGGGGGTCCAAGACCTGGCTTTTAAGCAAATTCTGGGTTGTAGTGCATGCACGCCAGTGTTAGGGAACCACGAGCCTGTCCCGCATGGAATAGGCAGCTCCTGGGGGCCTCAGAGAATGCTGCTTCGTGGGCCCCGCCCTGGACCTACAGACACTGGTTGTCCTGAGCGGAGCCTGGGGCTCAGCACTGGGTAGGTGGACAGATGCCGAGACAGCTTCCCCGAGGGAGGACCCTGGCCACCTGCCCTGCCCAGCACCTGCAGGAGGAGCTGCCATCCATCCGCCCACTGGTGAAGAGCCCGAGAGAAGTGTGCTCTTCCCTAAGAGCGATTAAGAAAATGCACTGGTGGTGGGGGGTAGCAATGAGTGACTGCCCACCCCTCCGGGTACTTGTAAACTGCCGGCTGACTGTGAGTGTGAGTGATGCCGGTGGGACTTCTCGCCACCTCCCACGTGCTGAGGTGAGTCTGGGAAGGGGGTTCATGTTTGGAAGCAAGTTGAGTGCTTCCGCTGGGGCGGTCTTTCCTCGCCTTTTCATCGGGGTGTTAATCTGTTGTGTGCTTTTCTCCCCCCCACCCCCATTCTCATTAATTTTTGTAGCCACTTAAGCATTTGCACGGAACTCTGTTTTGTGAAGAAAGCTGGGAGATGCAGCCGAGGCGTGAAGACGCTCACGGTGCTGGAGAATGGAGCGGAGAGGCATCGTCTTAGAGGAAAAAGCAGGAGAGAGGCAGACAGAGGGACAGAGAGACAGGGAGAGAGAGAGAGACAGAGAGAGAGAGAGAGAGAGAGAGCTCCCTCCCTGCGTGTCCGGTGACGCTCGCCACGGAGGGGGCTGACACTGGGGACTGGGTTCCTTCTCACCAAGTTCATCTGCCGCCTCTCCACGGTCACAGGGCAGAAGAATGAGGGTCCGGGTTCGGGGAGGGTGCTTCAGCGTGAACATGCCAAGGACAGGGGCCTTGGGAGCGGTGGGGGCGCGGGGCGTGGGGAGGAAGGACGCTGAGTGTCTGGGGAAGCCAGTTTAAACAGTAACGCAGATGACACCAGATTTAGAGGGAGGAAGAGAATGGGGGGTGGAGGGCTTCTGGAAACCCGAGCACGCTGAGAGAGAGAGAGAGAGAGAGAGAGAGGCAATAAAACAGTGCGGCTGGGGAGATGGGGAGGAGTGTGAGATGAACTTTATGAGGAAAGACGTCTGCTGGAAATACAAGGCTTCCTGTTGGCTTCAGCCGCTGTCCCCGGGGAGGCAGCGTCCACCTCTCTCTGGCCTGACTGCTCCGCTCCCTTCATATCGTAGTCAACCTGGTTTGTTATTACTGAACTTCTGGGGTTCACTGCTGATCGTCACCCCTGAGACCTGGGATCCAGGCCCCGGCCCTGTGCAGGAGGCTGGACTCCTGCTCCATTCTGCTCAGGTGCCCTGAAGGCCCGAGCACAGCACTCGGCCAAGTGTGGTGGCCAGAGACACGTGCCCACCTCCAGCCGTCCGGCAGCCCAGCGGTGTCTGCTGACAGCCCGGGTGTCCTCCCCGGTGTGTGTGGGGGCGGGGCATCTCAGCACCTCAGCTATAACGCAGAGAGAGGTTTCTTCCGGAGTCCTCCCACACGGAGGAAGATTTGAGAGGAAGAGTAGAAACTGGCTGTTTTCCGGAACTCCGAGTGTTCCCTCAGGACCACAGGTACCCACTTCCTGAACCAAAGAGGAGGAACGCCCGTGTGAACCAGCAGCCAATGGCTTTGCTGGGCACGCTTGGGCTACACGTGCTGTGGCACGAGGCGGCAGAGGTCAGGCTGCTGGGGAAATGGTGCCCGGGCCCACCCCGTTCCTCAGGTCCTTGCTGGATGGAGCCTCCGAATTCACTGAATCACCTGGTGCTGCCTTCTGTCCTAGGGATGCAGCTGGAGACAGGAGACACAGCCCCTGTCCCCATGGACCTCCCAGTCCAGAGGGGACATCAGACCCCGCACACAGAAGCAGGGCGGCGAGGCAGAGCCCAGAGAGATGTGCTCAGCAATAGGACCTGGCACGTTCGCTCCCAGCGTGTCTGTTCATCCTGTGACCAAAGTGGGACTTCCAGCGTGAGCCTCCTTTTCACTGGTGAGAAAAGGCACGCACTCAACTCTGGGATCAAAACACAGGTGCCTCGTCTTCCCTGCGAACCCCTGTGTTCGGGGGACCCAGGAGCTACAGCGGATGCCCCTTGCTCACTCTGCCCCCCTCAGCTTTCATCTGAAATATCTACAGCCTCCCTGGGAGGTGCCCCTGGGTGGTTGATTTCCCACTTTAAAACATTAGTAAACTTGATACTGTAGAGCAAGCAGGTCCGGGTTTGCAGAACAATGGAGCAGACAGTAATCCAGAGTTCTGGGACTCTTCTTCCCTGCTTCCGCTGATACACCTAGCTTCCCGGTCATTCATGTCTGGCTACATTTGTTACAGTCGGCAAGCCGACATGGATACATTGTTGATACAGTGTTGCTACACTGTCCTAATGTGCTCCACCCGACCCTCCCTCTCCCCCCAACCCATACCCCAGGCAGCCATCTGACCTTTTTTCACTGTCTCTCTGGCTTTGCTTTCCTCAGAATGTTACATGGTTGCCGTCACACCATACATCGCTGGTTCAGATCGGCTCTTCCACTTAGCAACAGGCATTTAAGTTCCCCCCCGTCTTTTTATTACTGAATAATAATACTGCGCGGTCCGGATGTGCCGCAATGTATTGACCCGTTTAAGGACATCTCGTTGGCTCCCAGTATCCCTGGGTTTGTCAATAGTGAAGATGGAAGACATTTCTCTCCCCCCTTCCCCCACGTGAACACGTCAGAGAGGCCAATGGCTTCCTTTCTTGCCTTACCTGGTCCTAGGTTCCGCCTGCAGAGCACCGAGCCTTGACCGCAGCATCAGATGGGTTGGGTTGCCACCCCAGGCTTGGAGCTTGGGGGTGGGGTCAGGTGGAGCGTATGCTCAGGACACCTCCATTCCAGGAGAATAGCCTCCTTGCCCCGGGGGAGCCATATCGCCCTCAGCCGACTGGTGGCACCCATTGTCTTCTGAGTCCTGGGATCGCCTCTTCTCCCAGGACGGACATTGGTAGATGTGGGTGCCAGTTCACAGACTTGGCCTCCCTCTCTCCCGCTTTGGTCCTCAAGATTTGAGAGTTGGCAGGGGCGAAGCCCTCTCCATTTGTAAACAGTCTCCTTCTCTTTTTCGGGGTGTGGGGGGGGAGGGGAGATTTCAGCGACTACGATGACTGCTTTTGCTTTCGTGTATAAATTACTGCTGGGAAGGCACGTTCTCAACAAGTACTCATTGATCTTAGGAGATAACGATCTTCACTGAGCGCCCTGGCCTTCCCCACCCGGCAGCCGGTTTATTGCACCCGGAGCGCCTGTGCTCGGAGGGATACTGTGATAGTTCCGGGGAGATAACGCCGAGGGGGAGGGGGAGGGGGACTGGCCTCGAGGGCCAGCAGTGCCTACTCACACGCTCAAGGACATCCAGGTCCCGCCTGAATCCAGAAGAGAGAAGCCGCCTCCCCTACCGTCTCTGTTCAAGGGCCACACACTGAGGGCTCTCAGCGCGTGCCCGACAAGAAGCCTTGCAGCTCCCGTGGGGGATTCTGGGTGTACACTCTCTGGGTCCCCGAGCTGCCAGGTAAGAAGCAAACCACCCGGAGGTCATCGCGCGGGAGAAGTCACCGGCCAGCTGTCCCCGTTACTGTGCCCACCTTGTGAGTCAGGCTGCCAGGGCTTGCCAGACTGGCCCGTCTTCGGCTGTGCTGGACAGAGAGCTTCACTGATGCCCCGGGGGACAGAAGAGTCACCCAGCTGTGTCCTGTTTGAGACCTTTACAAACTCCTGACCCAAATGCGGTGCCATACAATCAGAGGCAGGCGTCTGAAAACAGGAAGTGATGGACGACTTCTTACGTGGCGGTAGGCAGCTCACTCAAACGCTGCCTGGCCTAAGGGCGGCCGCGGACCCTGACCCACGCCAGCCATCCCCAGCGCCGGCGCATTTAGTTCCAGATGGTTGTTACGGCGCGGGAAGGGAACCCACGCTCACTTCCATGGTGCCTCGGCTGCTGGGAGCGCCCAGCCAACCCAGCAGCCGCTGTTCGCGTTGTTGCGGGAGGTGGAGGTGTGTTCTGCAGGGAACAGCCCGTCTGATTCCGCTGATTTGGCCCACATCTCGTCACTTCCACCGTAAACACGGAACTCGGGACCTGGAAGCCCCAGGTGACCCTGGTGAGGCTTTCCCCCTCTCTCCTGCAGCTGGAAGGGAAGTCACCCATCTCAGGAGCCCCCACTCAGCGTGCAAGCACCCCTCTTTTCTTTACATATGGAACACGCTATTCTGCTCATACTCTTATTTGCCGGGGAAGCGAGGCAGGAGTCATGTACCTTGTCCCGTGTTTTCCTGCCCCAGAAGGTGGGGGGAGGGGAAGACTTACAAAAAGGGAGTGAGACCATGAGTTTCAAGAGACGAAGGACATTACGTGTCCTTCCTCGGGCCCCAGCCCTGGTGTTCCAGCGGGTGTGCAGCGGGGGGGGTGAGGGAGGAGGGTTCCCAGGAGATGGGGTCGGATGTGCGTGCATTAGGCCTGGGGCGGTCCCCCCAGGGGAACTGGGGGACACTTGTTGCCTGTTATTGCTCCCTGAGAGGACAGTATATCAGGGAGATGAGGTATAAACCCTCTCAAAGATGGCGAACGGGGGGAGTGGGACCGAGACAGGCACTCTAGAACCCCCTGGGTCCCCTGACATCGGAGGGCAGACACACAGAGGTGCTGGCTCAGAGACGCTGCTGAGTGACAGCTGCGTTGGAGGGCAGCCTCACCCCATCCCCCGCCGGTGGTCTGGTCACATAAGGAGACCCGTAGAGTAAGGGTATGTGCACTTCCATTGGATGGAAGGTGTGCATCGTCCACAAGTGAAGAGGGAGTGACCCTTTCCCAAGGGCGTTCTAACTGGTCTGACAGTCCCACCAGCAGGTGCCCCAAGGTCTCCATCTGTGACGGGCTCTGTGACACCCCTCCCACCTCCCCCGTCTCCCCACTCCTGGGATCGTCTAGACTATTTCATGCACATTGATGATTATTATTTTAAGTTATTGTGGTGAAGACAGTGAATACGCGATCTACCCTCTTACCAAAAATGTAAAACACTCAACAGGATTCTGTTCACAATGGGTACCATATTGTACAGGAAAGGTCTGCAATTCGTTCCAACTTTCTGCCCATTGACAACAGGACCCCGTGTGCTCCCCCCCACCCCCCCCCCCAGCAGCAGTCCCATGCAGCCCCTCCGCCCCACAACCACCATTTTACCCTCTAGGAGTCTGACCATTTTATGTTGCTCATCTAAGAGGAATCACTCAGGGTTTGTCCTTCTTGTCTGTCTTGTTTCACCAAGTGTCGCGCCCTCCTGGTTCATCTGGGTTGCTGCACATGGCGGCATCTCCTTGTCATGAGGCTGGACAGTATTCCCTTGTGTGGAGACACCACGTTTTCTTTATCCGCTCCTCCGTCAGCAGACCCTTGGGAATGCCTCTACCATTGGCTCTTGGGAATGACGCCCTCATGACCATGGGAGCGGGCGGACACTCTCTCAAGCAAACACGGAACGTTCTCCAAGGGAGAGCCCCTGTCCTGTGACAGAACACGTCTTAACAGATGCGAGATGCCTGAGATCATATCACCTCTCTTTGCCAAGCATGGTCGAATGAAACTAGAAATAAATGGCGGAAGGAATGCTGGGAAGGTCACAGATGGGTAGGTATTTAAAAACACACTCTTGAACAACCGATGGGTCAAAGAAGAAATCCAAAGAGATTTTAGAGAATGTCTTGAGACAGATGAAAATAAAGCACATGAGAAAACATACAACAGGCGATGTGAGCAGCACCAAGAGGGACATTTATAACAAATGCCCACATTCAAACAGAAATCTCAAAGAAACACCTGTAGGAGCCATGAAAAAAAAAAAAAAAAGAAGCAAACTAAGATCAACATTAGCAGAAGGAAGGAAATAATAAAGATTAAAGCAGAAATAAATAAAACAAAGGATTAAAAGATAGAAAAAAAATCAACAAAATGACAAGGTTTTTTTTGGAAAGGAACACAAAAATCGACAAAACTTTAGAGTAAGAAGAAAACTAAGGAAAACGGAGAGAGGGCTCAACTCAAATAAAAAATGAAACAGCCGACATGACAATTGATTCCACAGAAATAACAAGGGTCATGGAGATTAATGGCAAATGACTGTCGACCAACAAACTGGACAACCCGGAAGAAACGGGGGAACCCCTAGAAATGTACAACCTACCACAAGCAAACCAGGAAGAAACAGAAAACCTGAACAGACCAAGAACTAAGGAGATTAAATCCAGTAATCAAAAACCTCCCCACCAAGGAAAGCCCAGGATCAAGTCGTTTCATTGGTGATTCTACCAAACGATTAAAGAAGAATTAACGCCAATCCTTCTCAAACGCTTCCCCCCTACCCCCCCCCCCCCCACAAAAAAAATGGAAGGGAACAGAACACTCCCAAACTCATTTAACTGGTCAGCACCACCCGGACACCAAAGCCAGAAACAGACACTGCGAAGACAACTCTTCTGTTACCGGGAGGCAGTAGCCTCGGTGAACATCAATGCAAAACAACGTCAAGAAGAACTCGAGTGAAGTGAACAGAACAGCGCAGTAAGAGAATCGCCCACCACGACCAGGCGGGGTTAATCCCTGGGATGCAGGAATGCAGCCTGCTAGTGTGACTCACCACGTGACCAGAGTGAAGGATAAAAAAAATCACAGGATGATCTCAATGGGAAAAACCATTTAAAAAAATACTTTACTTATTGATTTTAGAGCAAGGAGAGAGAGAGAGAGAGAAGGGGGAGGAGCAGGAAGCATCACCTTGTAATTGTTTTTCATATGAACCTTGACCGGTCAAGCCTGGGGCTTCGAACTGGCGACCTCAGCCTTCCAGGTTGACGCTTTTATGCCAGTGGTTCTTAACCTGGGTTCTATCAAACCCCTAAGGGGTTCGATGAGTCGGTCTCAGGGGTTCGGAGAAGCCTCTGCCGCGGAGGCCAGAATAAAGGAATACCGTCATTTGTTGTGAGTTCATGCACTTTGTTGGTTTTGTTCTTTGAGCAAGGGGATGTTCATGCACGGCTCATTTTGTGTACCAGTAAAAAAACATATACCTATGTCTTGAATTTGGGGGAAAAAATCATATTTTATTTATCACTAAAGAAGGGTTCGGTGAATGCGCATATGAAACAGGTGGGTTCGGTACCTCAAAAATGGTTAAGAACCACTGCTTTATGCACTGCGTCACCGCAGGTCAGGAAGAAAAAACTATTTTTGATGCAGTTCAAGGCTCTTTCACAATAAACAACAACAACAAAAAAAACCCTCTCAAATACAGAAAGACTGTCAACAGAATAAAGGTCGTAAATGACAAGCCCGCGGCTCACAGCGTACAGGGTGGTGAAAGTCGGGACGCTTCCCCGAACATGGAGGGGCTGCCGCTCTCCCCACTTCTGTCTGACGTGTCAGTGCTAGAAGACCCAGCCAGAATAACGAGGCAGGAAAAAGAGATGAGAGAGGCATCCGAATCGGAGAAGAAGAAGTGAATTATCTCTGTTTGCAGATGACGTGATCTTATTACGGAGGAGACCCCCCCAGGACGCCACAAAAGAAACCTAAGGAGAGTTCACAGAGGAATTCAGTCAAGTTGCAGGATTAAAAAAAAAAAAAGAAAATCAACATATAGAAATACCGTGAGACCATCTTTAAGCAGACAGCGCCCGAATCCCCTGTCTTAGGCTCCGCTTTCAGGGACTCCAACTAAGGGCAGAGGACCCAGGACCAGTCCCCGGGGACTGATGGAGGGGGTCTCCTCCCGGGAGCAGGAGAGACTGGCCCCGTGTCCTGCACAGCCACAGCGAGAGACTGCAAAAAAGGAGTTGCTGTAGCATTGCATTTGGGCAGAGGGTCGTCAGAACGTTTTAACCATGTTTATGTAAAATAAAACAAAACAAAACAAAACAAAACCAAGTCCTGGTTTATCAGACCGTAGAACCCACACCTGGCTTTGTGCCTCCAGGAATCATTGAATCGAGGAGCCAGCCCGCGTCTCCCACGGCAATCAGAAACCCAGGTGTCTTGCGAGCAGCGTCTGTTTTCCTGAGGTCTAGAACAAAGGGCGCACGGGTGACCCAACCCGTGTTACAAACATTCGGCGGGCGGCTGCCCGGCGACATCCCGGGGGGCGTGTTTGCCCGACCTTCTGCATGTCTCTGTGTGTTCATTTATACAGGTTTCCCTGCGGTTTTCGAAATGTCACCGACGCTGGCTATGTGACATAAGTCAGACCAACAAACAGTTCAACTCGAGTAGAGTGCGTTCACGCATATTACGCAGCGCCCTGGGGAGAGGCGGGGGCGGTCAGCGGCAGCCACATGGGCAGAGGGCTCAGTTGTCTGCCCCCCCTCCTTCTGTAAATCCGAAGGCAGGGGTTGGGAGAGCTGGGGACAAGGACTGTCTGCAGGCTGGTTTCCTCTGAAACAGGAGAAGTGGGTTGGGAGGGGGAGGGGAAGGGGGAGGGGGAGGGGGAAGGGGGGAGGGAGGGGGCCGGAAATGCTGGGAGGAATGGATGTCACACAGTTGCAAAGACAGAACGTGGAAAAAAAACCGACGGCCACTCGCACCTTGACAGGGGGACCCGACCTTCTCAGTAACCCAGCGGCAGGAGAACCGACCTAGTCAGGCCTCTCAGCCAAAGTCCTGAAATGAGCCTCTTCGGACCCACCTGGTCTCCAGGTTACTGTAGCCCGCTGAGCTAGTCATCCATCCTGAACGACTGCCGGCTCTCTCATTGGCCAGCTCTGGGTCACACGACCACAGGGAAAGCCAGGGTGGAGCGGCTCAACCTGAAGCTCACTGATGAGGGAGAAGCACCCCCCGGGGATGCTGGGAGGGCAGACGCCACAGCCATCCACAGAATGAGTTAGCGAAGCATCCCTCTCAGGCCTGGGTTGGGGTCTCCCCCACTCACAGCCCCCTCTCAGGCCTGGGTCGGGGTCTCCCCCCTCACAGCCCCCTCTCAGGCCTGGGTCGGGGTCTCCCCCCTCACAGCCCCCTCTCAGGCCTGGGTCGGGGTCTCCCCACTCACAGCCCCCTCACAGGCCTGGGTTGGGGTCTCCCCACTCACAGCCCCCTCTCAGGCCTGGGTCGGGGTCTCCCCACTCACAGCCCCCTCTCAGGCCTGGGTCGGGGTCTCCCCCCTCACAGCCCCCTCTCAGGCCTGGGTCAGGGTCTCCCCCACTCACAGCCCCCTCTCAGTCCTGGGTCGGGGTCTCCCCACTCACAGCCCCCTCTCAGGCCTGGGTCGGGGTCTCCCCCCTCACAGCCCCCTCACAGGCCTGGGTCGGGGTCTCCCCACTCACAGCCCCCTCATAGGCCTGGGTCGGGGTCTCCCCCGTCACAGCCCCCTCTCAGGCCTGGGTCGGGGTCTCCCCCACTCACAGCCCCCTCTCAGGCCTGGGTCGGGGTCTCCCCCACTCACAGCCCCCTCTCAGGCCTGGGTCGGGGTCTCCCCCACTCACAGCCCCCTCTCAGGCCTGGGTCGGGGTCTCCCCCACTCACAGCCCCCTCACAGGCCTGGGTCGGGGTCTCCCCACTCACAGCCCCCTCTCAGGCCTGGGTTGGGGGCGGCTGTGAGTGTGCACGCCCGTCTTCCCAGCGTTCTCGATTACTTGGTAAAGGTAGAGAGCCTGAACAGAAAAATAAACAAGCAGCTTGTGTCTCTGGCTGGAACCACTTTATTTATTCAGACGGGTTGTACCAAGGACCCGTCTCAGAACCCCCAGACCACCTGGGGGGGCCGTGTGCGTGTGGGGGGGTGCCCCTCTGTCCCCGGGGAGCCCTCCCTCCCTTGGCTCGCCTTGTGCAGAGCAGAAAGTGCTCCCCGCTCAGGTCACTGAACAGGGACCCGCAGAAGCCACACCGCACAGAGGCGACGCTTCTAGATCAAAACGAAAATGACGCCCACGACACTTCACCTCCACAGGGCGCAGCTCCAACCTCGCCGGGTGGGGCGGGGAAATTGCAACTAAATGGAATTTCAGGGGGTGAGGGTGCCGGAGGCACTGGGTGGGGAGGTCACCCCTGGGGCGTAAATTCATATGTATTATCAAAAACATGGCTCAGAAATCTAAAGAACGGTTAATATGAGGTGGAGGTGTAGTAACTAATAACCCAGCCCGAAGCCATCGAGCTTGGAGGCCAGAGATGGGTTTGCCAGGCCGGGAGGTTTCGCCCAATATGGCGGGCGGGCGCGTGGCCGATGGACCAGAGCCCCGCGGGGGACCTAAACGGGAAGGAAGTCACCGACGTGCTGAGATGATCGGCCAGTAGATAAATCTGGGAGGAAGGAAAGAGGTCACACGAAATCATGTCCCTCCCTGACAGTGCTTGTGGGGGCGCCCCACGTCCAGCCTGGTCGCCAAGGAGATGGCCTTTAAACCGGGAGGTCACCTCTCATGGGCTGATGAGAAAACTGAGACACAGGGTCAGCAGGCGACCGCCCCCCGCCATGCAGTGGGGTGAGACCGAGGCAGGTTGGTGACCACAATTCTCAGGTGCGAGTCACCCCATGTCACTTCCCGAGCCAGCTGTGGGCAGTGGCTACGGGTGCCCCAGCACTGAGGCCGGGGACCATCTCCGGTCTTGCACAATCTTGCACGTCTGTTTCCCACACAGCACGCTCATCGGCGCCCATCCGTGCGTGGCGGAATGAACAGGGTCTCGTCCCGTCCGACCCCAGGGCGGCACACGAGTCTTTCCCGAACACTTTCTAGATACTCGCTCCACAGCTCGGGGGCTGAGTGTTGTGGTCCCAGAGGGCACTCAGAGAAGGGGGAAGTCTCTCCCTGCGAGCTCGCGGCACGCAGGGCTCCTGCCTACCGGGCACTCCTTGCTCACCATGCGCAGAAGGTTTGCAGAATATTCTTCACAGGAAGTAGAAGTGGGGATGTGTGTTTTCCTGAAATGTTCACACACATGCACACACACGCACACACATGTACACACGCGCACACATTTCTGTGCTCTGCATAGCCAGCCCCTCCATTCCTCGAAACAGGAAAGCTGAATAATTCACCCCACACTCACATCCAATAATGTAAAACCTCACCGAGACTGACAGGGAGGCGGGCGAGGAGTGCGTCTGTCTGCCAACCTTTGGGTCTCCCATGGCTCCGTGTAAACAGAAATTAGGGAGAATGGGAACTGGGCAGGAGGGCGAGGCCCCCTCTGATACAGGCCCTGCCCGCATGCGAAAGGCATCCCATTTGTTTGTCAGAGGCCAGGAAGCCTTGTAATTACTGAAATAAAACAGTGCTTCAAAGTCATGTCAAGTAGCTGGCAGTGTAATGATTTGAAGGCACAACTCGCTGCCCAACGGGCGAGCCGAGGGCGCCGTGCCCGGCAGGGCCTTTGTTTCGGCAGCTACCCGAGGCTGATCCCTGTCAGACCCTCTAATGGGAGGCATTTAATTGGGGGGAGATGAGGCTTTCCCAAGCAAGTATTCAAAGACCCTTGGATGAGATGGCATTGGGTGGAAGCCTCAGCTTCCTCTGTCATAAAACTCAGGGATCTGGGTTGACAGGGGTTGGCCTGAGTTGACTTGGGTTAGGCTAGGTTGAATTGGGTTAACTGGGGTTGACTTGGGTTGACTTGGGTTAGCCTGGCTTGACCTGGGTTGATTTGGGTTAGCCTAGGTTGACTTGGGCTGGCCTGAGTTGATTTGGGTTAGCCTAGGTTGACTTGACTTGGGCTGGCCTGAGTTGACTTGGGTTAGGCTAGGTTGAGTTGGGTTAACTGGGGTTGATCAGGGTTGACTTGGGTTAGCCTGGCTTGACCTGGGTTGATTTAGGTTAGTCTGGCATGACCTGGGTTGATTTAGGTTAGCCTAGGTTGGCTTAATTTCGATTGGCCTGAGTTGATGTGGGTTGGGTTAGGTTAGGTTGAGTTGGGTTAGCCTGACTTGACATGGATTGACGTGGGTTGATTTGGGTTAGCCTAGGTTGACTTGACTTTGGCTGGCCTGAGTTGACTTGGATTAGGCTAGGTTGAGTTGGGTTAACTGGGGTTGATCAGGGTTGACTTGGGTTGAGCTGGGTTGACTTGGGTTAGGCTAGGTTGAGTTGGATTAGTCTGGGTTGACCTGGGTTGACTTGGGTTGCACTGGGTTAGCCTGAGCTGGCCTGAGTTTGACCGCCCACTCTAGGCCCAGCCTCCATTGAGAAGGCCTCTTAAAGGGTGAGCCTCTACCCTTGGAAGGGTTGCCTTGGGGTTCCATACCCTGCTCTGAACATGCCTGTAAAGGACTGGGGGTGCAGCTTGGAGATACTAGGAGCTGAATCCAGAAGGGCAACTTGAATAAGTAGGAATCTCAGGGTCACGAGTACAAGACCAAGAATCAGAACTAGGACCAGGAGAGGCCGGGGAGGTGCCCATGGTGCAAACATGAGACGGCCCTCTCTTGTGTGTTGTGCAAGTTCATGGTCACCCCCTGAGAGGGTGAGCATTGCTAGGTGCCCAGCCCACTTCACCCTAGTCCAGGGGCTGCTAACAGTGGCCTCAGCACCAATGAGGAACCAGGGCCTCACTGACGGGGAGTCAATGTGCTCCCTCACCCCACACCGAGAACCTCAGAGAGTCATGTTGCCCTCTGATGAGGAGAGGAGAAGGTTTTGGGTGTAGGGTGGGCACCAAGCTCCAACCCCACTTGCCAGACACTGTGTGCTCCTTATCATCCACATGGTAATCCGAGCCTGTGGATCCAGAGCCACCCCCAGCACTGGAGGGACACCTTCCCACATAGACTCGGCATATTCAGACCGGGTGTGACCGACCCCTGTTCCTGCAGTGGAGACATTGAGAGCCAATAACAGTGCGGTCCACAGGGTCGGAGGGAGGTAGCTGCCATTCTGGAGAATTCCAGGGAGACTGACGCATGGGTTTTTTCTGCCCGGCTGCTGGGCCGATGGGCTGTGTGAACCAGAGCGAGTGAAGTAACCTCTCTGGGCTCAGCCTCCTGTTTCCTAAAAACAGAACGATGACTCCTGTGCAGGCAGAAGGGGAGGTGCGGAGAATCTGACCCGGGGTTAAGGCAGGCGAGGAGTTTGTCTCAGGGGGCATTGGACAACATCTGGAGGCATCTTTGTTGACACAATGTCACAACTGGGGCCAGGGCAGGGTTAGGGGGGAGGTTGCTACTGGCACCTTGTGGGAAGAGACCAGGAATATTGATTGCACAGGGACAGATCCCACTATAAAGGCTCACCGGGCCCCAAGTGGGAAACCCTGGTGGACAGCACCCATGTCAGAGTGTTGTCCCAGTGGGCGGTAGTGACTAGAATGAGAATAATTTCCTAATCTCCCGAGGAAACCAAAGACGACTGGACAGCCCCCAGCCCGCAGGGAAGCGACTGTAACTCCCGGACCACAGACATCTTGACAGTGACAGGTGCACACTTTGGAAGAGTCACCTTCCCTCAGCTGAACACAGATTTCAACATAGCTCTTGGGTGCTCAGAGAGGTCTAGGGACAAAATGAGAAGGTGACTTCTTGCCCCCAGATCACAGAACTGGCCGGAAGACCCGGCACCGGGCGCAGCTGTGGCTTTCAGCCACTAAGCGGCGCTGTCTGCAGCTCGGCCTCCAGGGCGGCTGGGTTTGGAGGGGGCAGCCCCGGGGAGGCAGGGGATCAGAGGTTCCACCAGCAGTGACATTAGCCCTTCCGTGGCTGGCCAGCAAGGGGGGAAGACCGAGTGCAGTTCCCAACGCCACCACGGGAAGGCCAAGGCCAGCAGGTCATGGGGAAGCAGAAAGGAGGAAGAGATTGACTTGTGCGGATGGTCAGCAGAAGCACTGAGACCACTGAGGATAAACAAAGGCGTTGGCTTCATCTCTGGGACGACAGGAGAAACTAGACCAGTTCGCATTTCAGAAACCCCAGGCCAGTGAGATGCAACACCCCTCCCTTCTGTGTCACAGACCAGACCGCAGTCTCCAGCCTTGTCAAGAGGCTGCAGAGGGCAGGCCTCGGGTTCGACGGCCGGGACTGTTTTCTCCTCCGCTTCCTCTGTGTAGCTCCGTCTGTCTCAACGGCTACGCCCCTGCCAGACCACAGCATGGACCTCGGTGAGGTCCGAGTCCCCCTGGAGCCCAGGGGGAGCTCACAGTGCTTCCTGAGTGAGTGAAGAACGCGATCCAGGCACCCAAACATCATTAGCTGCCGCTACCAGGGGAAGAGCTTCTACACGGAGGTTCCAGGGCTCAGGGCCCCGTCGCCCCTGGGGCTCCACCCTCCAGAGGTTGCCTGCAGGCCTTGGTTTGCGGCCCCACCCTCTGCCTGCGCGAGGTTGCAGTGTGTGTCGAGGAACGCCCATTGGGAAACAGTTCGGTCCTGAAATGTATGCATCTGGGGAGAGTGCTACAATTGGCTTCCGTTTGTCTCTCCTCCAGAAGGACCATGTTGACTGACTCCCGCCAACAATTCACAGGGAGCCATCTCCCTTCAGACCACCGGCGCCGGAAACCCCCAGGGAGCGCAGCAGGTAACGGGAGGGGGGGGCCTGCGGTGTTTGTCCCCGCCCTCTAACTGACTTTCGAGCAGCCCAGCCGCAGCTGAGCAAATATTTAAGTGCTGCCCACACCACTCCTGCGGGGACAGGGGGGGGGGGCTCTGAGTGATGGCTTTCCACAGGACCTCAGTCCCCAGCCATCCAGGAGATAATAACTCCATAGCCAGTGTGTGGACCGGAATCCGGGCACTTGGCAGGGGTGGGGGGGGCAGTATATTCCCGTTGACGGTGATAGAAGTTGGTCCCAAAGCTGGGGTGGGGAAGCCTGGACCTGCTGTCCTCCCCGGAAGCCCCGTCAGGCAGCACCCTACATAATTCTTGTCAAATGGTACCCTTCTGGGTATGAGGATCAAAATGTGACGCTGGAGAGGAAATCCATAAACCTCGTTTGAAAATGTCACTCAACCTGGATGACGGGCTGACTTCTCCGGAGACCCCGGCGACTGCTCGAGGGGAGGTTGGAAAATGTGAGTGCCGGCTGGTCTTTGTCAGACCCGATGACCGTGGCTCTAAGGTCCCCTTCTTCACCGGGGTCCACGACGGAGATGTGAGGTAAAGCCCCCACCCCCACCTCCACCCCCAGAAGGATTTGGGCAGAGCACCCAGGACTGTCCTCACTCCACGAGACGTCTGTCTGTCTGTCTGCCTGAGGTTCCAGAGCATTTTTGCAAAGGCGTCTTTTGTAACTGGCGGCCCTCATCAGCCCTTGTGTTAATTCTGTGACTGCAATCTAGACCCTCCACAGGCGGGCCACCCCAGAGCCTGCATGTCAGCGGAGGGACCACGGGTGATGTCGAGTGACAGGGACAGTAACCGAGGAAATAGATACAAGACATGCAGATGAAGGGCTTTAAAAAAAAACAAAACACAATGACAGGATGATGGATGAGTGAGTGAGCACGGCTTTTCACGGAAGGATTATGCGCCTAGATCCTGGGGGTTGGGATGAGTCCGTCCACAGAGCTGACTGTCCCAAGGCCACCGGCCACAGGAGGGTCATCGATGCGGTTGAACTCCCCACGTGTCCCCTTCAGTTCCAATACAAGAGCCTCTGGCCAGATGTGGGCATTGACGTTTAAATGAGTTAAAATGAACTAAGCTTGACTAGGGGGTTCCCGGGGTTACTGGGGCCACCTTGCTCAACAGCCGCGTGCAGCTAGAGGCCACCACCTCAAGTGAGGCAGGCCCAGGACGTCCCCAGAATCCCGGAAAGGTCACCTTCATCGTCCACACCTGTGAGATGAGCGGTTGATGTTGCAGGAGAGGCGAGCTCACGCGTAAACACAGCCGCTGCCTTTCCACCCCGGAGTGCTCGTACGTGTGTACACATGAGACTCGGCCCCAGCTCCTAAGGAGCTGGTGCCCACAGGCCACTAACCGCCCGTGGACAACTGCCCCTCTGTGTGCGTGCGAGAGGTAGGTTTCACAGCTGAGCATCCCCCCACGCCCAGCCTCACACGGTTACTAACCCTTCACAAGCACGTGTCCGGCAAAGTGACCTGGTGGCCTCCTGTCCGTCCTTCTGTTTGCTGAACTTTTCTTTTTAATTTATTTTTATTTATTCATTTTAGAGAGGAGACACAGAGTGAGAGAGAGAGAGAGAGAGAAAGAGAGAAAGGGGGGAGGAGCTAGAAGCATCAACTCCCATATGTGCCTTGACCAGACCCGTGCAGGGTTTTGAACTGGCGACCTCAGTGTTCCCAGGTCGACGCTTTATCCACTGCGCCACCACAGGTCAGGCTGTTTGCTGAACTTTTGATACAAATTCAAACTCCCTTTTGGTAAGACCCCAGAATAGGGACAATGCGGGAACCAAGCCTCAAGTTGCCGGTGGACATTTCCCCGACAGAAGCCCAGTCTCTCGACGACCTCTCACGGAAGTCTGATGGCAGTCCCTAGCATGGCGGGGGCCCGGGCAGGATGTGGCGTGGGGACCCCAAGCTCAGCGGGGTTCAAACCCTGCAGCTCTGGAGGGTCCCTTACAGGAAGAGGTCTGAGTTTATCTTTAACCAGCTAAGCAGCTTCCTAGTCAGGGGGGGTCTTTGCTCATAATCCAGGTGGGTGAGTGGCGGGGGCTGATGGGGGCTGACCGGCCAGGGAGGCGCAGGGAACCTGGCGTGCTGGCCTCTCTTCCTTGTTCCTGGGTTCCTGTGACATGAGCCAAGTGTCTGCCAGCTGGTTTCTCTTTCCTGAGTCTCTCTCTCTCCTTTCACACGTTGGTGTTGAAGCGGCTGGGTCCCTCCAGCCGCGCAAGGAACTGGTCACGAAGGGAGGGAGTCTCCCTTGGCGCGAGATGCCACCTCTCTGGGTGCACCTGCCACCTGCCCGGACATGATCCTAAACAGGGAGGCACAGTGAAGTCCCCCAGAGTCAGCAGCTTCAGAAGCTGTGACTGTGCACTCGTGTGGGTGAGAACTGGGGTCCGGGTCTCACCAAGCTCGCACCAGGCGTCGGAAGGGCTGCCTCCCTGTCTGGAGGCTCCGGGTGGGGCTCTGGTCTCTCCATGTTCCCGGCTTCCGGGTGCTGCCCGTGTTCCTTGGCATGTGGCCCCAGCCTCCATCTCCGAAGCTGGCAGGGGCAGGCTGAGCCTCACCTCGTACCACTTGTTCCTGCTTCCATGGTGCCCGGTCTGAAGGAGGTCTCTGACTCTGACCTCTATGCTCTGCCCACCCTCTTCCCCCACTTAGAAGGATAACTGTGATTGCTGGGGGGGGGGGCCCTGCATCGTCCAGGGTAACGTTCCTGTCTTAAAATGAGCCGATGAGTGATCTTCACTCCGTCTGTAACTGAATTCCTGAATTCCCCTTTGCTGTGTGTAACCCGACGTAGTCCCAGGTTTGGGGGCTCGGGGCTTTGGGTGGACCTCTTTTTCTTTAGTGGGGGGCATTATTCTGCTGAGGACAGGATGCCAAGAGGCAAGTGTAAGTCTCAGGTTTGGCCAGACAGCATTGTAGCTTTAGGTGTCAAATCCTCTGTGTTTGTTTACAGATTCCTGCCCCCCGCGGGGGGTGCGGGGAGGTTGACCCGCAAACGCACTGAATCATGTTTACCGGCTGCCTTCTCCTTTCTCAACCACACAGCAGGGGAGCACATGGCTCGGCCGCCAGCCAGGCATGGAGCTGTGCCGCCCCAGGTGAGAGGCAGGGTGTTCTCCCCACCACCACCCACCTTTCCAGGCTGCCCCAGGTGGGCGGACGACCCGGAAGGGGTGTGTGTTCTCTGTCTCCCGAGGAACTTCCCGGACCCGTCCAGTCTCGGTTCTGTAACGCGTCTGGCCTCACCGGCGCGAGAGTGCCTGGTTTACCGACCCGCTCCCCGCTCCCTGTGCGTGAGACCTTCTGTGACAATGACATCACGGGCCGTGACAGACGGCCCTGGTTTAACGATGCCGCCGTTCCAGCGTGATAGTTAAGATTACTTAACGAGGCTGAAGCTGGTGTTCCTTAACGCCGCGTTACTTAACATCACAGCCTGATTTGATGAAGCCCGTTCTAAATGGGCGCTCATTGCTGTGAACGGTGGCCGTGTCCCTGGTTCCTGGCTCGGTGGTGCCCCAGGTCCTGACCGCCACGCCCCCTGCTTGTGCAGGGAGGGCGCCTCGGGCCCAGGCGTGAGCAGCCGCAGGGATGTGCTTTGTGCCGGCAGGGCAGGAATGAGCCTGGACCCCGGGAGAGGCATACGACCCAGGTTGACAACTGGTGGCATGTGAGGGTCATCACCAGGGAAATGAAGTAAACATCTAATTAGTTTTTATTGACTTTCACTGTGAAATGTAAACCTCCGGAACCTGTGGGACTCGGCGGTCGCTGTCTGGGGGGGGTGGGGGGTCGGGGCTGGTGCTGATGTATTATTGTGACCGGATGGTTTGTTCTCCTTGCGGGAAAAGCTGGGGGATGGGCCGACCCACGGGTGGGTCCGGCTGGGGGGCAGCAGACGCCCCAAGGGGAACGCAGAGGAAACGCAGTGGGGTCTTCTCCCACAAGCCACAGGGCTGTGCGCACGGCCCTCGGGAGGGCAGGGCGGGGCGGGTGCCTGGGAGGCCCTGGCTATTTGGAATGGGAGTGCAGCCTCGTGAACTTCCTCTCAGACCCGGGAGCACCGCCCGGCCACGGCATGTTGGGCGTTTGTGTGACCATTAAAACCGGCACGCTCCAGGAGGGGCGTGCCCCCTGCGTCTCCATGCCTGCAACAGCGCCCGGAACAGAACGCGTGCTCTGAAAATAATCGTCAAATGTCGGGCCAGGCCACGGCCACTTTAAACGTGAAAGTGGGTGTTTAGGACTCTTTCCTCAGCCAGCGGCTAAGATCCAACTAAACCAGAGTTGACCAAAAAGAAAACGCGTAGGCTCACAGGTAACTGAGAGGGTCCAGGGATGTTTGGGCTTCAGGCACGGCTGGATCCAGGTGCTCAAATGACTTTGTCAGGATTCACTCTTTTCTTTTTTTCATTTTGCTTTCTAGTAGGGTGGCCGAATTCTCAAGCATGTTTGACCCTCTGGCGTTGAGTGCACCAGGCTGATCTGACCAAGCTGGAAACCCAACAAAAGAGCATTTCTTTCCCAGTAATTTCCAGCCGAAGACCTGAGATGGTGACTCGTCAACCTGCCTTAGGTTGGCGCAACGACCTAATAATAATCGGCCAGGGGAACGGGCTTTGCCGACACCCCACTCCTGGGCCTGGGCTCAGTCTCACCTGAGCACACGGACTCAGGATGGGACTGCGTGCCCCTCCCAGGGAAACTGAGTCCTGAGAAGCAGGTACCATTCACCTTCTTCAGTGGGAGGGTCACCTGTCCCACCAGGAAAGCCATGGACAATCGTAAAATAACAGCCCAAAGGCCTAAGTTTGGTAAAGTGTTTTGCCACCTGGGTGCTGTTGTGATTTTGGTTAAATTATCTTCATTTCAATGGAGTTAATGATATTTGCTTGTGCCCACAACCCCTCCGTGAGTGGACCACTCTGTCCACACAGCGTTTCTCAGGGCTAGAGCTCCGCTTAGACGGCACGCACTGTGATCTCAGGGCTATCCCACAGCTACGGAGCATTCCATTAAATCCAAATTTCAGGAAAAATAAGGAAGGATTTTCTAGTGTATCTATATTCCATGCAGTATTTGGGACATATTAATACTAAAGAAAAATAAATGGTTTGGGCCCTGCCCCAGTGGCTCAGTGGATAAAGTGTGGACCCTGCAGGCCAGAGGTCATAGTCTATCGCCATCAGGGCGCGTACGAGAAGCAATCAATGAGTACACACCGGATGGAACAACAAAGTGAAACGATGAGTTAACGCTTCTCTCTCTCTCTCCCTTCCTCTGTCTCTCAAATCAATGGAAAAAAGTTAAAAAAAAAAATCACTTGTTGCCCAGGACATGCACACACAACAAACCATTTATCTGACCTTCAAATTTAACTCGATGCCTATTTTTTTGTTTGTTTGTTTTGCTAAATCCGGCAGCCTTGCTATGGTCCATCTACATGACCAGCAGCTGCTTGTCTACACGCATCGGGCCCCGTCTTCTGCTTCTCCCAAGTGTCCGGGGAGGGGCTGGTCTCCGCATCTGGAAGCCGTCAGGTGCCGGTCGGCAAGGTTTGGGGACCCACGGAGCGGTCGCTCTGAGACGGAACAGAGGAAGGCTTCCCCGGAAAGACGGGCCCAGAGGATGAGTCATTTTCCACACGGAAGGTTGAGAGGATGTGAATCACATGGATTCAGCCGTGAAGGGGATGAAGGGAGGGAGGAGCGTTTGTTTTCAAAACCCCCAAATTCCCAAATTAAGGAGGTATTTTCGTGCAATGTAAAGGAAATTGTCTCAAGGCTTACATAAAGGCGACGTGATTTCATGCATTCGGAATGAGGCATGTGGAAGTCATTTGTTAAAGGCCCAAGAGACACACACGTGTGCAGAAAGAATTTCAGTCCCCTAGGGCGGTCGTGAACATCGACCGTGTGCGCACCCCCTTGTGGGTCCCGGTGTGGCTGGCCCCGGGGGACCCAGGAGCCCGCTGCCCGGTCCGGTCCGGGACACTTGCACGCCACAGATAGGTAAGGTGGGGTCAAACAAAGCGCTGGTTCTGCCTTCCCGGGCACCGTGGTCATTACTGATTCGGGCCAGAATCAGCTACGGGTGCCATCGTCGCTGGATGCGAGGCTGTTGGCAAAGCGGGTCTCCACACTGTCTCAAAGTCTGGTGTCACCCACTGCTTATTCACGACTCTGGGCAGAGGATAACTTAACAGGGAAAAGGCCGGCAGCTACCACCCTGGACAAACGCTCCAACTTCCCATGGACGGGTGTGTGTGTGTGTGTGTGTGTGTGTGTGTGTGGATAATGGGGAAAGTGACTTGCTGACCAGGAACGATTCTCCCTGCATCAGACCACCACGAGGACGTGCTCAGACAGACGCATTGGAGGGAGGGGCGGGGGCGGGGGGGGGCAGCCTGCAAGAAACAGAACAAACAAACAAACGCACAAAAAGCACCCTGTGCTCACGAAACAATCAATGTCGGGAAAGCCCACCCTGAAAGTCACGTCGGGGGCGCTGTTCCCGCTTAGAAAAGGGATTAAAGGTGATTTCGCAGCAAATGGCGGTTTGCAATCTTTCATTGATCCTGGATTTTTTTCCTGGGTTTAAAAAAAAAAACCAAAACACTAAGACAAAGCAGCCATAGAAGGTGTTCCCGAGGAGAATCGGAGCTCTCCGAGTGGGAGCGGCGTGTTAGCTTTTTGATAAAATGGTGTCCCCGTTGCATGCCGCATGCCTGGCGCAGGATAACGATGCGCCCGGTTCTGTGAGAGGGCGCCAGTTGTTCTCAGGAACCACACGTCGGAACGCTTCGTAACGAAGTCTCCTGACGGCTGTGTGTTTCAGACAGTGCCATAAGAAAAGGGTATGTGCGGTAAGCATAGAGAGATCCGTGTGTCCCGTGTGTCCCCCAGAGGCGGGGGCCGGCGAGCACGCTGAAACAGTGCACAAGGCCCGCTCGGGAGACTATTCCGTGCGCCTGCAAACACAACGCACCTGTGGACGGTTGTCATTCTGGTGTGTCGAGCGGACCCTGGGGCAAGGACGGCTTGCACTCCCTGGACGCATGCCTTCTGTGACCCTGGGCATCAATAACAGCCCGAAGCAATCCGGACGTGAGCGGCTGACGACCCACCCATCCGCGGCGGGAAACTGGGACATTTCTAACGTCGGGTTTTATGCCGCCGCTAAAGAGAATGCCTCCTCGCAGAATGCCGGGCTGGGTATGACACACACCGCCGGGTACACCCGCGGAAAATGCCGAGAGGGGGAGAAAACAGCCCCTTGAACATGCATAATGTCCAAGCAAGAAACTAAATAATCCTCGGACGCCAGCCACTGGTTATTCTCGGGAACCGGAGAGGTGAGGAGAACAGGGAGACTGGTCCTGCCAGAAGGGTATGTGACAGCCCAAAGGGCTAAGCTTGGATCCAAGAGCCCCGGGCTGTGGGGTGAGAGAGAGCCAGGCTCAGATCTGTCCAAGGTGCTAAGTCAGCCAGGCATCTCTCCCACTGAAAGCTGGCTCTCAGGGTCTGCGTGGCCACTGACCTCCCGCCTCGGGGCAGGTCTGAGATGGGGGAAATCCACTCGGAAACGGATCGTGCATCCTCATGGAAGCCGGACGCCAGACGCTGTTATTCCACTGGCTCTTTCTCCAGCGTGTTCCTCTCTGGGGGCGTCACGGTCCTCATGTGTCACACGCAGGAGGTGCTTACGGGGACGCGTGTAAACTTAGCCTCTTGTTGGGACTCATCCCTCACTTCTGCCTTCCAGACCTGCCTCAGACTCACTGCAAGGTCCTCTCAAACGTCACTTTCTGACCTTGCTGCTTCAGAGAGATGTCCCTTGCTCCCGAACGTACTTCATCATCAAGATCCACCTCAAATCGAAGTCCCCTCGTCGGACCCTTCCTTGCTTCCCCAGGCTACGCCATGCGTGTCCCTGAAGTCCTATGAGCTAACGTGATCCCTTTTCTTACTTTTGTAAGGACCTTGTGATGACAATGTCTTTGGAGCCCGGCAGACCAAGGCTTGACTCTCAGCTTGGTCCCTTCTAACTTGGTGAGTCTGGGTGGCCACTGGGAGCCTGAGTGAAGCAAAAAAAAATATTTTATTAAAATAATTAAACTTGTGGCCCTGGCCGGTTGACTCAGTGGTAGAGTGTCAGCCCCGTGTGTGGATGTCCTGGGTTCGATTCCCTGCCAGGGCACATACACAGGAGAAGCGCCCATCTGTTTCTCCACCCTTCCCCTTCTCGCTTCTCTCTTCTCTCTCTCTCTCTTCCCCCCCTGCAGCCATGGCTTGGTTGGAGTGAGTTGGCCCTGGACGTTGAGGATGGCTCCATGGCCTCTGCCTCAGGTGCTAAGAAGAGCTCCGTTGCTGAGCAATGGAGCAAGGGCTCCAGATAGGCAGAGCATCGCCCCCTAGTGGACTTTCAGGTGGATCCTGGTGTCACAGTGTATGCAGGAGTCTGTCTTTCTGCCTCCCGTCCTCTCACTGAATTAAAAAAAATTAAACTTGAAAAATATACCATTGATCTCCCCAGGACTTAAGACTTACGAATGCTGAACGGAGGCTTTCTCCCGAGTAGTCAGAGGGCTGAACAAGATTTGTTGCTACTTATCAGCTCTACCTGGATCACCAAAATTAACCCCGGCACACCTGTGTGACGTCACCTGCTGGCCGAGACCTGCTGGAGGGTTTCTAACAAAAAGGGCACCCATGCCTGGTGCCGTTCCAGGGCATTCGGGTCCCATGGTGTGGGGTTCTCAGAGCTCCACGCTGAGCAGGGTCCTGTCATCACCACGGTGGCTCTAATTGTGTGTATGTTTGAGACAGTGACCGGAACTGACTCTGGGTACAAGAGCATTCACCAGGGATGACCCAGTTTGACTCTTCAGAGTCGCAATTCTCGAGCATCTACTGGAAACACAGCGCAGAGTCCCCTCCCACGGCACGCTCGGGAGGGCGGACGGTCAGCTCGCCGGCGGGGAACGAGGGCAGAGAGAGAGAGACGGCACTATGGGAGGTTTCAAACCCTGTACAGTCACCTCAGGTCTGACGGAAAGTACTAAACGCACATGCCCGACAGGCCACAGGACCTGGGGTTGGGTTTCTCGTTTTATTTTGCTGTAAAGGGGAGTGTCCTCTTACTGACATTCACAGGGCGGGTCAGGGCGCTGTGGGCGGGGACTCACACCGGCCACCTGTCTCTCTTCCTCCCTCAGAGGAATCTTGACCGATGAATTAGTAACTGGTAAGTGTTCTGTGGCCGAGAGTCTCCTGGGCGTGTGGGGTACGGGCCCCGTTCCTGGAGGCTCTGAGCAGGCTGGCCAGGGTGGTCCTCTCCTAAGCTCCCAAGCCTCTTACGTAATGTTTCTGAACGTAGGACATAGAGTCGTAATCACTCTGCTAACTTTTTGTTTTCTCTGTTAATTCTAACATCAGTGCTGTGTTGGTTTCAATCAATTATTCTCATTGTGGGTAGTGTTTTCCTTTCTCCTTTTGTTTTGGTATGCCTGGATGACATTTGTGCCTCAGACCCCAGCATGTCGTTGGAAGGGTGGAATGTCTCGGGTGACAGGGGTGGAGGAGAGAGACTCCAGGATACGCAAGGATGTCTCCAGCGTGGTCTAAGCGGCCGTGGCTGATGGACACCCCAGTAGTTGCCTGTCTACCTGGATGACAAGAAGCATCTCTGTGTCTTTGTGCCCTCTCCCTTTGTAAACTTCTAGAACGTAGCTACCTCTACAGGGCAAAGGAGATGTGTGGAGTTAAACAGGCTGAGGTTGAATCTCCCATCCCAGGGGAACAGAGCCTGGAGACGAGGTCGGGTTTTAGAAAAACGAAGAAAATTGTAGATGTTAAAGTATGTGTGCTGGTTGGCTGAGTTTTCTTCCTGCCACACTCCTTTGTTCTACGCGGAAAGAAAAAGTGCCGTAGGCAGTTGTATCAGTCAGGTATTGCTGCGTAACAACCAACCACAGAATCTCAGTCGCACACAGGGAAAAGCAGTTTCTTCCCACTGCTTATCCGTCCGTGCGTTGACGGAGTGTTTTTGCTGGTCTCATCTGGGCTCGGCCTGGGAGTTTGAAACTACTGTCCTAGCCTTCCAACGGGCATGCTGTCCCATCTACCTGCATCCCATTGGCCAAAAATATGTCACGTGTCTGAATGGCAGCCCTAGGTGTTTGGTAGGAGACTCTCTGGGAGGGAAGAGGAACTGAGACCCGTGTGGAGGATTTGGGAGAGGTAAAAGGAGAGCCAGTTAATCTACCACTCTTGGGGGGTTTACACGGAGAGAAGTCAACGCAGGCATGTCTGGAAAGAAATGCACAGAGAGAGCAGACTGAGACTGGACCCCCGAGGGAAGAATAGAGTTAGTCCAAGAATGGTCCCCACCATCGCCGCCCACGGTGAGGGGTGTGGCCCGCGCGATGCATTAGCACATGACAGGAGGCAGGCGAGTTTGAGCGAGGATGCGTTTGGCTGTGGCCGGTTGCTATTCTCGACCAAATGCAGGCTGAGCCTGGCGTCTCTCTCTTCACACTTCTGCTTTCCTGTTCGGACCGATGCAGACGACAGCTAGATCTTTAAGCGGATACAATCGTCAAGAGCCCATCAGGTATTACTGACCGGGTAAAGGCGCGGCAGGGTTACCCTGGCAGGAAACAGCGCGCTGGTTCTTTCCCCCTGCAAAATAAACACTGAGTTCGAAGTGGCATTTTTTGGGGGACGCGTCCGCTGGGCAGCGAACTCAGCCAAGTCCTTCTCTTGACCCTGTTGCCCGTGGGTGACAGACAGCCGCCGAGTCACCGCAAGCCACTGGTGGTCTTTCTGCCCACAGCCTCGCTCTGCTCATGGAGCGTCGGGAAATCGCCACACTTTCCTAAAAGACTTAAACGTATTTGACACATGTCCCTTGGTCCCTTTGACCGGGTGGAGTGAAAATCTCCGTTGAAGCCTCAGCGTCTGAGGAACCCTGAGTGTGCGGCTGCGACCCAGGAAGAGAAGGCGTGTGAAGTAACGGAGGCAGAGAAAGAGAACTTCAGTGCCTACTGGTCTGTCTGTCCCCAGGGACTGAACGCTAACATCCCACCCTTAGACGGAGATGTGGAGGAGAGTGTCATCCCAGTGACACTGCCACGTCCTCACTCCCTCTTAGCGGATGGGACCTCGTCACGGCTGAGACGCGGCTCCGCGATTCCCACTAACGACGCCCGCGGAAAGCCCAGCGGAATTCATCACGGGCGCCATCACGGGCGCCATCAGGGTCGTGGGACCCACAGAGGAGGCTTTCTTCCAGACAAGGCACGGCTCTGGGCAGCGGCTATAAGATCTGAGAAGTGAAGTGACTCCCCGAGAAGCGGAGTCAGTGGGAGTGAAGAGAGACGGGCGTGTTGGGAGCTGAGATGTTCTGGGACCTGTCCCATGTGCGTCCCCGAAAAATTTTAGAGAGTGGGGAGTCTGTCTGGAGGAACGGTCAAAATAAAAGGACGGCTTCGTGGCAGAAAAAGGAAAAGGTCCCTTCCTGAGCAATCAATGTCGGCACGCCCAACCTGGTCTCCCGCGCTGTGGGGGTGCAGTGAAGGCTTTATAGACTCACGGACCATCTATCTGGCTCCATCCGGCAGATCTGAGTCAGAAGAACAGGAACTTGAGGCTCTTAGGGTTGAACCCCCTTAAACAAGAAAAACGGGGGAGCTTTCCCAGAGAGTCCCAACTTGGGTATTGGGCTCTGTGGTTACTTTTTTGCTTTTTATCTGATTCACACTGAAAACACAACTCAAACTGTGTGTGTGTATGTATATGTGTGTATGTATGTGTGTATGTGTGTACGTGTGTATGCATGTGTGTATGTGTGTATGCGTGTATATGTGCATGTATCTATGCGTGTGCATGTATGTGCGTGTACGTATATATGTGTGTATGTGTATGTGCATGCGTGTGTGTGCATGCATGTGCATGCATGTGTGTGTGCATGTCCATGTGTATGTGTGTGTGTGTATGTGTGTATATGTGTGTATGTGTGTGTATGTGTGTATGTGCATGTGTATGTGCATGGGTGTGTATGTGCATGTATCTGTGCATGTGTGCATGTGAGTGTATATATGTATGTGCGTGCATGTGCGTGCATGTGCGTGTGCATGTGTATATGTATGTGTGTATGTGCGTATGTGTGTTTATGTGTGTATGCATGTGCATGTATGTGTGTATGTGTGTATGTGTGTGTATGTGTATGTGTGTGTGTATCTATGTGTGTATGTGTGTGTTTATGAGTGTATATGTGTGTATGTGTGTGTGAAACAGAGGCAATACGCTGGCTCATGCAACTGAGAAGTCTGACGGAGAGGCTGGCTGTGGCGGCCATGCTGTGTGTCCACACGACATCCTGTCACAGACACACGCATCTGCCTCCTTTACCATCGGTGACGACTGAGTTTTATCATCGGGCCAAGGTGGAGGCTGTCGCATTTCCCCGTTAGGTAATTACATTTTCTCCGGTTAGCCGGCAGGTGTGCTCTGTGGGGTGACAATCTGTCGCCTGCACGTCCCCCACCCCCACCGGCCTCTCACAGAGGGCTTCAGAACTGTGGGTTATCTGCCCCGTGGAGGGCCACTAGGGACCCGTGCTTTGCCACTGAATTGACTCGTCCTGGTTTCCTGTGATTGTTGCTTTTTTGGTGATGGTTCTATTGTCACAGTGTGTCCGCTGGGAGCCTCTTGGGTTAGATTTTATGTCCTTTTGAGGCTATTCTTCAACATGGTAGAAAGGATCTTCGGTCAGTAGCAACAGGACATTCCAGGACCATCCTGACTCGCTTCTTCTGCAGGGGTCACGTCAAGGGCTCTCCAAGGGGCTCTGATTCCTCTCGTGGGCAGCGAGCGTTCAGAGCGGCTCCTGCACACACCCGCCTATCTCCCCCCCACCCCAAATCCCGACGGCTCCTGCTCTGACAGACACGGGGGGGAAGGGATTTATTTTTTTAAAACACGGGTGCACCACTTGATCATTACATCACTAGGTCAATTAAACACATTCTATTCCAAGGTGGAAAAGGGATTCCCCCCCCCCCCTTTTTGCATGTCATACGCTTGCCTCAATGTTTTGCTGTAATGGTAACGGCGATTCTGACACGTGCCTCTGCCCACCCCGGCAGGGGCTGCCTCGCTGACCGACCTGAAGCTCACGCTCCCTCTCTCTCTGGACGGCACGTTGTGTCAGGTTCAGGGTCAGGTACAGGGTCAGGTCCTGGGAGTAAGTGCTGGGCTTCGCGGAGCTTGTGAGGCGGAGGTCAGAGGAGAGCACATGAGGCGCTTCCAGGGAACTCTGAGGACCGACAGCAGAAGCGATTTGTGGCTGGACCCCCCCGGCATTGAGCAGAAAAGGAGTCAGGAGTCACGGGCATTTCCTCCCTCTCTCAGGGGCTCCTCTCCATTCCTCTGCTCTGGTTCCTTGTTCCCAGACAGGCGCTGCTGTGCGAACCCCCGGCCCCATCACCTGCAGCGGAACATGGGGGGCACTTTCGGATTGCGGGGCGGGGGTCATGTTCTCTAAGACAGGACTCTAGTGGGGGAGCTGATGCTTTGGTACCCCCCAAACCACCCCACCAGGGGCATGGCGCTCAGGAGTCGCAGGCATTTGGAAAGATTGACCTCTCTGGTGCCCACTGTCCAACCCTTTGCCACACCCCAGTCCTGATCCCAGGCCTCCCGCTCCCGTTAGGAGGACAAGTGCCCTGACCCCCAGTGGGGATGTGTAGAAGTCGAAAGACCCAGAAGGAAGCCCCAGGAGTCATCATGACTCAGAGGGGGATTGCAGAACTTTGCCCCTAGAGGATTTCAGGACAATGGCTACCACCTCCTGGATGTTTTGGGGGTATGGATTAAACATCCACGCGGTAACGAGATCTGCTCCCCACAGGGGAGTCCGTGCGGCTGACGAGGGCATGTTCCGGAGTCTCCAAAGATGCTCGTTGGAGACCCAAGACGGATCGGTTTCCCCTCAAAGCACAGACCGTGTCCGTGGACTCGTGCGAAAATTAAAAAAAAAAAAAGTCTTATCAAGACCTTTAACTTTAAAATAGCTTAGTTTAAAAACAAAATTTCCTTATACTCTGTATTAGGAACGTAATAAAGCAAGAAACTAGTCCCCCTAAAACCTAAAGAATGCACCCCCCCCCACACACACACATGCACCCCCAGAACGAAGAGATCCAAACCTCCCACAACCATAGCACACGGAGGGTGGGGGAAAGGAAGTCACGCAGTAAATACTCCAGTCAGTAGATGGTCTCGCGGAGACTGGGCGCCCACAGCTGCACGCAGGAAACGCAGGGTATTTGCCGGGAACAATCACCCTTCAAGCAACTTGATTCTGGAGGCTTTAAAAGAGTCAATCAGAGAGAAAACAGCTGCTTTGGTGGGGGTGGGGGAGGGGCGTCTTCGCCTCTCTGGGAGAGGAGCTGCCTTGCAGGCTGAGCGGGGTGAGCAGCTGCCCGGCAGGGCTCATCGCCGGGACCCGGACGCGCTGACCCAACTCCAGGGAGGGACCGCGGGACGTCCAAGCCGTGGCTCGTGCGCGTCCCCGTTCTGCCGGGGAAACCGCTGACTCGGGGAAGTTAATTTTCCCGAAGGTTTGAGGTCCAAGTCTGAACGTGTGAAGCTTTTCCACGGCGTGGGCTCCTCTCAGGGACGGGATCCCGGGCAGTTTGAACTGCCGGCCACTTCTTTCTCGTGGGGAGCGGTGGAGGGTCACACCCCACCGGGTTCACGGTGTTCTGATCAGGGGCGAGCTGTTGACGCTACATCTGGTACTTTCCGGGAGGCTCTGCGCGCTCCGGCGGGACGTGAGCCTGGAGGCGCGGGATCTCCCTGCGGGAAATCAGGGCTGATTTTCCTCGTGTGCCTACCATGCGCCGGGCACTTCCATTCTATGTCCTCTTCAGGCTCGGAAAGCCGCTCTCCATGGTCCAGGGCGAGGGGACAGCAAGTCCGCGCAGAGCTGAGGCAGAGGGTGTGATTCCCCACACACTCCTGGCTGTCCTGTCCATCTGGCCCACCGCCCCTGCAGGGCTCGGAGCTGCGAGTGTCCACTCACACTAGGCCAGTGTCTCCGAGTATCTGTGGTTTTCTCTCTCTGTCGGTGAACGCACTCAGCAGGCTAGGACTCAGCCTAGACGTCCCCGCCTTTCAGGTCTGTGCTGGACCCTCGGGGAGCTGGATGTCGCGTCTCTCGGTGCAGACCACGGCTCTGCCACAGCTCGCCCATCCCCGGGCTGCGGACAGGCTGGTTCCTGGAGCACGTGGTCTCCGGATGCTCTCCAGCCTCACCGAGGACCGGGGCTGCGAAGGTGAGGCCCTGGTGTGTACTGGCCAGCTCTGAGCAGCCCTCACCGGGACGAGTCTGATCGGCGTTGGGGTTGTGTCCGTTCAGAAGGCATCGTCTCCACCTTCACACATGACACTCCACGGTGGCGCCTCCCTTGGCTTTCCCTTACTTGATACATTAACAGTCTCTTTGGACGGTGCTTTTGCCGGATTTCGGTGTTCGCTGTGCTTCGGAGGCTCCTCTGCCGGCCACAGGGCAATCCTATCTGCTAAGAGTCGACCTGAAGCTTTCCACAAAGCACTCTGCGTGGTCTGCGTGTTTCGCCTCGAGCGGAAGGAAGCCCAACGTGGAGTGAGTGGAAAACGTCCGTGAGAAACTCCCATCTGGAAGCAGATGATGGAGAAACAGTCTGTCTGTCTGTCTGCAATGCCCCACGTGGCACGCGGGGTCCTTTCCACAGCTTGTCGGGAGTTGCCTGTCTTTCCCAAAGCCGGTCTCACGAGAACAAGTGCTGGAGACCAGCCACGCCATCCCTTTCTCCGGGCCTCTTGCAGGTTCTCACCACAGACCTGAGGCCGGAGTGGGCTCACAGGACCCCGCGGCCACCAAGGCTCTTTCTCGTGGCAAAGGGAAGCAGCGTGGACAACGTCCGTCCATCCGGGAGGGCGAGCTCTTCCAGGTGTGAGGGGGACAGCTGCCTCTCCCCACAGCTGGAACACGAAGTTAATTTTCTAAAGCGAGCTGCCCTGGGCGTGGGGGAAGGACCCCTGCGGTGCGACGTCCTGGGGAAGGCTGGCCTGCCTTGGATACCTTCCAAGGAGTTAATTACCAGAAGGTAACCATGGAAACGCATTCTTAACTCGTGAGCAGAACCAGCGTTGGCTCGTTACCGAGACGGTAACTCGTGGGAAGGCAGAGCTGCATTCTGTCTATTCAATCAAAGTTGTGGAGTTTCATTTTAATAAGGATGGCCGCCGGGGGGCCGGAGTCCACCTGCAAGAGAAGAGCCTCGCAGGACTGGGACAAGGCCAGCCCTGTCTGCTTCGTCCCCATCTCCCCTCTTTTTATCACCCCTCCCATGCCAGACCCCATCCCATGCTCCCCTCCTTCTCTCATTCAAGCACAGCTATTTACTGAGCCGTCCCCCACATAACCCCAGGCTGGGTGCGGGGGAGACAGGCGGGTAAGAGAGGTGAGGTCACCGCCAAAGCCCCTCCCACAGCGGGGCCGGCAGCCACAGTGGCAGGAAGTGGACAAGAACAGGTGCTTGCTGGCCATCGGTCCGGGTGCTGGAAGAAACTGAAACTAGGGGAAGGCCACGTGGGACGTGAGGGCGGGGCGGCATCCGTTTGTGAGGCGTGCGCACACGCGTGGATACCTGTGTGTCTGTGAGTAGGCATGCACGAGGGCGTGGGAGTAGCGCGGGCCTGCGTGTGCGCGACTGTGAGTCCGCCAGCGAGTGCGCGCGCGCGCCAACAGGTGTCTGTGTGCGTGCTGAGTGTGTGGCGCGGGGGCCTCTCTGTTCCAAGTGTCCTAACCGGAACCAGGCCACGTCCTTGTCCGGCAAAGAGAGAGGGCCAGCGTGCCGGGAAAGGAGACCTGGATACGGCCGGTCACATGAGTGTTTGGAAACTTTATTTTTTTTTGTGGATTGGTTGTGTTTTTCCAAAGTAAAGAATCACACTATCTGCAAATAAAGAAGGTTTTATTCATTCCTTCTGAAGCTGCTTGCTTTTAGCTTTTTATGTCTTTTAACTTTCTTATTTTACTGTCCAGCGCGGTGTTGGATGGAGGCGGTGATAGGGAATATCTTTGCCTTGGTTAGCTGCAATTATTTTTAGATATTCCGTATTTGGTCAAAGAAGTTCTCCTCTATTTGTGAGTTTGCCGAGGCATTTTGTTATATGACTCAGTGTCGAATTCTGTCAGATTCATTTTTTTTTTACACCTATTACAATGATAGATTTTTTTTCTCGTTTAAGCTGTGAATGTGGTAGATGGTATTATTTTACTTTTGACTATTAACTCAGCTTTGCATTTCTTGGATAAACCCCATTTCTTGTACCTTGCTGGGGTCAAATGGCTTTATTTTGTTGAGGATTTTTGCATTTTTATGGTTTTGAGGACATTTATGGTTTTGGTCTGTCATGTAGTATCTTTGGTATTGGTATTAGAATAAACCTGGCCTCATAAAATAAATTAAAAGGTGTTCTCTTTTTGTGTTATTTTTATAAGATAATATGCAGATTTAGTGTTATTTCTTTCTTACATGTTTTATAGAATTTGCCAGTGAAGTTATCTGGACTTGGCCATTTCATTTTTGGAAGTTTTTTTTTTATTATTATTTTTTTAACTCATTCAACTTATTTAATATACATACATAGGACTCTTCAGGCTATTTCTTCCTGAGTAAGTTTCAGTTGGTGCATCTTGTCTAAGTTGGGGAACTTTTCATTATAACATTGTTTGTAATATTTTCTTACTAACTTTAATATCTGAGGGATCAGATGTGATAACTTCTCTTTTACTCTTGATATTGATCATTTGCAATTCCTTCTTTCCTCTTGGTCTGCTGCTAGAGGTTTCTAAACTTTACTGATCATTTCTGAGGGCCAACTTTTGGTTTCTTTGATTTTCTCTATTGTTTTTAGGTTTTCAATTGTATTAACTTATGTCTTAAATTTTATTATTTCCTTCTTCCTGCTTGCTTGGAGGTTAATTGACACTCCTCTAATTTCTCAAAATGCTAGCTTAGGTTATTGATTTTAACTATTCTTAATATAATAATGCAGTATAAATTGTCCTCTAAGAGCTGCTTTAACTGCATCCCACATATTTTGAATATATTGTATTTTTATTGGCATTCAGTCAGAATTATTTTAACTTTCTCAGAGAATTCCTTCATTTTAAATTCTGTGTCTTATTGAGAAGTATGTTATGTAATTCCAAATATCTAGAGGTTTTCCAGATACATTTCTGTCACTGACTTCTAGTTTAATTCAGTCTTTGAGAATGTGATTTATATGATGTTTTTTCTTTTAAATCTATTAAGGTTTGTTTTATGGTCTAGAGTTTACTCTCTCCTGATGACTATTACATTAACATTTTAGAAGAATGTACATGTTTTTCTGTTGTCGGTACAGAGTTCTATAAATGTCAGTTAGGTCAAATGGTTGTTCACGTTATCCAAACCCTAATTGATTTTTGCCTACTTGTTATTTCAGTTACTGAGAGAGAAGTGTTGACATCTCCAGCTGTAATTGAAGATTTCATGTCTCGTTTCAGATCTGTTTTTTGCTTCGAGTACCTTGAAGTTGTGGTGTTAGTTACAGACAGAGAGCATTGTCCCCTCTTGGCGAATCAAGTCCTTTATGTATTAACAACCCTCTTTATCTCTGACAATATTCCTTGTTCTAGATTCTGCCATGTATCAAATTGACATCATTACTCCAGCTTGCTGTCATTTGTGTTCGTATGGTATGTCATTTGCCATTTTTTAATGTATCTATGTCTTTATATAAAATGATTTTTTTTTAGACAGCATATAGTTGATTCTCAAGTTTTTAAAACCCAATCCGGCAATCTCTGTCTTTCAACTGTTGTATTTAGACCGTTTACGTTTAAAGCGATTATTGATGTACAATTTTGCTAGCTGCTTTCTATTTGTTTCCATTGTTTTTTTGTTATTTCCCTTTTTCTTCTGTCTTCTCTAGATTTAACTGACCATGTTACGATTCCATACCACTTCTTCTGTTTAATTACTTATACCTCTTATTTTTTTGAATGCTTGTCCTTTTATTTACAATAAGAATCTAAGTTCACCTTCAAAGAATATGATTCCAATTCATACTCCATGTAAGGGACTTGCCACAGCAGGCTCCTAACTCTTCACTCTCGTCCTTTGTGCCTTGGGTATTGTCCTATATCTCACAATTCCACACGCTGTACCGACAATGCTTGTGTGCTTGTAAGAGGGTGTGGCCCCCTACCCACGCCTGTAGTCCTCATGCACTTGATACTCTCATGCTTGCCCACCTTTGCCTTTCTCAATTAGTTAACAGTTTAAGTGGGGTTTTCTTCCAAGTGCATGTGTTCCCAGGCAACAGCTGCCCCATCTAAGAAAGTGCAGGGTCTCCTTCTTCTTCTTCTTCTCCTCCTCCTTCTTCTTTCTTCTTTCTTCTTCTCCTTCTCCTTCTTCTTCTTTCTTCTTTCTCCTTCTTCTTCTTCTTCTTCTTCTTCTTCCTTCTTCTTCTTCTTCCTCTTCCTCTTCTTCTTCTTCTTCTTCTTCTTCTTCTTCTTCTTCTTCTTTTTACAGGGACACACACAGAGAGAGAGAGAGAGAGAGGGAGAGAGTCAGAGAGAGGGATAGACAGGGACAGACAGAAAGGAATGAAGAGAGATGAGAAGGATCAATCATCAGTTTTTCATTGCGACACCTTAGTTGTTCATTGATTGCTTTTTTTCATATGTGCCTTGAGGCCCTCAGCAGACCAAGTAACCCCTTGCTCGAGGCAGCAACCTTGGGTCCAAGCTGGTGAGCTTTTAGCTCAAGCCAGATGAGCCCGCGCTCAAGCTGGCGACCTCAGGGTCTCGAACCTGGGTCTTCCGCATCCCAGTCCGACGCTCTATCCATTGTGCTACCGCCTCACCAGGCAGTGTAGGGTCTTCTTTTCCCACGCAAGCACCAAAGCACCAAGCATCTGTCTCTCCCCACGTTTTGAGTTTTTTGTTTGCTCTGCAAACAGAGATTTTTTTGATGAATTCAAGGAAAGCCCTTCACTCCTTGTAAAGATGGAAGCAGTCATCTTTCTGGGTCTCTCCATCAATGAAGACAATCGGGAACCTCTGACTCCATTTTGCCTGAATTGTATTCAACTCTCTCTCTCTCTCGGGGAAATGGAAATTTCATTATAGATGCTCGATCTTATCCGGCTATCTGGCGAGCGCATCTTCTGAGAAACTGTCAGCGTGGCTGCCAAGGCTTGTGAACACCTACTGACTTTATCTCACACTAGACATCTTCAAGATGTTATCGCACTTCTTCATTACATTTCAGATTTCTTTCTTTTAATCACCACAGAAGAATTCTCAAGAATTTTTCAGGGTGCCCTTGGAATGGCGGTTATGCCTGGAATCAGGCAGTTCTAGGTTCAAATTCATGTTCGACCGTTTCTCGTGGAACGACAGAGTCACTTTCTTCATCTCCCTAAGTCTCCTTGAATGGGGGTAACCTTGATGTACAACCATGCACACCTCTGTGCACCCATGTGACAACCAGCGCAGCTGCCATCTTGTTTTATCCTGTCCGGTTACACCTATTGAATCATCAGTATTTGAATGACTCAGTGAAAGGCTCCAAACCATTTGTTCCTTTGGTGGGCATCCATGAAGAAACAAATCCCTCCTTATCCCAGAATGGCACATCTTCATCGCCTATGACCATTTCCCATGGGACACAACTGCCCCTTGTCTCATGCCCCTCACACCAGTCAATGTCTCTACCATTCACCAGGACATATATATATTTCATTCAGTGAGAGGAGGGGAAGCAGAGAGACAGACTCTCATATGCACCCCAACTGGGATCCACCTGGCAAGCCCACTAGGGGGCGATACTCTGCCCATCTGGGATGTTGCTCTGTTGCTCAGCAGCCAAGCTCTTTTTAGTGCCTGAGGCAGAGGCCATGGAGCCATCCTCAGCACCTGGAGCCAACTTGCTCTAATTGAGCCATGGCTGCAGAAGAGAGAGAAAGAGAGAGGGGGGAGGGGTAGAGAAGCAGATAGGCGCTTCTGTGTGCCCCAACCTTCACCACGATGTCAAAGCTCATGAGCCTAAGAACCATTCCTGATGCTTCTTTTTCCTTCACCCTCATATCCAGCCCATCGCAAACCTCATCTCCCCGATGATCTCCTGCGCTCACTGCCGCCATCCTGTCGTCAAAAGGGTGTGACCGCCTCTAAGCTAGTTGTCCCTCAGCTGTCCCCCACGCTCCTGCCGAACACTCCTTCTCAGACGGAGGCATGGCTCTCCGGCTCTCCCGTCCTTTGATCTCCCTGGGTGGCATCCCTGGGTGTGTCCCGTAGCACCTACGCTTCCACTGCATGCCTGTTCTGCGCCCCGACGTGAAGCCCCGCTTTGCTCGTGACAACAGGCTCAGACTGCGTTTCCAGTCCCCCGTGTGACTCGTGATGATGACCGTCTAGGTGCGTCTTTGCTCATTGGTGGCACTATTTCTATAGCTGGGTTTAGAAATCACCTTGGGTCAGCGAGTGTGCACATATTAATTTTGAAATGACGCTGTCTCAAAAAAATTAGAAAAGAAAATCAAACTAAATAGTCAAAAACAAAGTGAAACGTTCCACAGATATTCCCTCTCTGAACAGCTCTTCCCCACACCCGTGGCAACACCACACTGAGGTAAGAGGGCTGATGACCCCGCTGTTCCCCGCTGTTTCTGCGAAGGTAACAGGATGGTTGTTGGCTCTATCATCTTGGCTGGGGGCAGCTGGCTTGTGAACAGACACTGGGGGGATCCATGAATAGAAGGGGGGGGTCGTGCATTTAAAAAGTAGCTCAATTTGCAGAGGGACAAACCGGAAACACCACTGTCAAGAGGAGTTCTGTTTCCAGACCTCCGCTCTCTCCATTGGACACCGCCCCCCTTCCATCTGCTCGCCGTGCTGCACACGGGGCTCACATGCCCAGTGTGGACGGTGATGGTGGACCGAGGCGCTCAGCTGTCCACGCAGAATGTGGCCCTTCCTCCACCGCCCCGGCTCACAGATGTGGGCTCTCGGCAAGAGGGCTGTGCTGGCTGCGTCTGCTCGATTCTGCTGACGGGGTACTTGACCTCTGAGTCCAACTTCTGAGACGTTAATTTGCATACCCAGCTGCACGGCTGCCCGGCGTTCTACTGCCCACATTTGCATCAAAGAGGCCGCCCTTCCCACTCATAACCAGGACCTACCTGCACTCTCCCTGTGTGCTCTGTGCTCTCTCTTCTCTCCTCTCTCTCTCTGGCATGCACGAACAAAACAAAACAACACAAAACAAGACCATAATGACTTACTGGCCAGCCCGCCCTCCCCCTACCCATGTTCCAATCGTAGGACGTCTGGTGTTCGAAGCAGCTCCTGTGGCCTGGTGGCTTTCCACTGCACACGTCTCTTCCCGATGGCATGCCCAGGACGGCACACGGGTGACTTGTGTTGGCCGCAGGGAGAGCTCGTGCACCATGGAGATGGACAAACACTGCCCAGCAGTGTTTCCTCCTGGAAGCTGCCAGCTCGTGCATGCCCGGGGCATCTCCCAGGAGCTCACACGGGTGGGTAACACCCACGGTCCCACTTCAAGGAGCATAAGGGGGTGACAGACACCTCTCAGGCGTGGCAAGCTGGGGAGAATGAATGCCCCGTGCAGGTCCACAGGGGCACGTCCTCAGTAAAACCTCGCCCACGGGCACCCTACATGACACAGAGAGGGAGACACTGGCTGGGATGCCACCCAGGAAAGACACACGGACACAGACCGTGAAGGGGCACTGGTCTGAGGAACGGGACGGGGTCCAGCATCCCCCGAGTAAACGGTGATGGGTTAGCCCACTTGAAAATGGCAAGATACGAAATAAAGGGAAGATGAGAGGGAGGAAGACAGAAATTTGTGAACACGAAGCAATTATGAGTGTAAGAGATGTTGGATTATAGGCGTAATCAAGAAATAGCTCAACTGAATGGCTTCTTTATTTTTAGCTTCAACAGAATGTGTAAAGTAGGGCATTAATCAATGGATTGATTAAGTCATTTATTCAACCAGAAGCTTATACAGAGCACCAGCAAAATATGCTCGGGTTGTATTATTGAACAAACTAGGTGAGACCCTGATGTCCCTGCCTATCAGGAGATAGATGTTACTATAAGAATGACACAAGTAATTCAATTATTACAAATGGTGGGGTTTACAGACACAGTCCGGCACGTGCAAAGGTCCTGAGGTGCAAGGGAACAGTGATTAGGAAGGAGGGGAAATCACAGAGTGCAAGGATGTGTTGAGGAAGGGGTCTCCAGGGTTAAGGAGGCTATGACCCCCATGCCAGTTTCTTGGTCTTGGTGGTAGAGCCACCAGAAGGCACCAAAGGCGTCATGCCAGGTGGGCACGGGATCATGTGTCCTCCTTGTCTGGAATGCCGTGGGGTGGGTACTGCCCACCGGTGGCAGGTCCCAGCAGGAAAGAACGGAGGGATAGATGTGGCTGAGCTTCTCCTGCCTTCCCCCCCTTCCTCGCTCACCTCCTGACTCTGCAACTCTGGTTCCCAGGACTTGGGGAGTGGACGTGCATGCTGGCACCTGCCTCTGTGCTGACTTCCCGATTTCCAGAAATGCAAATTAAAATACTTATCTGCTCTGTAAAGACTTGGCATGTTTAAATAACCATTATCCTGTCAATGAATTCCAGGGATGTCGGTTCATTATTCTCCTGGACGGAATAGGCATTAAATCCACGGGGGAGTCATTACGAGATGGCCCTTTTCTCTCCGTTTGACCGGAGCGACCGTTGTAATGTATTTATTCAGGATTTAGAAAATGGAATTCAATTCCAGGAGAAGGGGTGTTACATTTAAGTAATTCCTGTTGTGTTTGTATGACAGACAGAGGTGCCCTGACCAGAGAGGGGAGGGAAGGAACCCCTCTCATGCCCCAGGGTCCCTGGTGCTGGCTGGCTGATGTCACTCACAGGGTAGGTCCTGCTTAACCCCTTAATCACTCATGTAATCCTGCTGGTGATGGGTAAGAACCACTCAGGTCTATTAATGCCATTGGGCACCTTCATCGGAATCATCTTCTTCATTCGAGTTGTCTGAAAGGGGCTTGACTTTTGCAGCATTATGGTTAGGGACGAGTCATGTGGCTTGGTCAGGGTCCAGCATGTGCAAAGGTCCTGAGGTGCAAAGGAACAGTGAGTAGGAAGGAGGGGGCATCAAAGGTGGCAATGAAAAGATAAAATAGGTGAAAGTGGATATGCCAGTCCCCTTGCTTTGTTGTGTTTTTTTGTTTGTTTGTTTTTCTGCAGCGATGGAGTCTGAGATTTCAACACCAAGGAGACTCGGGGCTATTTGGAAAGAAGCTGTCTGGACAGCTCTCTTTTGCTGTTGAATTCTCAGTTGCTGTCTACCCAAGGGGGCAGATTTAAGGCTATTATCATAGACCCAAAGACCGAATTTGCTGCCTGTTTGGAAAGCAAAATGAAACATAATGACAAGTTAGAAAAACACTAATGCGCTAGAGAGGAGAAAAAATAAAAACGAGCGCGTGGGTTTGACGTCTGGCTATCCAAACCAAATGGAGACTTCGGGCCACGGCTTCGTTTCTGCTGCTGGCGGCCCAGCGTGGTGCCAGGCGGCTATTTGGGTACGTTATTAGGACCAACACTCACAGGCAGGGTTGACGCGTGGTCGGCTCTCACGACAACGACAGTTCCGAATGCGTGTCCGGGAGGCGTCCCCGGCACCCTGAGCGCAATTTGAAACGATAGGGATGGGACGGCACACGGCCCCTGGCGCGAACCGCGCTCCCCTCTGGAAAATGACGTGGGTTCGCTCCCCGTCCGGTGAAGGCTCGCTTCTCTCTGTGTTTAGCACATACAACGGGGGTTTCAAGGGGCTGTGTATGCCGTTTCATAAGGGATGCATCTCAGCTCCCTTTTGGATGGCATGTGGCCCTAGTCCCAAACGGGACACCCCTCTCTGAGTTACCGACGAGCCCCAGGCCTTTGGCTATGAGCAGAGCAGAGCCTGCCCCCCACCCCCACCCCGGTTCCTGGCATCCCCTGAGCTCCCTTGACGTTCCGACTATTTGGGGCACTTGGTACCCTTATGAATAGCCTGTAGTTTGTTCCAAATAAAATCCCAACAGCTCTCTTAGGGGTTCCACTGGGCTCACTCGCACGCCTGAGACCGTGTTCCGGTCCCACTGATGTCATTAACAGACGCGGTGACTTTGAAGCTCCGGCTACTGAGGGTCTTGATGAGAAGTCCCAAGAGAAACAGGAGCTTTCACTGTATCCGGGCGCCGGCCCGGGTCCTGGGGACATCACCCCCACGTGGCTTTGTCAACGTAGACCCAGATTCCCTTCCCCGACAGCAGGACAGGTCACGGTGGCCATGCCCATGTAAAGAAAAGTCAGGTCTACAGGACAGCATGGATCGTGAGAGGTTCCACCCGCCAGGAGCCAAAGGCTCGTCTGCTAAGAGTGCGCCATAAGCCATGTTATCCCCAGAACATGGGGCAGGCGCCCGCGGGGACAAAGAACCGGGTTCGATGTGCCTCTCCCACCGGAGGGGACGTTCCAAATCAGCTAGCCCGGCGACAGGCAGTGGTCACACCGGTGCAGGCCTCTCAGTTCCTGCGTCATCGTTTCAGACACGCGGGTGGAGTTATTGGCGCCAACCACCGTCCCATTTATCTGGTCACGTCATCCATCCGTTCCTGACAGGTGGGTCCTCTGAAAGCGCAGGCCACGTGTCGTGATAATAACATCGATCGCTATCAGTTGGCTTGCTTTGAGCTACGTTGTCTTTTGTTACTTTGTGGGACTCTTGCCGAGTGGGAGCTGTTCTCACTTTGAAGGTGAGGCTGAGCGGTCAAAGCCCTTTCCCAGGCAACAAGAGGGGGCACCAGGGTTAGAACTCCTCGCAGCCTCTCAGCCCCAGAGCCAGCGCCATCCGCCACCCACGCGCCAGGCGCCACGGGGAGCGTGCTCTGTTGCCATCACACCCCTGCGCGCTCCAGAGGAGTTGTTGAACATCGGTACGTCACGTCATCTCCGCCGCACGTCACCGACCCAGAGAAAGCACTGCCAAACCGGATGGTGTCGGAAGCCCGTTTCCGCTGAGACGTGCGGACAAGCCCACGGAGAGGGTCTCTCGGGTGACAGAGATGGGCGCCGGGCCACCTGGGAAACGCCTCCTCATCTTCACACGCGAGGAGCTTGCTCCTCCTGGCGGGAGCATCTTCCGTGTGCTGCCCCACGTCGCCACCCAGGAGACAGCTGGTTCACCGTGACCTTGGCAAGTCCAGGGTCACCTGCTCACGGTTCACTCGCTCCCCCCACTGTGCGGTCAGACAGTGGAGCCACGGAGCCCGCACTCTGTCGGGCTGCACTTTACACGGAAAATAAATGGCCAAAAGAAAATAAAAAGAAAAAATATATATATATCACAGTTTTCCAACCATATGTCTTCAATCTTTCAGTGGGATTTAAATTTTAAAATGTTTTTATTATAATCCCCGAAGCGCGGTTTCTTGCAGGGTTCATCTTAAAGTTGCCCCATAGCGATCCTGTGTCTGGGAAGATCAGTCAAACTTAGAGAATAGAAGGAGAGTTGAGAACAGAACGATAGAGACTTTTAAAAAACCAATCCCCCCCCCTCCCTCCCTCTCCATTCAAGGGTAGATGACAGTTTTGTTTACTTGGTTTGGGTGAAAATTCCAGGCACACCGCGAGCACTTTGGAAGAATGAGAAATTGATTTTCTCCCCTTACGGCGCAGAGCGCACAAACTCCGGCGATCTTCACAGAATCTTTACAGCGATAAATAAAGAACACCACAGCTGCATAACAACTTCCGAGGGCCGCGGCCGCCTCCAGGTCCCGAGGCCCCCTGAAACGAGGGAGGTGAGCCCGTCTAATTGGTCTGTTAGGGAAGAGACTGCTCACGGCTCACCATGCATTCGCCCACCAAGGGTCTCAAACGTCCCCGCATCCCCCTCCCCCCGGGGGGTTGGCCCAGCTGTGCAGACAGGAGTAAGTCACCGTGATGTGATATGTCTCGGGGACAGAGTAACCCCCTTCTCCCCACCCCCTCCGCAGCAGCTGGGTGGCTGGGGAGGCAGACACACGTCTGTCTTCATTTCCATGAAAAGCCCCAGGAATTCAGACGTTTTATGTGGAGCCCTCCAGGTCTTTAAAACCGGCAGGTCATTGAAAAAGCAAACGCTTAAGTCACAAGCCAGGCAAAAACAGGCCAGCGGGGCACAAAGACTGAAGCACCCCAGCCTGTGCTCCTGTGAGGGTCCCGAGGCCCGGTTGCACCCACATATTCCGATGAACCTCATCCAGACAGGTAGGGGAGTGCCTCAGGGCACCCACCCTCCTCCCCCCCCCCCCCGCAGCCCCCCACCACATGGCTTCTATACTCACACACCTCAGTCAGCTTGTGTTTACTGATCCTTCTGCTTACCCAGGGGATGGCTCTGCTTCCTGACATGTTGCTGCCCAAATTATTACCAGCAGCCCGACCTGACGGCTGGTCCCAGTCCTGCTCACATGATTATTCCACCCTACTGTCCCCCGCCCGCCCCCCTTCACAGCTGTGCTATACGTTATACAGACATCGAGATAGACTGGGAGCTTTCGGGTGCATTCAGCACCAAGCCACTTATTGAAATAGAGTGATTGCTTCCTGCCCTTTGCAACAATGGCGTTTTAGAATGCACCATTCTTTTCCCTTACTGGTCTGGCCGGCTCTTTCTCTCTCGCTACCTGACGTTAACGTGCCTCGACTCATTATTCTTAGAGAACAATCGCTTTCCCTGAATTGTCCCACAAATGTCCTTAATTTCCTTCTTTTAATTCCCCAGAGTCACTGGCATGAACTCCCGAGCCTAGTAAGGTGACAGCGTCCCCGCGCTTGTGGCCGGGAGAGACCCATACAAAACGCAATGGGTGATTCAAGCCGGTGGGGTTTTTATCATAGGTCTGTAGCTTCTTCTTCCTTTATTCCTTCTTTTCCTTCTTCTTCTTCTTCTTCTTCTACTTCTTCTTCTTCTTCTTCTTCTTCTTCTTCTTCTTCTTCTTCTTCTTCTTCTTCTTCTTCCTCCTCCTCCTCCTCCTCCTCCTCCTCCTCCTCCTCCTCTTCTTCTCCTTCTCCTTCTCCTTCTTTTATTTTACTTTTCATTTTAATCTTCACATGCGAGCTATATAATTTATGCGCCCAAAAGTCACCTCATTTTAAATTCATACGGGTTTGTCATTTACAAAAAAAAAAAAAAAAGTAATAATAACCAAGTCACATGTGTATCTGAATGTATGGTCAACACCCATGCTGGCTGAGATATGGGGGTTTGCAGATGCATTTCCTATAAATTTCCCATGAAGACACACGCCAGGACTGGAAACATAAGCATGCCCACGGCAATGGCTTTTTTTCCTAGCAATTTGCTTTTACAAATAAAAGATGTGCTCTCGAAATTGGATATTAACGGCGGTACACTGCGAACTGAGATGAGCGGTGTTTTCCTGTTGTGCTGGGAGGTCCCTGATGCCAGCGAGGAGCTGCTTGGTGGCAATCGATGGCTTTATTAATATATACAAGACCCGGGTCCTCCTCCTGCTTCGGGGCTTTTTAATGAGGTCAATGCCGCAAACACAGGAGTTTTTTGGGGAAAAATTGTCGAATAAATGGAATGCCGGTTCTGTTAAATTGTGGCTACTTATCTGGGGTGTTCCCTTTCTTTTCTCCCCAAATGGAGCCAGAGAAATAACCAGAGCCCTTGGACGTCACGTGGTCTTGTGGAAATGGGGGACTTGCCCCTGAGTTAAGTTACGGAAATGAGGCTGACTGAATGCTGTGTCCTCATTTTACACACACACACACACACACACACACACACACACACACACCCCTCAAGGTGCCTGCAAAGAGGCTGGTCTCACGCACACATACACCCCTCAAGGTGCCTGCAAAGAGGCTGGTCTCACTCACGCCGGAGACTGGCGCTTCTTAGTGTGACAACAAGTGTGATAATAACTCTCAGAACTGCTGAGAGATCTAATTAGATGGAATGATTTTTTTTTTTTTTTTAAATACGTACGCTGTTGATGGCACTCACTTTGCAAAACTAATCATGCTTCCCCGGTGTGTATCTGGGCTCAGTGGGTTGGAAGACAAAAAAAAGAAGACAAAAAGACAAAAGAAAGAGAGAAAAGAAGCAACCTGTTTTGCATTTCTGTGACTCCCCTTGTGGAGGGCAAAAGCAGACTTTGCTGTTGCACAGGGGGAAGAGAGCACATTGCGGCTTCCCCGTATAGTTCGTTAGGGCGATATACCATTTAGTCACAACGTCTTGATTGGAATACTTCCTTCTCTGAGAGGAGGGAGAGAGAGAGGCAACTTTGGGGGGAATCCCAGCTTAATCCCCATTTCTAGGTTCCTAATTTGGGATTTCCAAGGCAGGTTGTGTGTCACACTCTGTTTGCAAACTGAGCAGAGAGCGAAGTAATGTGAGGTGGTGGTATCTTCCTTCAAACGACCGCCCTGCTTGAGCGCAGGCCATCGGTGCCGGTGAAGGTGCGTGCCACCGCACCGTGAGCTTGAGCTTGTCTGGAAAGCCCGTGACCTCCACCTCCACCGCCACGCCTCGGTTATTAAGATTTCGTAAGTGTTACAGTGCATTGTCACAATGTTATGTCACTTGCTCCCAAAGTAGTGAGGACATTAGGACAACATGTGGCTTGTCAAACGTTTTTCCCCGGAGGCTGATTAACGTGGACAGCCCAGGGGACGGTGCCAGGCAGCGGCACACTTCAGAGGGCTGGCGTGTGTGGGAGACCCATGCAGATAGTGCCACTGACATTCATCCGTATCTTCAGAAGAATTTAATGTAGAGTTTTAGGGAACACGTCATTTCTCCCATGGCAGGACTTTTAGATGCTCATTCTTTTTAGAAGACCTGAGCAAGAACAAGCAGTGCATTCCTTGAGTTCACGGATCACTTCTGTTCCAGGGAACACCTGCAGGAGCGAGTATGCAACAATGTGTGAAGGAGATACATTGTAACATCAGACAAGTGTGCAAACAATGTAGGAAGGAGATACATTGTAGCATCAAAGGAGCATGCAACAATGTATGAAGAAGGAACATTGTGACATTGTTCATATCTTTCATATGAGGAAATCAGTGGGAGTCACTGATTCAGCACAGGAGCAAAGGGACATTGAACACATGAGTTGAGTAGCATTTAGACCGGAAGCACCATGCCGCCTGAGAAAGAGTGTGGTCCTGACGTGTGCGATCCATCGTCTGCAGGCCTGCCGGGCCAGGGGATGAGGTCAGACGGCAGAGGAAGGGGGTGGTGGGGGGAAGGCCCGGTAAGACCAGTTCATCCTTCCTGCCTTTTGCCAGATTGGTTATAACTGGTTTCCTCGACACCCTGCCCAGGTCATGAGATTAAAGCAGACCCGGTCACTGCCCATCTCAGAGAGGCCTCACGCACGACAGGGCTGGTGTAGGTGCAGTGGGAAGACAGGGCTGCCCACAGAGGGCAGTTGCTGGAGCCGTGAGTAGGGACAGCGGCTCAGACTCGACACAACCTCCCATGACCCCAGGAGAGCCATCCCAGCCTCACGCCTCAGTCCCCTTGGGTTCCTGGATGGCTTCCTGTGAGGACACTGTCCCCAGAGCGGAGCCTCCTTTGTTCCCAAGCTAAACCACAACGTGATGTTTTAAGTGCCGATGGTAATAAAGACGTTTGACTGAGTTTTTACAGCGTGCTGAGCAGTGAGCTAACATCCTGACATAAGTCGACTCACTGGATACTTAGAATCCTTAACAGGGGTCCATTCCAACATCACATATTTTGAAGGGGGGGGCACCAAGTGCGGGCTGGACACAGTTCTATACAGGTGCAAGATTAAGGGACTGGACGCCACCGTGGCTGCTCGGGGAGGGGACATGAGTGTGCGTGTGGGGAACAGGGGGGGGCATGCAGGTCCCTGATGTAGCTCAGGGGTGTCTTCAGGCCAGTGGTGCCCAAGGCGGGGCTTGTGGTTGTGGCACACTGTGGATAGGGGAGGTCTACCCCCAAAGGAAGACCAAGCGCAAGGGAGGCAGGTGGCAAAGCAGATGCCACCGGAGGAGGCAAGGGCTGGCAACCCACCAGGCCAAATGACCTCCTGGCCTCGGAAGGTCCCCAGAGCCAGACCCGGGGGGCCCCTCCACCTGCTCCGTCACGGGAACCCCGCCGTCACGACTAAGCAGGGTATCGGAGACACTCCAAGTGTTGATCCGGCCAGAGTGCACACTTTAATTAGGATCCCTTCTTGTTAATCACGGTAATCATCGTCAGCACGGGGATTTATCGGCTCCTCAGGGGCCCTCGCCTCGGCAGTGATTAGACCGCTCTGACAGGCAAGCGAGCCTGACAGGCAGCCGGGACACTTCTTCATTCTAATTATGGAGGAAACAATGTTTACAAGGGTGATGGCTTCCTCTCCTCCTCCCTCTCAGCGGAGGCAGAGTGTGACGCCCGGGTGGAGGGTGGAGGGCGCCCCACACAGAAGCTGGGGCTCCGCCCGGAGTCTGGGATTCTCGGAGTGTACCTCGTCCCGATCTGTCCAGTGAGGGCTACGCCTGTGCAAGCTCTAGTCTCGGCTAGTGAGGTGGCCAGCTGGGGAAGGCACGTACGTCCCCTGCTAGCCCAGCTTCCTCCAGCGCGTCCGTGACCAGGACGCAGCGGCATGGACCCTGGGCCCAGGGCCGGCTTAGGAGGCGGCAACTCAGACAGGAGTGCGTATGAGATGCAGCCGGGCTCCCTTTCCCAGCAGCCTGCTCAGAAGCATCCTCCCCGACCGTGCTGCGGATAAGCTGAGCTGGCCGTCAGCAGAACAGCCACTAATGCGGGCATTTTCTTGTGCAGATGGGTGCATTGGTGACATCCTGAGAACTTGGTACCGCGCTCAGAGCAGGTGGGGGGGGGTGTCACATGCTTCAGGACTTCCTGGGTGGGGGGGGGGCTTGGTGTCACATGGCTGATGAGACACCCACTGTCTCAGTCTTGGTGTAGCGTCATCTTGTGCAAATGTAACCCCAGGTGCAGATGCTGGGAAGGATGACCCCAAGCTCCCTCCTAGGGTCCCTAGTATTGAAAGGCGTTGTGTGGACCAGCTGAAGGCCAGGCTCCGGCCAGGAGGGGAGGACCCAATGTAGAGGCAGCAGCAGGGGAGAAGGGTGAAGACCAGAGGCTACTCTGTCACGCAGTGTTGGGTGGACCAAGCAGCAGGAGAGGCCGACCACCAGGATGTTAGGACCAGGCCATTCTGGTGACAGGGGCGGACCGAGGGGTCTGTGCTCCAGGGCCCGGCTCCTGGGCGGTGTCATCTTTCTTGGCTGAACGTGGCAGGGCAAAGGTTTGAGGGCCCCGTGTATCCCTGATGTCTGTGACTTGACGCTTGTGCCAGAGGCTCGGGCCCAGGACTGTGCTGGTGGGTGACACTGCCGTCCCCAAGAGCAAACCCCAGATGTTTCTTTCTAGTGTCCAGATTTCTGACTGTGAACAGTTGGAAGGAGAAGGTCAGCCCACAGGACACCGTGGAGAGCTTGTGGCCCCTCCCCTCTGAATCCACATGATTCCTGTGGACACAGCCAGCCAGCCGAGGCTTCTGAGATGTTAGGAGGGACCTCTGGTGTTGCAGAGAGGCAGGACCGGACTCTGCCTTCTAGACTGCCAGAAGCTCCCAGTCATACTGGGGACATGTGGAAAGGGGACAGATCTCTGGGACCCACCAGCCTTTAGCTCCCTGGGGAAGATACTTCCTGCTTTTGTTCAACCATCCCAGGGCTCTGCATGTCCATTAGTGAGTGGTCAGTGAGCCAGGAGTGATTTAATTAGTGGGTGATGGACGTGACGACTGTGGCCCCTGGTTCCCCTCGCCTTGGCCTGCTCCCGGGCCCCGCAGAGAGCGTCTGGGAATGACAGATGCCTCTGGCCATTCACTGGGCCAGCTCAGCTTCCTGCTAGAAACAGTCATCCATGGGCAACGATCTAGAACTCAGGCAGGCAGTGGCCACTTGTGCACACGCGGCCCTTTGCTGTGTTAATGACTCTTAGCAAAAGCAAATGATTTATTGTGTGTGTGTTTTTCCTGGCCACGGGCTACCCCCTCCTCCGGCGTCTTTGGCTTGAGGAGTCACACAGGAGTGGGCTGTTTCTGTTGCTGTTTCCTGTGCACATGACAGAGCAGGTCCCGGGGAATGGAAGCCACAAAGGACAGACTGGACGGAGAGGAGCTGGGTGGACACAAGGGGACAGGACAATCTGGTCAAACACTCTCCTAGGGTGTCTGCAAAGGGCTTCTGGATGAGACTGACGCTTAACTTGGTAGACCGAGTAAAGCAGATTGCCCTCCCCAGCATGGGTGGGCCTCACCCAAGCAGTTGAAGACCTGAACAGAACAAGAGGCCCCCACTGGCCTCCTGCCTGAATGTTGTTGAACTGGGGCATCAGCTTTTATTTTTCTCCGTCCAACTGGAACCACACCATCATCTCTCCTGGGTCTTCAGACCTTGGGGCTTCTCAGCTTCTATAATCATGAGAGTCAGTTCTCTATAATAAGTTTCTTTCTCTCTCCCTATAAATGCTAATGGTCATTGGCTCAATTCCCGTGGAGAACCATGAGGAACACAAGTCCCATGGCAGGCGATCCGAAGGTGTCCTTGCACAGGGCCCACTGCCCCCCACCTCAGGCCAGGTCAGTGCTAACGTGTGCGTAGTGGGGGGTAGGGGGTGCAAGGAAGAAGTTTACAGAAGCTGGAGAGCCACTTCTCAGCCTTGGACTTCACTGGTCCTTGCAGATGCATTCCTGTCCTAGGTCCACGGTCCCTTGATGGGCACTCTCCAAAGCTTCCATCCAAAGCTCAGGAGTGTGAATCTGCTGGCGCTGAGAGCCCCATGCTCTGGGCTCCATCACTCGGGCCACATCCCCTATGACAGGCAATTCCCTGAGCCCTCCCGACAGCCAGGAACCTGTGGGTCTCCCTCCCTTCTAGGGGTGGGCCTTGCCCCTCCTCACTTTTCAAAGGCTTGACCTCCTCCTCATTCCCTTGGGGACTCCAAGGTACATCTAAGCTCCCCTCTGCCCCTGGTTCAGGTCCTCACCAGGCAGCCCCCTCTGCGGGGCCCTGCCTTTTGGACCGGGGCCCACAGGGGGTCCCAGAGAGCCAGCAGGAAACAGAACGAGATCTCCGAAGCCGCGTTCTCTCACGAGAGTGCGAGACACACTCCCGCCCCCCCCCCACGACATCGCTCAGATGAACGAGGACCCCAAAGAAGAGCTTGTTCTGATGGGTGATGTGTCTCCACTTGTACGGGAAGTTCTGAACGGACAAATATCTATTTTACAACAGCTCGGTCACTCCACGTTGACCTCGGCTTGAATTCAGCCACTTGGATAAGTTCCCCCAGGGGGGTTCGCTAATTAGAAACAAGGGGCGTGGGGGTCGGATGGGGATCACGGAGAGCCCTGCTTGCGGTTGGAGGGGTGCCCATGAAAGACAGTGTCACGTTTTATCTTACGCACTTTGGAGTTAGTTTCTGGTTATAAAAAGCCATATTATTTCATCATATAAATTAAACCCAGGTTAATAAGGTTTATAATTAGCACAGAGTAAGAATTTACCGGGAGATAAATGTCCCCAACCTGTTTAGAAACAGCATGTACTCCTGAGCTCGGCATGCGTGTTCCCGGTAATTATATTTGTACTGAGGTTAGTCTACTCAATCTAATTTCCCCCAGAAAGAGGATAAAGATCATTTTTAAGCCAAAGCCTGTCTGCATCACAAATTCCGAAGTAGCGGAGTCCGAATTGATGGCAGTGTCCTACCATTAGAGTTGTTAGCCGTCGACCAATGGGCTCTGTTTGCAGGCTGCATTCTGCACACTCCACCCTGACAGGGCAAAGGCGTGTGTGTGTGTGTGTGCGTGTGTGTGTGTGCGTGTGTGTGTGTGCGTGTGTGTGTGCATGTGTGTGTGCATGTGTGTGCGTGTGTGTGTGCGTGTGTGTGTGGGGGGCACATTCATTTTGCTGAGTAAATACGTAAAATGCTTCAAGAGCACAAGCATTTATGTTCCCTGGGGCTTATGATATTCTGCTCTATGTCTGCACAGAAAGCAGGAAAAACACTTTTTTTTTTGTCTTTTGATTCATAATTCATACACTCGGCATGCTAGTCTACTTCTGGTCTTCGTGGTTTATCTTTTTCTGTTTGTTGGACAGGGTTGGAGCAACATCAATATGTTAATGGCTGCCATTCATGCTTGCTGGCCACCATTTGTATATTACATTTAAAATATTTTTTGTTGTTGTTGATTGATTTTAGAGAGAGGGAGGAAGGGAGGGAGAGAGAGAGAGAGAGAAAGAGAGAGAGAGATCAATCTGTAGGAACAGATGTGCCCTGACCTGGGAACTGAACTGGCAACCCCTGCATATTGGCATGATGCTCTAAGCAACGGAGATATCCAGCCAGAGCTTTATATTAGTGTTTTTTTTTTTTGGAAATGAAAAAGAAAAGAGCACACCACTTGTAAAATGAAGTGTTAGGACAGGAAGCTAGTCGCCACATTCAACATTCAGGACCCGTTCGTCTTAAGATTTTTCAGAAATATTAGAAATATTTGCAGTGGCAAGTTATCACCAGAGCCGTCGGCAAGATAAATTAAAACCAGTGGCATCTGGCTTTTGATTGATGGCACGAAAAATGTAAATGCTATCTATGAATATTATCCAAATGAGCGAAAAAAAAAAATGCCGAGGATGGCGCATTGTGATTATTCTGAGATAAAAACCTTGTCCGGTGGCCAGGAGCCTCTCATTGGTGTGACAGCCCTCTCTGGAAGGATGCTGGACATCCTCTCCTGTCTCTGCGATGGGGGCGGGGGGCAGGGGAGGGGAGGGAACCGATGGTACACGTTAGGAGTCTGGTTTGCAGACAGAGGGGCGACGATTTCTTGGCTGAATTGGTTTTGCCGGCAGATGACTTGCGAGCTGGTGCAGCTCGTGATATAGGTGTTGGGCACTCGGCCGAGGCGGTCATTACCCGTGGCCAGGTTACCTGAGGGTCATGCTAGGATCCGTCGTCACGCTGACATTGCCGGAAGCACACGAGTCCCTGCCGTCCCCGTGCTGGGCTGCTGTTCCCCTGTGTCTGATCTGAGGACTGGACACCAGGCTCTTCTCCCACCAGTGTCTCCTCCACCCAGAAGTCACCACAAAATTGGCTCAATACGCCAACCCGCATGGGTGCACTTGGCATAGAAGTCAAGATTTAAAAAGCAAGCAAGAAAGCGGGACTTGAGCGCCCTGCTTTTAGGTCAGGAACATGTCCGTGGCCCCTGCTACGAAGGGCGTGACCTGCCCAGGCACGGAGGACGCCTCGTGAGGCGGCACGGCAAACCGGAACCCCAGCCCCGCTGGCACGAGATGCCAGACAAAGCGTGTTTTAGGAACTTGGAACGGCGGGTGTGACGCCCCAGCTCTGACTCCAGGGACTAAGCAGATGCAGGGCGGGGCCCAGTGCACATTCATGGTGGGATGAGCCACACAGCTGGACCAGGCGCTCCACCCATCGTGTCCTGAATCCCACTTCCGAGAGCCGGTCCTTATGGTCACCTGTGGGCTCTGGTGACCTGGGAGGCGACCGCCCATGTGACATAATTGCTGTGGCAGAGGCTGATGGGAGAGAGGTGTCTTCAGCTGTCATGGTGGCCCCCTGCTCCTCGGGTCCCTGGGGTGCCAACACAGCCCGAGGGATGGATGGGGAAGCGGCCATCTGGGAGGACTTCCCTGAGGAGGTGCCTCCTTCAAGGGCATGTAAGAGCTTGTCCGGGCTGCTCTACTTCCTATGCCCTCCTCGGCCGCAGCCTTGCCTTCCTGGGCAGTGACCGCTCTCCACCGGCAAGACCTGTCTTTGTGGACGATGTAACACCTCCTCCTCATCCCGCACGGGCTCCGGACACGACAGACTTTCCTGGGCCGTGGAGCAGACTCATGAGCAGTGAACCACCTGGCTCAGAATGCACAACGGAGGCACCAGGAATAATTCGGGCAGCTCAGGGCACGTCGGTAAGACAGTCTCTCTAGGGCAGCGTTTCCCAAGCTTGTGACATGGACTACTGTCATCTGGGCCAGACCAGTGCCCCTGTGGGGTCATCCTGGGCACAGAGTGGCATCCCTGGTCCCATCCAGTCTCCCAGGGGTGACAACCAGAAACATCTGCAGACATGTTCATGAGTTCCCTGGGGATGGGGGATCACCCCGGCCGATCACCATGCCTCTAACTGACGGGCTCAGGTGGAAACTCTCCAGGAACTTTCTCTTGGTTCCTGCCCGGCTCTCTCTCTCTCTCTCTCTCTCTCTCTCTCTCTCTCTCTGAGCCTCCGTGCACATTCTCATCTTTCTACTCTCCCCCTGGCCAGCACCTTCCCATCCTCAGACAGACACCCCAACCTGACCTGAAGACCCCAGTCCCCTCCCCTCCCATCCAGGCCTTGTGCATGCCACACAGCAGGTGGGCACGGGGCTTTGTCCCTTGGAGGGTTACTGGGAGGGTGTAGGGAGCTGATGGGCCTGTGCTTGGAGGACAGGGTTCTAGGGGAAAGTCCCGCAGGACCGAGATGGAGAGGCTCCCAGTCCAGCCCCACGTGAGGGGAGGAGCTCAGGCGGCAGTGGCAGGGGATGGCCGATGCCACCGTGCGGGATTCCGCGAGGCTTCCTCGCCTTGTGACATGGTGCAGCGTGTCCCTCCGTGAGCATCCGGCCCACGAGGAGGCAGGTCCCCATCAGACTCCAGATGAGGTGACCCCAGCCTGGCCGCCCAAGGAGGATGCAGACCCCGCACCGTAATTCACACGACGGGAAGTAAACCTCCCACCAGGGCGCAGTCTCATGGTGTCACGTGCGTGTGGCGTGGGGCCTTGCAGCCCTGGGGCAGGTCCCAGGCGGGGACTCTGCACGCTGTCCTGCCTGCCTCGGTGAGGACGGTGTGGTCAGTGTGCTTCAGAGACGAGAGTGGGGAAGGAAGCGTGAGTGTATCTGGTACCACCCCCCCCCTCCGTCTTTACTCCATTCCTGGTTAGCCAGCGACACAGCCTTGTTCTCCAGCTGCGCCCTGTGCCCAGGAGCAGAGGGGTTGCTCACCCCGGGCTTGCCCACTTTACGTGACCAAGGAGCACAGCTCGGGCGACACCATTCTGGCCCGGTCGCACCAGACGCTGTAGAAACCGGCACTCAGTTCACCTGCCCCTCTATCAATACCCAAAGAATCAAAACGCCTATCGATGGTTCTCGCTCGTTACAAAAATGAGCTTGACCGGCACGCACGTGGCCCGTGGCCACTGCGTGACCAGTCTGTGGCTCTGGCCGGTCATCTCCAGCTGGGCCAGGTCCCTGAGCTCCTATTCCTCAGCTGCCACCGGTGCCCTGATGAAATACGCAGAACCAGCCGGGGAGAGAGCCCCACGGGCGCCGAGCACAGCAGCCTCACCCGGCAGTGCCGGGACAGGGGCCTCGGAAAACAGACCCAGGAAGATAAATCACGGCGGAGATCTCCTGAAGCCACAAAGAAGACGTGGGCGTGTAGAGCCAGTACGGTATCAGACACAGATTGTGTTACTTTTCACCTCCGTTTTTCTTGTGCCCTTCCTTCCGTCTACAGGTTGCCGTTCAGGAAAGCCGGGACCGGCTCAGCGTGTCCCCCATGATGGAGACATCACGGCCAAGCCTGTGCTGATGCCTCGGGGAGACAACGATTCCTCTCACGAGAGAGAGAGGTCCTCACGGGACGAGGAAGCACAACTGCCCCCAGAAAGTGGGGGGCTGCCCTGGGCCACCTCTCGGGGACGGAACGGCACTGGGGCAGGAGGGCTCCCATCTTCTCTCCCTGGTTTGTCGGGTCACCTGCTGACGCAACAAGGAGCCGGGGGGGGGCCCTGTCCAGGGGCCCGAGCACCGCCTGCCTCACAGAGCCCGGCGTGGCCCCTGCCCTGCCGTTGCGTGGTAGACATGCCAAGTGCCGGGACCGTCAGCCAGAAGCCCCTCTGGGGCTTTTGGGTGGTCCAGGGCCCTGTGATGACCACCATCGGTACCCAGACTTGGGAAGGGGAGGGAGTGGGAATTGGGGGTAACGCCAGGGTGGGCGTGCATGGGGGAGAGTGAATCCACACGGGACCACAGCCAGTAAGTAGGAAGCGCCCACTCAGTGTCACGCTTGCTCAAGGGTGGCGGCAGCGGCACCAGTTGCTTCTAGAACTCCTCAGCCGGGACCCACCGAGCCTCACCCTGGTGCACGCCGGTCTGGGTACATCCGCGAGTGGCATTCTGATGAGTTTCTTATAACCTGCAGCTGCCTCCACTTTATCCCCTTTCCGAGTTAATCCACCCTGTGCGGTTCAAAGGGGGCACGTCTCCCTTTTGTATCGATGACCCTTTGGGGGCTTAGGTTTTGGGGGGGACTCGGCACCCGATGTCTGGACCTCGTAGCCTCCCATGGAAGGCAATGCCTTTACAACTAAGCCGTGGGAAGGCGCTTCTGGCCTCACCCCCCAAACCAGAGGCTGCGGGGGCCCCCCCTCCCTTCTCCTTTTTCTGAGTTACACACCGGTTTCCGTTTGGCTTTCGGAGTCCAGCCTCTGGGCAAGTGGGACTTGGAATGGCAGAACACAGACCCTGCGATTTGGCGATGACACAAGAGCCACAAAGGGGCCGGCCGCACATATCCAAGGAGATGCCTCTCAGAGAGACCTTGTTTAAAATGAGGCGTTTGGGGCATCGCCTGTTCCCCCGTCCTCTGCCCCTCTCCCCGGCCGGCTCGCTCCATGGGGTCAGTGGCTCAGTGGATTTGCTGCGGCCGCCCCAAGTCTCCATCTGTTTCCCGTGGGGTTAAAGGAGGCAGAATTTATCACAGTGGATCATGTGCTTTGTTCCATGACAGTGTAATTAGAGAATTTTATTTTATTTTTTCCAGCAGACACATTAAATATATACTTGTGCACTAAAGTTCTCCGTCTCAGATCAGTCCTGTTGATTTATTCTCTACGCGCGACTCTTTGCCTGTCGGCAGCCACACAAAACACAACATCCACGGCAAAAAAAAAGTAAAAATAAATGAACAACAGAGACAGGGAAGGATAAACGGTTTCCGTACGCTACGTCCCACTAAAGGGGTGCCAGGTGGCTCCGGGGGGAGGGGGCCCCACGCACGCACGGCTTTTCTTCGCACTCACGCCCGGGCACGCTTCCTCCCGGCCCCAGCAGACATTAATTATGCAGCCACAGAGATGATCTTGCATGCATAATGCTGACCTCCTTCACTAGAGGGCAACACAGCCCCGGCATAAGGAGCCTCCAAGACACCGCGTGGGCTTCATAATGAACACCCCACTCGTTTCACGGAAGCGCCACGCCCCTTTTGAAAATCCGTTGTGGTTCAGCTACAGGGTGGCACAGAGCTCTGGCTCAGTTCTCGCCACTGCTGGCGCTGGGCACGGCCCCGAGTTCATCGGGGTGCCCTCGCCTGAGCGGGGAGGCTTTCCCATGGAGGCATGCTTCACACCCGCCCATGCCCGCCTGCCTGCCCGCCCGCCTGCCCGCTCCGGGATGGAATGCCTCCTGACACACCAGAAATATCCAGAATGATCTGCAGGTCAGAACAGCTGCTGCTGACCTGCCACGGCACCGGACAGAACGAGCATCTTTGGTCCCTGGACCACGCTGGCTTTCTGAGCACGCGCCTGGCTTTCTGCTACATCCTTCCGTCCGTCCTGCCTGGGGAGGGATTTCGGGGTGGGAGCTGATGGTGTTTGAGGGGAAGCCACCTTTTCCAGGACTCATTCTCCGGGTCCCTCTCGGAAGACTTGGGGCGTTAACTGTGAGGCGTGAAGTTTAGGTTCCTCTCTGCCCCCAGAATGTTGAAGGCGACTTTTTCCCCAACGGGACTCATCTCCACTGGCTGGGCTCACTTAACTTTAAAAAAGGCCACCCCTGTTAAGGAGTGGGGGGGTGGGGGGAGCTCCTAGGGCTTCTCTCTAGCTTGCAAGCGAGAAGCACCTCCCTGCCTCCACGCTCTGCGGAGGAGAGAGAAGCATCGTGCCCCGGGAGAAATGGATGATGCAGGCTCAGCCCATTGGAAACTCATGACACACATACGCCTCTCGTTCCCAAACACAGGAATGTATCAGCAGTCATTAGACCACAAGGGTCCCCGTGCCGACTGTTGGACACGCGGAAAGCCCTCGGGGTCGCTCTGCGGGAAGCATTGTGGGTCACTATGGATAACGGGGGACCAGGCTTGGGGTGGGGGGCATCCCCTGAACGCCCCGACTCAGCATTCCTCGTCTCGCTCCCAGAAATAACCATGGCCCCTGCTTTATAGTGAGTGAGTGGCTTGAGACAGGGGCTCAGCTCTGTGTAGTCGCTTTCTTTCCAGAACAGGTGTGTGTGGGGGGGGCGGGGGAGGTGGAGGAATGAAACCTCACATGCAGAGAGAGGGCCAGCAGCCCTTTTGGGGAATAAGTCCAGGGCTGTTTTCAACTTGGTGTCCTCACGTTCCCTGCTCTCGATCATCAGGAACGGGGCGGGGTGGGGGGCAGGGGGCTGAAAAGAAAAAGAAACTTACAGAAGCCTCCTTGTGCCTCTCACCTCCCTCCTCCTGGGCGTGAAGCCACCGCTGTGGTCCGGCCATGGCTGCTGGCTGCACACCCAGGCCCCCTCACCGGGGCCTCCCTCTCCAGTCCGCCCTGGGGTGCTTCACCATTGCCTTTGAGACAGACCTTGTTGTACCAGGGCAGAACAAAATAAAAGGACCCCGGAGAAGGGAGCTGATTGTTAGCTATAGATCAGAAGCGTTGCCTAATCCTTCATACACATTAAATATTTAACATAATCACACCACAGGTGCCGGGAAGATGTCGGCATTGTTTAATTAGACTTAATTAAACACAGGGAAAGTCTAATACTGATTCAGGTCGAGTTTTTTTAATCAATCACCAAACCTCCCCTGCTCGGGGATCGCCGTCTCTTAGCCGGGTTGGTCCTTGTGCTCTTATTAACTGGGAAAAACACACGGTGTAAGAGTTGGAAAGTCGGGGCGAAGGGTGGAGAGGCTGTCCACACCCCCCCCCCCGGGCTGTGTTTATGCACCGAGGACAAGAACAGTTTTGTGAAAAAGAAATTGCACAGACACTTGACCACGTCCAGCACCCCTAAGGTGGGCACGGGCCTCCCAGCTCATAATTAATGCAAAATATGCTAATTAGGAATGGGCATACTTAACGCTTGAATCTGTTCGTATGTACATGTGTGTGCGTGTATGCGTGTGCGTGTGTAAAGGTTAGCTTCCAGACCGGACTTTGCGCATTGAAAACTATAAAAACACACGACGAGTCATACGTGGACCAGGCGTTTCCAGCACCGTCTCTAAGACCTGTCGACAGGCACATGCGTCGGCGCCCCGTAGGAAAGGTTTGAAGATCCGGTATTTATCATGGAAACAACCTTTCCTGACACCGACGCTAGGGTGTGAAATTTTTATTTTCATGTCCTGCACGCTATGTCTCCAAAGTGAGAAAAAGGCCACCAAACCTCCGAGACTACCGTGCGGCCCTGAGAAACCCGGGGCTGAACAAGTCCGTTTCTCAAAACCTCGGCTGCTGCTCGTGAAACTGTTAACGCACACCCCTTCTCCAAGCGGGTCCCAGCTACGAGAGCGTCGGCGGCCGTCGGCGGCCGTCACCGGGTCAACGGCACAGGTTCTGCAAGACAGAACGGAGGCCTTCGGGCTCGGCGATTCCACGGGCAGGGAAATGTCCCTTTGAGAACTTTATCCTAACGACACAATCCCGGGCGTGCCCAAGGTTGTTGAAAACACCGCCATCAACGGCGAGGACAGAATCCTCCCCAAACGTTTCCTCTGTACGTATAAAATACCACACTGCAGAAAAATACTTGGTGACGCGGGAAAATGTTCAGTGACACAGGCCTTCGCAGCCTGTGGACGGCCTCGCTGCTGTTCGAATCCAGAGTATGTGAAAGGTGGGGTGGGGGTGGGGGTCTGGACCTCATGCCGGGGTCAGGGGGCAGAGGTAAGATGTGTCAGGGTTGCAGGAAGCCAGTGAGACGCTTCTGCCCTCTTCTGCCCAGAATGTGCAGTCTCAGCAGAGGACAGGCACGGGGTCGATCAGAGGTCAGTCGCAGGGAGACGAAGTCTGGTGTTACAGGACAGTTGTCTGGTGTTGGGGGGACAGGGTCCCCAGTGTCAGGTGTCATCCTGTGCCTGGTTGTCTCATTGTTTCATTGATTCCGGAAGCCTTTTCGATAATATGCCCTTGTTCGTTTTCTACGGCTGGGAAACAAACGATCACAGAGTAGTCCATAAAAAACACATCAACTTATTATCTTAGAGTTCTGGAGCTCGGAAGTCCCAAATGGGGCTTATGGGTCGAAAGGCAAGATGTCAGCAGGGCGGGTCCCTTCCAGAGGTTCTAGGGGAGTCTGATTCCTGGCCTTTGCCTGATTCTAGAGGCTGCCTGCATCCGAGGGCTCGTGGGCACGCATCGCTCCGTCCTCTGCTCCCGTCATGTGTCATTCTCAGATTGACCCTCCTGCCTCCCTCTTTCAAGGGCCGCTGTGATGACGTTGGGCCTCGTGACGATCTAGAACCATCTTCCGGCTTGTGGTGATCCAGGATCATCCATTTCCCCTTTAAGATCCTCAATATGATCCCATCTTCAAAGTCTCCTTCACCTTGTAAAGGACATGATCAGAAGTTCCAGCCATCGGAATGGGGACATCTCTGGGGAGCAGATTCTGTTTCTGCGGTGCCTTGTCTGTGGACATCCACTGAGGTTGTGTTTGTGTTGCAACCAAGCCCTGTAACCGAGTGTAACCAAGTACTGTAACTGAGTGTAACCAAGCCCTGTAACCGAGTGTAACCAAGCCCTGTAACTGAGTGTAACCAAGCACTGTAATCGAATGTAACCAAGCCCCGTAACCGAGTGTAACCAAGCACTGTAACCGAGTGTAACCAAGTACTGTAACCGAGTGTAACCAAGTACTGTAACCAAGTGTAACCAAGTACTGTAATGAGTGTAACCAAGCCCTGTAACTGAGTGTAACCAAGTACTATAACCCAGTGTAACCAAGCACTGTAACCAAGTGTAACCAAGTACTGTAACCGAATGTAACCAAGCACTGTAACTGAGTGTAACCAAGCACTGTAACCGAGTATAACCAAGTACTGTAACCGAGTGTAACCAAGCACTGTAACCAAGTGTAACCAAGTACTATAACTGAGTGTAACCAAGCACTGTAACCGAGTATAACCAAGTACTATAACCGAGTGTAACCAAGCACTGTAACCAAGTGTAACCAAGTACTGTAACCGAGTGTAACCAAGCACTGTAACCAAGTATAACCAAGTACTGTAACCGAGTGTAACCAAGCACTGTAACCAAGTGTAACCAAGTACTATAACTGAGTGTAACCAAGCACTGTAACCAAGTATAACCAAGTACTATAACCGAGTGTAACCAAGCACTGTAACCAAGTATAACCAAGTACTGTAACCGAGTGTAACCAAGCACTGTAACCAAGTATAACCAAGTACTGTAACCGAGTGTAACCAAGCACTGTAACCAAGTGTAACCAAGTACTATAACTGAGTGTAACCAAGCACTGTAACCAAGTGTAACCAAACACTGTAACCAAATGTAACCAAAGTAATGTAACCAAGTACAGTATAACCAAGCACTGTAACCGAGTGTAACCAAGCACTATAACCAAGTATAACCAAGTACTGTAACTGAATGTAACCAAGCACTGTAACCGAGTGTAACCAAAGTACTGTAACCATGTATAACCAAGCACTGTAACCATGTATAACCAAGTACTGTAACCGAGTGTAACCAAGCACTATATCCGAGTGTAACCAAGTGTAACGGCTAACTCACCCTCACCACCTTGGGGGCGAACACCCATGCTCCACTGCATGTGTGTGTCCACTTAGTCAGAAAGCAGAGCAGAGATGGGAAGGGTGCATGCCACACGCATGTCTATTGCTGGGTGGCAAGATCGTGGCAAGGTCCTGTGGGACGTCCACGTACCGTGTTACTGGGACCTTTCCTGGGGCTGGGAACATTGTTTCCCTTCTCCGAGCCTCAGACTCCGAGGTCACTGTCTGCGTGCGGCTCGGGACATGAGAAGTTGGGAGGCTGGAGCTCCCAGTTGAACAGCGTGGTTTCTTTTGACACCTGGCAGTGCCGATAGCTGCACCGTCTTGGACAAGTGTTCAAGTTCTGTGACACTTAACGTCTCTCCTGTGAAAGGCAGGCGACCACATCTGTCTTGCAGGGTGTTCTGAAGATGACATGAAATGAGATTTGTCGGTGAAGCCTCTGGCATGATGCTTAAGCAAACGAGGAGTGATGGATACTGTGGTGTTTATTTTATCTGCCTCCCTAGCCCCAGATGAGTTATTGGAACACCATTTTTAAAGACGGAGAAACTGATTTGACACAGACATTCCTTTTGACAGAACTCTGGAGGAACATTTTCCTCCTAGCTACCCCAGGCCACGGCCTGGAGGGTGAGGTGTTCGGGCCTCAGATCCACTCGTGCTGACACTCTTCCCTAAGACCTGACCATGGGGTCCTTACCACCATCAGAGGAGCATCCACGAGCTTTAACCAGAGGAGAATGGGCCATAGGACCCTCGCCCTGTATTTCTCCAGCCATATGTCCTGTGCAGACAGACACATCTCCAACTAGCTTTTCTCCTCTGGCCACAGGGAGGAGAATGCCCTCTCGTCTCCAACGTCACTTCCTCTGTCCTTTCTCACCTGGACAAGTGTGGCAGGCTGCAAAGGACCTGGGCAGCCACCCGCCCACCCCATCTGCTCACAGTCACCTGATCAAAGGCCAATGTGGCCAGGTCACCCCTCTCAGCACTTCCCATGGTTCCCCGGTTCTGTAGACACAGCCGCCGGATCAACCTGCCATCGAGTGAGTGCCCAGCACCCTTGGCTCTGGCATGCTCGCGAGGCAGGGACTGGGTCAGTCCTTGTGCAAGCAGCTATGCCCTGAGGTGCCCAGCGGGGCGTGCGGCAGCCCCCTCAGAACATCACAGTATTGGGGTCTGTGGCTTCTGTCTTCTGGGGTTGGTCGTTCCTGCAGAAAAGGTGCTGAGGATCCCAGGTCCGGTGAAGCGGACCCCACACCTGGACGCACAAAGGTGCTCCGCCGTGTTGATGGGGTCACGCCCCTGCTGACAGAATGCGTGGGTTCGTGGCCATCCCAGGTCTCCCTCACCTGGGAGCTGACCTTGCGGCCCAGGATTGCCAGGGACCATCTGAAAAATGGTGTTGCCGGAGGGCTGGTCTTGTCACCATAGTAACACTTCATTCTGCCAAAGAAAGGTGATTCCTCAAGATGTGGGCTCGAATCACACACAAGCGCGCGTGCACACACATACACACCAAGGAGAAGACAGAGGCCAAATCTTTCTTTCAGATTTGACGCCCAAGAAGAGGAGGTGGGTCTTCACAACTATTTGTGTGTGGTTCCCTGGAATCATCATTTCCTGCTGACTGGGCTTCGCAGATGGGAGGGCAACCTGACCCCGCCTGCCCGAAGGGACACTCAGACACGGCCTTGTGTGGGCGGTGTGCTCATGGGGGAGGCAGGCCAGGCACCCTCTGCCGTGGGCAGGACAAGCACATAGTGCTGTGTCAGAAAGAGTGATGACAGGACCATCCTCATCATCCTCTGTGCCTCCTCTTTGACCTCCAGGTATTGCCGGCCCCGTGGGCCCCATGGAGACCTCACAGGGACCCAGGCTCTGTTGTGGCCAAAGGCAGAGGCCAGATGAGGGACTTGATGAATTCTGACTTGCCGAGGACAGAGGGATTTGACAATCGCAAGGAGAGACATCACCCGGAAACTCTCCCTCATACATCAGTCGGTTTGGGAGATCAGATTAACCCAGTCAAATATGCCACATGGCAAAATACTCTTAACCTCTGGTGGCAGACGTGCGCTCTGGGAAAAGAGCAGAGAAACCACGCACACTGGAGGTGACGTTATTGAAGACGCTCTCTTTGCTGGGGTAACTCGAAGGTGTCCAGGAATACAACTCAGTGTAATGATCTACCCACATAAATTAGGGTCAGAAGGGAACCCCCAAAAAGAATAGCAGTCATGAAATGGTCAATGGTCAGAAATGAAAAAACCAAGTTAATGTGATCTTAACTTGTGTCTGAGTTGTAAATTTAAAGAATAAGTAGAGGAAAAGGGAAGAGACCCCCCCCCCTCCGGCAGATAAAAAGATACAAACTGGACATGGTACCCCAAAGAAGCATTTAGCAGCAGGGTGATTGTAAACCAGAGTCGTCCTGCAAGGGCTTCGCTCAGGCCACTGGGAACACCTGACCAGATAGATTCCAGGCGTCTGAACGGCCACCTGGTGCGGGGCGTCCGGGGCCTGGAGACCCCTGTCACGTCTAGCTCCAGCTCGTGGGAGGTTGGTGTTCCCCTCTTTCCCCGCCTCCCTCTGCGGCGCCTCGATCTCCCTTGCAAAGCGTGCGTATCTCCCTGTTGGGATGCTTGGAGCATGAAGGTGTCCCACGGAGCGGAACTGCCCTCTTCCTGTCTATGAAAAACGTCGCCTGATGCCTCATCACTCCACTTTGAAGGGCACACAATGAGCGCATTCAAGGCCTCTCTGCACCTGGGCTCCGCCCACCCCCCCCCCCCCCCCCCGCATAAATACACGGAGGACGGCTGGCTTTGTTGGGAAGGGTGGACGCTGAGCTCACGGTGGGCGAGAGCCCCTTGGACGTAGCCATGTTGACCGAAGGTCCTCTCGGTCAGACTTGGGGGCGGGGCTGAGCCTTTCAGAGGGGAGCAGGCATCCAAGCCTCTTGTGCAAACCCTGCCTGACGGCTGCGGTCCTTGCTACGGGGCGTTTAGCAACCGCAATTAGAAATGACGCCCTGATTAGTTTTCACGCGAATCCTGCCTTCCCGATGCCTTTGCCAGCGGAACAAGAGGAGCAATAGGGGGAGGAACAAGCTGTTTAATCTCCGATGCTAACGACGCTCTCGGCAGCAAGCCACACTCATCAACTCCATACAACGCCCTTCGACACAGCACAAAGGCCGGGCTTGCAAAGAGCTCAGAAAATCAGGCGGTGAATGGGAACCAGCCCGCCCCGCAACCTGAGTCCTGAGCGGGGGCCTCTAGTGCCCACATGGGGGGCACAGTTCGTTAATTTGCTGTCCCCCAGAACAAGCTCAGATCCAAGTTCTGACATTTTTCTTTTTTTTTTTTTCCACAAGGGGATTCAAAGACGTCGTTGAGAGAAAGCCGCCTTTGAAACTCCTCCTCATCCGAGGCAGCGGTGGCTGGGTCAGTAGCGGGGTCCGGCGTGAGCACCGGTGCCGCCCCTCTCTTAGACGGCTCTGCTATGGGGTGTGAATGTCCGGCCAGCAACAAGAGCGGTTACGGGCTCTTTTGTGAGGTGGGTGATGGACCCTCAGTGGCACCCACAACAGGATTCTCAGGGGAGGTCAAGGTTATAGAGAGAAAAACCACGCCTAGGTCCCTCCTTGTTGTCCAATCAGAGGCCACTGAGTAGCCTAGGCTCTCTCCCTGAGCCAGCCCTGCATGGATCGCTACAGCATGATTGCCAGTCACGCGGGCAGCCATGCCCAGCTTTTGATTCCATCGGTCGGGGGGCAGTTTCGGGGAGAAGGGCATTCACACACAGAGCTGCAATTCTCTTTACGTATGCAGATGGCAGGAACAAACGGGGCCAGAGGTAACGTGAGGGAGCCCACTCTCTCCTACCTGGTAACAATCGCTAGGTTGACTGATCCTTTGATCATAGCTGCTATGGCCTAACTGTCTAGGCCCTCCTGCCTTACTCAACTGCAGACTCATGAGGCCCCTTTAGGACAATTACCAAGGTAAAGACTTCCACGCCCTGTGAGCATGGGGGATTTATTCCGGGAAGGCAAGGCTGGTACAACATCCTCAAATCAATAAACAGGTTGCACCCCCATATACAAAATAAAGGATAAGAACCACAGGATCAGAGCGATAGACGCAGAAAAAAGCATTTGACAAAATCCAGCACCCATCTGTGATAAAAACTCTCAGCAAAGTGGGAATACAGGGAACGGACCTCAATGTACTAACGGCCATCTGTGACAAGCCCACAGCCAACATCATACACAACGAGCAAAAATGACAAGTGTTCCCTTAAGATCAGAACAAGATGGGGGGGAGGGGGGTTCTCTTTCACTTCACCACTCTTATTCAACATAGGACCGGAAGTCCTAGTCACAGCAATCAGACAAGAAGAAGAAATAAAAGGCGTTCAATTTGGGAAGGAAAGCTGACACTATTTGCTGTTGCATATACGACATGATACTCTCTATAGGGAACCCTAAAGATTCCACCAAAAATACTACCAGAACAGATCAATGAATTCAGTAAAGTAGCAGGATACAAAATAAATATCCAGAAATCAAAAATTGCATTTTTATAGGCCAATAGTGAACTATCAGAAAGGGAAACTAAGAAAAACAATCCCACTCACAATTGCTTCAAAAATAGTTTATAAAATACCTAGAAATAAATTTAACCAAGGATGTGAAAGAAGAAATTGAAGGAGATACAAATTAGTGGAAGCATATACCATGTTCATGGATAGGAAGAATTGACATCATTAAAATGTCCGTATTACCCAAAACAATCTATAGACTCAATGCAAATCTTGTTAAGATACCAGTGGCATATTTCACAGAACTAGCATATTCCAAATATTTATACGGAACCACGTAAAACCTTAAATAGCCACAGCAATCTTGAGAAAGAAGAATAAAGCTGGAGAAATCACACTACCCGATATCAAACCATACTACGAGGCCATCGTAATCAAAACAGCATGGTACTGGCATAAAAACAGATATATATATATATATATATATATATATATATATATATATATATTCTATTACATATATATCTCAATGGAATAGAATAGAGAGTCCAGAAATATACTCACACCTTTATGGTCAGTTAATATTTGACAACGGAGGCAAGAACATACTGTGGGATAAAGACAATCTCTTCAATAAATGGTGTTGGGAGAACTGGACAGATATGTGCAAAAAAAAAAAAAAGAAAAAAGAAACTAGACCATACACAGGAATAAAATAAAAATGGATCAAAGACTTAAATGTTAGACTCAAACCCATAAAAATCCTAGAAGACATATGCAAAGATTCTCAAAGTCATTACTCACTAAATGAAAATTAAAACCACAATGAGATACCAGAATGACTTTCATTAATAAATTAACAAACAACAAGTGTTGGCGAGGATGTGGGGAAAAGGGAGCCCACCAGCACTGTTGCTGAAATGCAGAGTGGTTCAGCCACTGTGGAAAGCAGTATGAAATTACCTAAAAAATTAAAAATACCCGACCAGGCGGTGGCGCAGTGGATAGAGCGTCGGACTGGGATGCGGAGGACCCAGGTTCGAGACCCGGAGCTCACCAGCTTGAGCGCGGGCCCTTCTGGCTTGAGCAAAGAGCTCGCCAGCTTGGACCCAAGGTCGCTGGCTCCAGCAAGGGGTTGCTCGGTCTGCTGAAGGCCAGCTCTTGTTTGCACACGGAGGGAATTCATACTGAGACTGTTTCCTTCTGGGACTGTTTCATTTTACTTCCCCTGTGTGGCTGTCCCGAGGGTCAGAGCGGTTAGACGGGGACTGTGCTGTGATGAAGAGAGGCAGGGGCTGGCGTGCTTGCTCTGTCCAGTGAGGCCTGGGTCCCCAGTCTCTGTGCTCTCTCAGCACAGGAAGCGTGCAGAAGGCCGACCATCAACTCTGGGCCGGACTGAGCCATCTACAAACCGTGTCTTTGTCTGCACAGGAGTTGGGAGAAGAAGGCCACGTCTCTTTCCGGGGAAGTGGGCTCAGAAGAACGGTTTTGGCTTTCACCAGAATTCTCGCTATTCCTCCATCGGACCGGTGGTCGAGTCCTGTTTTCCAGGATCTGAGTGAGTGACTGATTCCGGGATGGACCGAAGCTGGGTCATATCGGGGTCCTTTGATGCCGACGATCTCATAAGCCCCTTGCAAAAGCCCAGAGAAGAGGGAGGCTGCTGTATCATCCTTCCTGTGAGGAAGAGGAAACCGAGTCCCCGTAGGGTGAGGCATCTCAGGACCCCGTGGCAGCTGGGGGGCAGCTCGGGGTGGGGGTCGGGAGTGGCACCCTGCACACTCCTCCCTGCTCTGAGCGGCCTTCCGGGGGCCGGCTCTCAGGGTAAGAAAATGCAGGTGAGGATCAGGCTGAAAATGAAAAGCATTGTTTCCAACCAACGACCTGTGTTACCTCATCCGCGCCTATAGCAACGCCCCCTGCTGTGGGTGGGACTCATCGCGCCCATAGCAACGCCCCCTGCTGTGGGTGGAACTCATCTTCGCCCATAACAACGCCCCCTGCTGTGGGTGGAACTCATCTTCGCCCATAGCAACGCCCCCTGCTGTGGGTGGAACTCATCGGGCCCATAGCAACGCCCCCGGCTGTGGGTGGAACTCATCGGGCCCATAGCAACGCCCCCTGCTGTGGGTGGAACCGCCCCCTTCCTTTCTCATAAAGGCCCATTGTCTTTGTTTCCTCATCTGAACACCACGTGGGCTTCCGTACGAGTTAACGATTCCAGGATAGCTTTGCTCATCATCGATCTCTCTCTTTGAAAGGCCGTTTTGTTTTGAAGCAGACGGCCAGACCCCCTTTCGGACAGACGTGGTGATCACGATCGTGTTCATTCCGGAGCGTTCGCACAAGCAGCTGCTTGGTAAACCACTGGCCGTAGTGATGAACCCCCGATGCTCCCCCGTGCGCCCCGTCTGCTGCCCAGCGACATCCCAGCGCGGGCCGGAGTCTGCGGCAGGGACGGTGCGCCTGGGCACCCCCGCGCGTGTTTGCGGCGTAAGATGCATCCATTCTATTTAAGGAAGACCTGTCCGTGAGTCCAACGTCCCAACCCTGTCCGTGCCGTTGGGCACCTTCACAGACACCTGGCGCTTCTTGATGATAATATTATATAAATATTAAAAAGCCCAGGACGTCGATGGGTGAGCCGTTGGCGTTAGACTTTTTCTCAAGGAGGACAGCTGTTCGCTGGATTTCCAGGTGCGGTGATTAATTCAGGATGCCTTGAGTCACATCTGTATGGGGATGGAGGGTGGGTAGGGGGCAGGGGGCTGTGAACTCTGGCGGAAAAGCATCTGCTGGCAGCCAGACCCCTAAGACTGTAGGAAATGGTGGGCGCAACAGCTTCTGTGTGAATCTCACTGTGGTGGGCGGGGCGGAGCAAGGGGTTAGAACTCAAGTCTGTCACGTGTCTCATCCCGCGACAGCCAAGGGACCGGTACCCTGACGACCTCTTTCTAAACCCTGGGGGTGCTGGAAAGGAGGCGGAGCAGGGTCATTCACGTGGTCCGTCCGCACGACCTGGTGACATCAAACCAACGGGAGGAGATTCGGAATGGGATCCATGATGTCAACAGACAGCGGCTGGTAAGCTCCTTGGAGAAGAAGGCCCATGGCCTCCAGGGCCGGTGGGGGCCACAGCTGGACAGAGAAGGAGGCGCAGGGTTGAGGAAAGGCTCCCATCCAAGGCCAAGGCCAGGACCCGCCTCCTCTTCCAGAGGGACGGCGGTGAGTGAGCAAGGGTGCCGGACTCCGAATACCCTCGCGACCTGGTACCCCCACCTGGAGAGTCCACTGTGGACACAGCGCCATGTCCTGCAGGGTGGCAGTCACACGTGTGCCCATGGAGAGACGGTCAACAGAGCATCGGCCACCTGGACGAGGTGCCTTTGCTGAGAGGAAGGCCGCTTCCTTCGGGCTCCTGGCTGTCCTCACCGACGGACGTATTTGAATGGAATGTTTGATTTTATTTTGTTTGGAAGAGAAGGAGCCCACAGTGTGGATATTAGACCTGTATGGCTTCTTGGAAACGAGAGTCAGCGGCTTAAGCATGTCCTGGAGGTAACTGGAGGTAGTTAGACTGACTATCCAGCTCTATTCTTGTGGGGACACTCCCAACACCACTGGGGTGCTGGCCTGGTGATGAATGACGAGACATCAATGTGGCGATTTATTTGACTCCTCTGGACGGTGGGGGGTGGCAGAGGGGGGGGTCCCTGGGTAGCACTCTGGGGTCTCCCACATCTAAGTCATTTCTTTTCATATCACGGCAGGAAGGGGAGGCCATGTACTCAAAGATGTCCCTGGGTGGTTTTGAATCTCACACTGTTTTTAGTCCTTCCCGGGGAGCGTGTGTCAGGACGCCGTCGGGTTAGGGAGAGACCTGCGCGCTCTCTTCCCGCCCCGCCATATTGTCGACATGCAGACTGGGCTTCTGCACGTGTCTCCCAGGTCATTAGTCTCATGGGGTTCCAGATGCACCTTGGCGAGGGGGCGCTCCTCGGCCGGGCTGAGGTTGGGGTTGCAGGAGCCCTGTGGCTGGAAGAGGAACAGGGTGTGGTGCCGCGTTCCTTTGACGCTCTGCTATTTACAGTCTGAGAGCTCTTAAAGGTCACAGGAAGGTCGTCGTTTTCTGGGCTGTGTCCTTGGCTGGGGTGTTCGCAGCGGCTAAAGCGTGGTCTCGTCGTGTTCACGCACGTATTTCTGTGAATGCACGGCTCGTCCCTGAGCTGCGGGTGCACAGGCACGGGGAGTACGCAGCTGCGGCTTAGCCCTCGGGAGCCGGAGCGCAGCCCGCGTGGCCACGCCCGCCCCTCCCACGGGGGGGGGGGGAGGAGGGGGACTCGAGCATCTGGGAAGGTTTGGTTGAGCCCCTTTCCTGTTGGCTCACTCCCTACGGACGGACGGAGGGCCAATTTTCAAGGAATTAGCATAAAATGCACTTAACATTCAAGCTATTTTAAACTTAGTTTCAATTAAGTGCCTCACGCACGTCAATTATCCCTGCATGGTGGTGTGAGGACGCGTTAATGAGGACTGCCAGCCGGCCGAGCGCCGGGCTGAGCGGCTCTCCTGCGCTCGGCACTGGGCCGCTCAGGTGTGTACCTCTCCATGTATTTTCCCGGGAAGGACGCGGCGCCCGGGTGTGGCTCCCCAAGGGGGGCTGGCCACCGGCTCTGCCTGTGGGACTTCGGGCAGACGCCTTCCCGGGGACTCTGTTCCCTGGTCTATATACGTAAGGGTCATGGGGACAGCCCCACCTCACAGAGGCTAGCTGTGATAACACAATGAGAAGAGGTGGTGACACCAGCGAACACCCACACAGCTCTTCCCATCAACCACAGAAGCCACTGGTTTCCACACGTGGCCCCCTGTCCAGACGGGGAGACCGAGGCTTCAGGAGTCCGAGCACTGGCCCGAAAGCTCGGCGGGCAGGAGCCAGGCTCTTACCTGCAGCCGGGTGCACCCGGGGAGGCTCCGTGTCTCCATCTCGGTGAAGTCTCTCCGGCCAGAAATCAAGTCTGCTGCTCAGGAGTCCCTGCCCTCCCCACGTGCTCAGAGCGCAATCCTCTCAGGTGTTTGGGCCACGCTGAGCGACCTGTCTTAGCGGCTCGCTGGACCCGGGCGTCGTGGGCGATGTCACAGCTCAGGGGCTGGTACCTGGCAACGCCCCACGCGGTGCGCCCGGTGTCCCCCTCTCTCTCTCACGGAACCAAGAACAACTATGAGTTTTTCAATCTGTTCAGCGTCGATTTGTTGTCAGGAGGCGGAAGTAGAAATTGGCCACTTTTTGTTTTGAAATCTCTTTTCCCAGGAGCTGCATATAAAGCTGTATTTTCGATTCTGAGCCCCACTTGGACACACCCGGTGTCCTGGGTGGCTGTGTTCCCTTTGTCCGTGACGGTTCCCCTCTGGCTCTGACCCCCAAGCTGTCCCCTGTTCTCTGAGCTGCAGAAACCCCTGGAGTCGTCCACGGGCCACAAGCCCTGGGTACAGGACCCTGTTCCCAACGTCCAGGGTAAGAGGTGGAGCTTCGGAGAGGTGACAGACTCTTCAGGGTCCCTGAGACAGCACGTGTCTGTTTGGAGTTCAAATCCCAGCACCGACTGCCCCCTTCCCTACGGGGGCCACAGGGAGGAGGGACATGGGGCTCACAGCCACCACCGCAGCCAGCCAAACAGACCTGGGGGGACAGGGACCGACAGCCCGGCTCCCGGGGAAGGGTAGGGTGCAACACTCCGGGATATTTATAATGTGGCTTTTCATCATCGCATCTGTGAAGGGCTTGCACGCAAGTTTCCAGAGTAACAATTTAGATGTCTTACTCGGAATTAATATCTTGCAGCTCTTAAATCCCCGAGGGGGGAAAGAATGGAATATTAGTCAGGTATTTAGTTGCTAAGAAACTGGAGCAGTGGCGGGCGGCCATTTGGAGAAGTGGGCTGGCCGCGGACTTGGAAACGCTTGTTTTGTGGACAGCCCCCTCCCGCCCCCCCCACAAACCTGTTTATTCCTTAGACAATGGTGCCCCCACCTCCAATCTCTTGTCGTGCTCCCTGGTTTTAAACCCAGTCCTGAAAACGCTACCACCAAGCTCAACACTCTTGAGGTGGGGCCAGGAGGAAAGCCTCTGGAGGGGGGCAGAGGATCTTGGCTCAGCACACACAGACCCCTGACATCCTTCCCTTGACCCTGGGGTGCACTGGCCACCGTATCTGCACCTCGTAATCTCACACCTGGCCACTGTTGGGTGGACAGTTGGTGGACACGTGACCAGGGTTGGGATCATTCAGAGTCTGTGTCCTGGGAAATTGGATCTGGGTCCAAGAGATTCTTGTGTGGCTGTCCCCTTTTGCCAGCACCCCTAAACTGGGGACTCATGGGGACCGAGCCACCACCACTGCTGTGGGGTGCAGACAGAGCAGGGTTTGGGGGGAAAGCCCAGCTAGCATGAACTGCAGAAGTCCAGAGAGAGGCCGGCTTTCGCCTCTGGCCCCACCCTGGCTGGCCTGCCCTTCTGACCTGCACTGTGACAAACCTGGGGATCCTTCCAACGAGTCCTCCCTCTCCTGGCTTATGCTAGCTCAAATGGTTTCTCTTTTTTCTTTGCCACCAAAAAAAAAAAAAAAAAAAAAAAAGGGACACATTCAGATCTGCCGCGCCTCCCTTGGGGACGTCGGTGTTTCCGGACTCTGCCTTCAGTGTCTTCCGGGTCCTCAGCCCTGGATGGCAGGGCCATGCTGAAGCCCCTTGGGGCTCTCAGACTCTCAGGGCAGTCCACTCGATTTCGGGGTACCTGGTATGCCTCTCCGGGCCTTCCCACCAGAGCCACTCTCAGATGGCCGACAGACAGGCACCGTCTGCAGGAATCACTTATTGGTTTTTCAGAAACAGACTGGCGGGAGCTCAGACGTCACGGGAGACCCGAGTGTGTGTTTAGGGTACTGACGGGTGGAGCTTGCTGGCCTCCGAGCCCCAGCTCCGTTATCTGTGAGGCCCGTGGCTCTGGGTATACTAGTTCCCCCTTTGAATACTTGCTCTCCACGCCTGTAAGTTGGGGGGACCAATGCTATTGTCTTTAAGGTTCCGATGAGGTGATCTACTGCTCTGATCAATTGTATTGTGCCGCTCCACCACCACACCCCCAGCACCCCAGAATCTGACGTTATTTGGAGAGAGGATGTTTACAGGCGCGATCCAGTTAAAAATGAGGTCGTTCAGCGGCCTTATCCAATATGTCCTTATTGAAGGGGAAGATTAGGTCCGAGACAGGGAGAAAAATCCAATGTGCTGCAGACCAGCAGCACCGAGCGGAGACCCCGGGCAGGTTCCCCTCACAGCCCCAGAAGGAACCAGCCCTGCTGACCCCTGGCCGTGTAGTCCTATGACTTATTTTTCTGGTTATCTGCTGATGAAGGAACCACCCAGCCTTCTTCAAGTCGAGGCACCCACAGCGATGATTGCCACAGGAGGCACCTGTCCCCAGGCTGGACAGGACATGTCCCCACCTGGATGTCCGGGGGCAGGACGCACTTCAGCCAGCCCGAGGTGCTCAGCCTCCTGGGTCTGACGCTTCTTGGCCCGAGTCTCTCCCCCGACAACAAGCAAGAGACTTGAAGCTCAGTGTTGTCACACCCCACAAACCGTGTCATTGGGTGTCAGCCAAGCGTCCTCGCACCAGCCTCGAAGTGAGCCCTGTTGCTGCGGGCACCGCGGGGTCACTGGAGGTCTCTCAGGTGGGGTCATCCTCAGGCACACTCCCGACAACGGGCTCTGCTCATATGGCTACAGGGAGATGCCAGCTCTGGCTGGGACCTTCACTCCGACGAGGGCTCTGTTGGACAGGGCACCACCCTGGTCCCTGTGGCTTCTATGTTTGTTTTTTTCTTCAAAACTTATCACTTGAAACACATGGGCTGGAGGGACCCAGGGGGACCCACGGGAATACTGGAGGCCTTTCTGTGCTGCCCTCCCCCTTCCTGCCTCCCCCAGAGAAAACTGTCCCCTGCACCATCCCCTGGACCGCCTTCTCCTTATCCCTGTAGCTCCCGGCTCTGGTCTTCCTCTCCTGACAGCACGTTGTCGGATTGCAAGCGGGTTAATGATGCTTTGTGACAATGTTTCCCGCTCCCACGAGTCCACACTGCCAACGAGGGCCGCTCCCATGGAGACGGTGTACACAACGTGGGCTCTCCCGGGATCGCTGGATGGGCCCCCACTCTGTCTGTGGAGGACCCGCAGAGCAAAGCCCTGCATCGTCCCCTGGCACCGAAGTGGCCTCCCCCGCCCACGGCCTCTCACGGATGGGAGTTTCTATGCTGGAGCCTTGCTGCAAAGGAAACTCCAGAAAGTTCTACGCCCAAAAGGATCCTCCGACCTCGGAAAAAAAGGAAAGCGAGTGTAACCATATCAGAGATTGTCTCCTTGCTGCACGAATCGTGGCGTTCAGAAAACTCTCCGGGGAGGGAAGCAGGAACCGCCCCCTTCCTCCTGAGTGACGTGTTTCTCCCGACACGCGCGGGGGGGGGGGGGGGGCAGGAACGTGTCCGCACCGCACGTGCTAACGCGGAATTCCAGTTAACCCCGGAGAGAGGATTCTGGCTGGTTCGTGTGGTTGGTCGTTGGAAAAATGGCCCCCCCAAAGATGTCCACGTTCTAATCCCCAGAACCAGTGGGTGTGGCCCCTCCGTGGCGACAAGGACCTTACAGACATAATGAAGTTCAAGACCTCCAGATGGGAGGTGGCCCTGGGTTGTTGGGGGCCTGATGTCAGCATTCTAGGAGGGTCTTCACAGGAGGGAGCAGGAGGGAGCGAGTCAGGGAGAGATGGGAAGGTGCTCCGTGCTGGCTGGCAAGGGGAAGACACCGTGAGCCAGGGGCGCGCACCTGGGCCCCACAAGCCGGAGAGAGCAGAGCACGGGAGAGATTCTCTCCTCGAGCTTTGAGTTGGATGCAGCTCTGCCAGCACCTTGAGTCCAGACGGCTAGCCTCCAGAAGCAGAGAGTGGGTTTGGGGGTGTTCTCAGGTACTACGTTAGAGGTTTGTCACAGCATCCAGATGATGGAACGGGTCCTCAGCATGCATGGAACCTAAGGCACTTGTCCCCGACCCTCCTCCTCCTCGCTGCTCTTCCTCTGAAGATACAAAGGTGTGAGAGACAGAGCTGGGGGCTCAGGGTAAAGGGTCCCCCTAAACCCTGATCTCCTCTGTCCTGTGCTTGCCTGCCGGACACATCGTAGCCGCTCTGTAAAGATATGCTGGTTGAATGACAACCTCCTGTTAAGGAGGCCAAAGTCTCTAACATCAGGTTAGCATTCCGGCTTCCAGCAGATCAAAATGAAATAAAATAAATGAGGTTAAATTGCCTTACCTATGCCGGCATGGCCCCCACCCTAGGAAACCCAGCTCCGGCCCCCCTCCTGCTGACCAAGACTGTCGCACAAGCTGCCCCAAGGAAAGTGTTTTCCAGCAGGCACCCGGCTGAACCATTAAGGGCATTCTCTAAGTGCCACCTGCTCCCAGGGAATGGCTATGGTTGAAACCCAAGCTTCCAGAATCTCTGCCCTGAGTACAATTCAGGTCTCCTCGGCCACCTGGAGAGAGCTGGGCTTTCTGGAATCGCCCACGACTGTCACTCAGGATGAAGTTGGAGGAGCTGGCCACAATGGGAGGGGCAGTCGCCCGCCCAGGGGGGCGGTGGCATCGCTCAGCTTCAATGTAAGCCGCTTAAATACTTCCCCCCCCCCGGACGATGCAGATTCTGTGGCGGTGGCCATTCTCGATCCCCACGGGCAGCTGTCGTTGTGAGAGAGCAGCCACCTCACCGCTTCCTGTCCCCACCCCAAAGACGCACAGGCTCACACAGAGGCAATGGGCCGCACCCAGAATAGTCATCAGAGAATGAAGCCTAATGGTTTCTATGCAGGTAGGACGGATGCAGCCCCTGACGGTCTGCAGCTCTGGGTGGTGGCTGGCAGCCATTCTCAGCGTGCTTCCCACGGTGACTACAGCGAGAGGGTCCACTTCAGTCACTGGCACAGGCTGGGAGGGAGGTGGGACCTGGTGTCCCAGGCTCTTCCAAAGGCAGGGGGGGATCTGTCCGAGGTCCTGAAGAGGCTGACCCACATCCAACGTGGTCAGGAGGTGTGCCACGGACAGGGACATTGTTCATTTACCCAGTTGAGTGTTTCCCGAGCCCCGGCAAAGTGCGCATACAGCTTCAAGACGAAGGCAGAAGTGCACAATGAGGAGACGCAATATTCTCGCCCACCACCATATGTCCGTGTTTGCAAAGATTCCGCTTCGCTGGGCCTCCCTGGCAACCGACCCGTCCTCGGCTCCCGCTACTTCCCTAGAGGAACCCTTGCGGGTCGCCGTTTAACTGAGGGGAAAATTAGTTACAAATCAACTTAATTTTCAAAGATATGAATCCAAGGAAATCCCAATTTTGTGGGAAATTGTGGACCCACTCGGAAGTGCCGAGACTCCGAAGGAACAGCAACAGCCACAACCACAACCGCAACAAAAATGTGTCTCTTAAGTCAGAGTCCAAGAGACGTGTTACATTGTGACAATATCACATGTAAAATAATGTCTCCCCCACCCCCATCCCACTTCCTTCCTGGTTTTCAGTTAGTTCAGTGGTTTGGCGTCACACGGGAAATGCCACAGGCTGGAGGGGGTCGGCGGAGGCAGCGGCCACATGTTGCCCAGCCGGTAGAAGGTCTCCGACCCTCTGCTTCCTTCCCTGCCCACCAGGTGGCCAGTTGGTCGTAGCCACGGCCAGTGTGCTCTCGTGCTCACCCGGGGCGCCTTAGACTCTGATCTCCACCAGGGAGTGGGGAAACTGAGGCTCATCCTCCAGGGAGAGGCAGAGTGGCACCTGACACCCATCCTCCAGAAGGGGAGCCCCCTGGGAGAGGGGCACCTGGGGCTGGAGACCACATGGCGTGGGGGGTGAGGGTAGGGGTGAGAACTTTGTTTGGGGGGAGGTCAGTTTGAAATTCAATAGTTAGGCTCATTTCGAATTTCTGTGATGTGATCTGGTGCCCATGGGGTGGGCGGAAGAAGGCGTCCGCCCTGAGCGCACCTGGATGGCTCGAAGGCACTGTCCCAGTCTCTTGGTAACTCAGCTTTCCCCCCAAATTCGTATTTACTTATAAAAACAATGGCTTTTTGCTGATCACAAAAGAAACTCACATTTTTAAGTTCATTTTTTGGAAAGTGCAGGCAGCTATGGGGAAGAAAAGGGGGTCTCTGGCAGCTCCGGCTTCCTCTCGGGGTCTCCCGCCAGCGTGTGGGCTCCTCCCCGGGTCTGGGCTCAAACACAAAACCCAACAGGTCCTGAACTCACAAATGTCTGTCTGTCTTTTCTTCTTGTGTTTAACCAGCACGGGCATGTTCCATATTCACCAAATATTTTTTTCTGAGACTGAATTTAATTGTTTCATAGCCCATCTTGTGGCTGTTGCATTATTATTGTTTTTATTATTATTATTTTAACCACTGGTCTCTCATTGTAAAATCTTTCACGGCAATTACCATGGTGTAATGCACAGCGTAGCACATCCATCCCTGGTCGTGTCCTTCAGGGGAATCCAGTGATGTTGTAGACGGAGTGGCCTGGTCTGACCTTCAGGCTCCAGACTGGACAGGGAGAAACCTTGCCTGAACTCCCTGCTGAGGCAGGTAACTCTCAGCCCTACCTTCTCTCCTGGCTGAAGGCTGGGGCTGAGGCTCTGCCCACAGAGGTGGCTGGGTGGTGGTGGTGGTGGAGGGGAGGAAGGATTTCTGGAAGGCTCACACTGCCTTTGGTGTGCGACAAGTCTCTCACCAGGACGGGGGCGGGGAGGGGGGGAGCAGTGCTGGCTTCAGATGAATAGAAGCTTTCTTTTTCAGACATGTGGAAAAAGGACAGGTGAGGAACGGCACCACCAGCTTCTACCTGGGAAAGGGATCCCAGATGAAACCAACCTCACTCACATTGGGATGTTTCCCTTCCCTCCCGTGTGGCTGCACGTCCTGCTGTTGAGGGGGAGGGAGCTTTCAGGACAGAGCACGAGGAAAAGCCACAGCAGAACCACTTAAAATCCATTATGAAAAGGGGCGCTCGGCCTAACCTGTGGTGGCGCAGTGGATAAAGCGTCGACCTGGGAACACTGAGGTCGCCAGTTCAAAACCCTGCACTGGTCCGGTCAAGGCACATATGGGAGTTGATGCTTCCAGCTCCTCCCCTCTTTCTCTCTCTCTCTCTCTCTCTCTCTTCCTCTCTCTCTCTCTGTGTCTCCTCTCTAAAATGAATAAAATAAAAAGAAATTTAAAATCTATTATGAAAAGGGGCGCTCTCCAGGTGGCCAAGCCCCGCCCCACCTCGTCCAGTGCCAGGCTGCTCCGCTCAGCTGAGTGCCATGCCTGCTAGTCCTGCCCCACGGAGCAGTGGCCATTGGGGTCAGGTAAGGCCAATAGTTGGGCAGAGCGGGACCTCACCGCTCTCGGGCAGAGGCTCCTGGTACGAGTGGGGTGCCCATCGCTGGAAGGTTGTGTTTCTCGGAACTGAACTCCGAAGGAAACTTTTCTAGGACTGTGAGGAGCCCCTGAGGTCACCAGGATGGGTCCCTCCGCTTGGGGGGGGGGGTCGCTGTTTGCCAAGTGGCACAGGATACAAGGTGGATTTATAAGAACCCCAGGGGACAATGATGGAACTCCAGGACAGGAAGGTGCTAGCTTCTGGGAGACCAGTGTGGCGGGAGCCCAGGGATCTCACTCTTTTGTTTATCCATGTGGCTGGAGCCAAGGTGGCTTCCTCAAATAACGGTCTACTGAGGAGACAAAGGTGGTGGGTGTTTACCAGAAAGAGAGGGGACAATTCCATCCGAAGTGCTGTTATAAGGTGCAGATAAGGTAACAGCGACGCTGACTTGAAACAATGTTTGAAATTTTCCATCTTGTATCCTAATAAGACATTTTTTGTGTTTTTTGTTGTTGTTGTTACTTTTGCAAACAGTTGTTTGGGATACATACAATGTTGCTTTAGGCCCAGCCCAAAAGTTACTTTGCCCGGTTTTAACATCCAAAGGTTTCAGGCATGAGATGTGCACAAAAGGCAGCTTGTCTGGGCTGCAGCTGAGGCTCCTTCTCAAAGGGGCCACGTCAATGACTTGGTGCGGTTCCCAGAGGGGCGCGCGCGCGCACGCGCGCGGATGGGCGCAGCGCGGACACAGACGGGCTGCCGGGCTGCCTCCCCGTCTCTTTGGACCTTCACACTCCAAAGGTCTAGCGGGCCTGATGCCCAGGACTAACTGAGAACCCTGCGGCGGGCTGGCCTGAGTCCCTCCATCGGGGTACCCTCAGTCTCCCCCTTTCTCCTGCAGGGCAGGCCGGCTGTTCCCGGGCCGCAGCGCTCCCACGTGTCCGCAGCCGCAGTTCCCGCAGCGAGTTCTGGCGGCGTCTGATACTCCATGCCACCGCTGCCCCCACTCCCCGCCCCCCCACCCCGGGTCCCTCCGCCTGTAATGGCCTCTTTGAACACGACAGCACGTGTGGACGTGGTTCCACAAAGGGGTGTCATTAAGTGTGATCGGAAATCAAACTGCTGTTCCATTAATGGGCCCATTATCAGGAAACGCAGTGGCTGGACTCGGATGCCTGCACCCTGTTACTATAGATACGCCTTCCCGCGTGCAGCCCACCGCAGACGGCGTCCAGGGCGGTGTCTACCGCCCAGCGCGGTCTTTGATACACATAATGGCCCCCCGGGATAGGTGAGGTGATCTTTATTTGAATGCTTTGAATTGGTGAACAATGATGTGAGTGTAGATGGTAAAGGAGGAAAGAAACAGTGTGACTCATACCCTCCCTGGTGTTACTGTTTCTTAAAAAAAAAAAAAAACAACTAAAACCAAAGTGTCCATCATCTGTTTCCGATTCACAGAGGTGGTGGGTGCATGGGAGTGGGCCCCATGGAGGCGATCACTGGTGGCTTCCCCTGAAACACCAAAAGTTACATCCTCCTCCCCCCAAAGGGCACTGAATGTCCCAGGAGCAGCCAGGGCTGTCGGTACCTCTCCTCACCGGCACTTTGGAGCTGTGTCTAGTCTGCACAGAAGCATCCCTCAGGGGACAGGTGACATGGTCTCAATGTGCTACAAAGAATGGCTCCCCGCCTCCCCTGCCACCACCCCCCCCCGCCCCCACAGCTGCTTCCAGCCATGCCTGGGTGTTGCATCGCTTAGAAGATGAGACGTGGGAGTTCAGCCTGTCCACCTTCTCTGTGCACTGACGTCCCTCCACGACCCTTCTGCAAAGGGCCAGGCCGTAGCCATGTTCAGTTCTGAAGCCCGGGCGCGGGTGGCAGGGTGAGGGGGTCTTCGCTCGGCCATCATGGGGGGGGGGAAGCAGCCAGGGGTATAAACCCGTGGGTGTGGTCACGTCCCAGGAAAGGCTCTTTTTGCAGAAACAGGGGTTGGGCTAAATTCTGCCTGCAGCTTACAGACCCCCGACTGCTGCTCTGGACAAAATGTGGGCGGGGGGGGGGCAGTGCTGCGTCATCCGCGGGCTCAATGTGCTTTCTGTTTCTTTTCTCACTTTATTTTCATTTTGATCGAAAACAAAGAACTTGCAGACATTTTCCTCTTGCAATTTCCTTCCCCTTCGCTGACTTCACACGGAAATCGGCGAGGCTGACAGGGACGTTTCCTGCCGTGTATAGAATTGATTGGGAACTTTTTGATTATGCATTCAGCAAATATCTGCTGCGTGCCCGTGCTGGGCCGGGCGACGTGCCAGGCACGGACGATGCAGGAGCTAACGGGACCATAGAGCAGAGGCTGCCCTGGCCCCCCGACGAGGTGGTTTGCTGACTATGGACCAGCCGGCCTAGGTCACCTCCGTGCACATGGGAATGCCGTCCCCCACCCCCACAAAGGGGACACAGAGACACCATCGGCAGGTGGGCTCAGGAGGGCTTCATCTCATTGTTCCGCCAGCCAGAAAGTGGGAGGATTTTGGCCTCTGGGGCCTCCTGATTTGGGGCCAGGGCCCCAGATGTGCCCAACTGCCCGGTGTAAGAGAAATGGGGGACAGTGATTGCCAAAGAGGCCGGACTGCCTTCTCTCTTCCTTATGACTGTGTGTGCAGTGCTGAGCCGCTCACGGGCCTTAGGAACTGGCGGGGTGGGGGAGAGAGGCAAAGCCAGCTACTTGTCTTCAGAACACGTGGGTGATCCTGACCCCTCTCTTGTTCGAGAGATTCACAAGCTCCTTGGCATTTGGGTTCGCTGCTAGAAACATAGCCCTGTAGCCCGTTATTCCTTGTGAGTTTAATTAACTCGAGAACGATATCTCCCCTGCAAGATAAGCTAAAAGAAAAAAAAAAAAGAAAAGAAAGTAGAGGCTGTGATGGTCTGTGCACGTTTCTTTCTGCATGAGATCTCAATTTAAAAAGAAAAAGAAAATGTAAGATTATTTATTGACTGAATTTCCTGGCACAACAGTCTTTCTTCATTAATAATTATATTCTTATTACTATGGAAACGGCACCCAAACACACAGAAATTACCCACAATCTTTTGCTGTCGGAGTTCAGCCCCAAGGCCGAGCAGCTGAGGCGTGTCCCCGCAAAGCACCGGAGGATTATATAATTCCCTACAAAGCGCACCAATCGGGCTGGAGCAAATGGCTTTTCATCCCTCTGACCATCCTTGACCTCTGAGCACGGAGGATTCCAGAGAGAGAGAGAGAGAGAGAGAGAGACAGTGGCCACTTCCCCACGAACGGGCAGGGGCAGCTGCTGGGAGATCTGAGGCTCTTTCTGACAATTCCGGATAATTAATTCGCCGCAATATAAAAAGCACCACCATCTAGAAGGATGGAGGACAGATAAAAGCAGTGACGGCTGGACAGTGTCCGAGCTCCGTGTGTGTGTGTGTGTGTGTGTGTGCGTGTGTGTGTGTGTGTGTGAGGCTCAGCACAGATGGTTCTCAGGACAGATGGAAGCCCATCCCCGCACCCTGTCCCCAGGGCTGGTGTACCCGGTCCTCCTTTCTCTTCTTGGGGGGCAGCTGGAGGAATTGGGGAGGGAGGTGTCCGTGGCTCGGCGGCTGGTCCACGGACGTGAACTCTGCCGGGAAGCAGGTGGGGTTGGGTGGGACCCCGTGTTAGGACCCGCTGGCCACCCTCCCAGAGCGAGGACCATTTTAGGGCCAAAAGGGGTTTCCAAGACGGACTCAGGGCAGAGAATTCACAGAGGATGAAGAAGAAAAGGGGGGGGGGAGACAGAACCTCCTTAATCAACCAACGTTTGTTTCAAGAGATCTTTCTGCCCGCGGCTAAGTCCCCTAATGTCATGGTCAGCTGGGTGATTAAAAGGGGCCCGAAACGGAGAGTTAGAGTATCCTCCTGAGTTGTTAGTAGCGATAACCAGGGGAGGAAGACCACCACCATTGACGTGGGCCACCCAGTGTACAAAGCACCCCCATGTCCTTTGTCACACGGGTCCCCGAAATCGGGCAAGAACATCGTCTGCCCGGTGAGAGCAGACTCTGCTCCCTTGAACCAGCCAAGGGGGCCGCAAACCACCAGCTTACACTGGACCCTCCCTCCTGTCCCCTCTAGAATCATCACACCGTCACAGGCCCGGAGATGGTCCCTTCAACGCCCTGCGTGCGGTCACCCAGGGGCAAGCGCCTCCTGACCTGTCTCCCTCCACTCTCATCAAGACCCTGACGCTGCGCAGCCCTGTGACAGCTCCCCGTTCCTGTCCCCTTTTCTCAGAAGTTCTAGAAAGGCACCGGTCCATCCTGGAGGTTGCTCTAGTGATTTGGACCCCCCTCCCCACAAAAAAAACAAAACAAAACAAAACAAAGGAATCCTTATATTTTCATTGTTTTACCAACTTTTCAGAAAAAAGAAATATGTTTTTCCTTTCAAAATAGAAAAAGAAGAGAGAAAATACCATTGGGGAGTTCCGGGGGACTTCCCTCCGGACGCCGAGGCTGCAGCCCCCCCTCCCCCCCGCGGAGCCACCGTGGTCACTTCCAGCTGACAGAATCGCCCCCGGTAAACAGTTTGGACGGGTCTGAGAGGACGTTCATTCATCCTGCCTTGGGAACATTTCATTAATCACGGCTCTCCTTTCCTTTCTCCCGCCAAGAACTTGGGAGCGGACGGGAGAGGGAGGCTGTCCGTGGGGGCCACACACATGTCAGCCCTTTGCGGCCACAGGGACACGAGTCAGGTTGGCCGGGGCCCCTTCCTGCCCTGCTGTGATGCCCACGGTGACACGGCAGACGGGCTCTCTGTTGTCTTGAAACTCTGTACAGTTAGTGAGATAAGAGAAGTTCCCGGGCGTTGAGGGAAATTCTGCTGGCCCCCACAGGAGCAGGACTCCCTCCCTTTGCGTCCTCCTGAAGCTGCTGGCCCTGGGGGAGAAGGGACACAGTCCCACCCTGGTTGGTGGCGGGTGACAGCACGCATCAGGGTGCCTGGCCTCCCGGGGGGGCTGCTCCAGGTGCGCTGACCGTGGTCCTGACGTGCTCTTCACATCGCCCTGGACTTGGGTCTCCCCCGTGGCTGTCTGTCATCACCACCAAGGCCTTTGGCCAGTTGGTTAAACTCTCCAAGATTTCCCTTTACCATCTAACGACTCGGGACGGGGACCGGCCGCCCAGGGGCACTGTGAGGGCCACTTGAAAGATGGTACAACTTGCCGAGCGTGACGTGGGCCCCAAGACGGAGGTGCTGAGTCCACGGCGTGCGTCATTATGATTATTTGTGTTATCATTAGTGTCCTTGTTACAGGGGCGTCCTGTCTCTTAGCAGGGGACGGGGCCCTCCATCAGGGTTAGATGTTACTGTTACCAGTAGCTGTTGTTCCTGCAGGACATGTGGGTTGGTCTTGGTGTGTGAACGCGTGGGCACGGGCAGGGGACACAGCCTAGGCTGCCGTCTCTCTGTCACCTGCACTGAAACCCCAGTGGTTCCCAAAGTGTGAGCTAGCATTGCTGGGGGCTTTTGCCATAATACTGACCATCAGACCGCCATGACACGCCCACCGGCTGGGGACCCTGTGCCCCGTGTCCGATGCTGACTGGGACTCCTGATACACCCGCGCCCGGGACCTCTCAGGGAGGTGACGGCCCAGGGAGGGGTGAGCTGGGGAAGCTGACCGGGCCCAGCTTCAAGTGCCCCTGTGGCCGTTCCGTGCGGGCAGGGAGCTTTACTTCCCGCCTTTCCCTCCTTTCCTTCCTTTCTGTTCCTTTTCTTTTCTTTCCTTTTTTTTTTTTTTTTTAAAAAAAGAACCAAACTCCTCTGGCTTTCTGCTTCCCCGCTCACTGGATAAAAGAACAAGGAAGCGAGCGGTCCAGGGGACAGCTATCAGTAATGGATTTGTTCAATTTCCAGACCTGCGCTTTGTAAACTACCCAGCATCAAACACAAGGATTAATATGTAAAAGGTACATCCGCGAAGATGATTTTTATCATGCTCAAATATGCATTTCGGGGAGAGAAAACCAGAGCCGTCACGAGACACACTTACCCTAGTTGTCAAGTGCATCTTACCTGGGGAGGGGTGTGGAGGGGAAGAGCAGACACCTCCGAGTGGTCAGCCCACAGTCACGGGTCAGGGGAGACACGCAGGAACACTCCGCTGCCCTGGACCTTAAGGAGATGCAAGGTACACAAGGTCGGAGCGCCGTGCCACACCGGTCAGACTGGCCAGAGGAAGAAGGAAGTCTGGGAATGGCGCATGATGGAGGTGGAAGGGAGGACGTCACGCAGGGGTGGGCTGCTCGGTCCTCGGAGGGCCATTTGCAGCGTGGGGACACTCCCAGGAAACGGGAGGTCTGCACTCAGCAACTCCACCCTGAGTTCCAGCTCATGGCGTCCACGGGACAGTGCCTAAGGCGGCCACCGCAGCTTTGTAGGAACAGGAAAATTGTGGGACAAAGATGTTCATCATCGGGAAGGGGACAGAGTGAGGACCACCAGGCCGTGGAGGTAATGAACAGACCAGACCACGTAAAGCAGCACGGACAGATCTACAAAACTCACAGTCTACCGAGGAGGCCAAGATACAGACAGGCTCACATAGTCCCACGCGTGGTATATCAATTACAACACCCCCCACACAAATACTACACACAAGATACAGACAGGCTCACATAGTCCCACGCGTGGTATATCAATTACAACACCCCACACACAAATGCTACACACAAGCCATGGGCTGCACATCAAAATTATTATATCAGTTTCCTCTGGCAACTGAGGGTAGAACAGAGGACAGAGGTATGTAGGGATAAAAGAAGTGAACTTCACATACGTGGAATGTTTTACTAAAAGTTTAAAGGTAAATGACTAATTAATAAAATAAAAGAGAAGGAAGAAAGGAAGGAGGGAGGGAGGGAGGAACGGAGGGAGGGAGGGAAGGAAGGAAGGAAGGAAGGAGGGAAAGAAGGAAGGAAGAAATGAATGTGGGAGGGAAGGAAGAAAGGAAGGAAGAAGGGAAAGAAGGAATGAATGAATGTGGGAGGGAAGAAAGGAAAGAGGGAAGAAAGGAAGGAATGTGGAAGGAAAGGAAAGAAGAAAGGAAGGAAGGAAGGAAGGAAGGAAAGAAGGAAGGAAGGAACAAATGTGGGAGGGAAGGAAGGAAAGAAGGAAGAAAGGAAGGAAGGAATGAATGTGAGAGGGAAGAAAGGAAGGAATGTGGGAGGAAAAGATGGAAAGAAGGAAGGAAGGAATGAATGTGGGAAAGAAGGAAGGAAGGAAAGAAGAAAGGAAGGAAGGATGGAAAGAAGGATGTGACCACACCTGGAAGTTGAGCTTATTCCTGAATCTCATTTCCCAGAAGATGCTGGAACCCCCCGTCTGTTAACTGCTCATAAGTCTGACTCCAACTACTCCTTCAATCACACAACGTCGATGACATTGTTCATCGCCAGGCCATGGGAGAGTCCCCGGAGCCAGGTACTGGTCCACACAGTCACCTCTTAAAACAATGGCACCGTGAATGTACGTATTGATCATTTAACAAATATCGGCTGAGCACCGTTGCGTGCCAGGAGCCCGGGTCGGCACAGTGGGTGTAGCTCCCGGAGGAGGATGGGTTTCTGTTCACCGACGAAGCAGAAGTGTGTTCCGGGGGGCAGACAGGTCGGAACAGTTCAGGTAAGGACAAAAGCTGTCGAGAAGACAGAACAGCGTGATTGACAGGAGGTCACGGTCACTTCCAACCCTTCGGTGGAGGGCAGCATCTGAGCTGGGTGAGCGGTCCTCAGTCGGGGGTGACTTTATCCTCCCCTATCCCTGGGACACAGGACAATGTCTGGAGGCATGTTTGTTACAAGTGGGTAGTTGCTACGGGCAACAACTCGGGGTGGGCGTAGAGGCCAGGGACGCTGCGACACACCGTCCAACGAACGAATCGAATGGGTGGCGCCCTGACCAGAGGGCGTCGTTATCTTAGAAAAGTGGCGGGTCTCCTCCGTCACCTTGGTGCTTTGATCATTTTTAAATGATTAGAAACCATTTAATCAGGCATGAAGTCGGCTTCAGCGCAATTCTGCTGTCGCCTTTGCCGAGCTCGGTTTCATAGCGTCGAGATCAAAGTGGGAACAGGGTGGGGAATGTCTCAGGATCCAACGGGGCGGCGGTCTTTCTGCACGCTTGATGGTGTTGTCAAAACATCCCCTTTTCCGGGCCGGAGGGAACTGGAGTCACGAGCCCCCCTCTGCGTATATGAACTCGGGGACGCACTGAACGAGGAGATATATATATATTTATGGTCCCAGGACTTGATGGCGCTCCGTGGGGAAAACAGCCCACATTGGCCATTGCCATTAAAGAATCACAGTTCAGCCTGGGACCCTCCCCGCACGCAGGGGCTGGTGGTCTGTAGTTTAGGGTTCCTTCCCCTGGCGGGGAGCACTGGGGGGGAGGGGGGCGGGGTGGCTTTGGGGGGAAGGGCTGTGATCTGAGTGGAGAATGCCTGCCTCGCTCGCTCGCTCGCTCGCTCATTCACAGCCAGCTCCGGAGCCAGGACGACATCTGACGCTGGTTGGGAAGCAACGTCTCTGTTGAGTGACGGCCATGCCTTCTCTGAAGAGGCTCAGGAGCGAGGGGTGTGGAAGGCATGTTGACACAACAGAGGATTCAAGAAGCCTGTGAGCCTCTTTAAATAATAATAAAATGCTCCCTGGATGCCTCCCTACCCCCCCCCCCCCGCCAGTGCATGTGCTGGTTCCTGAGAGGGAGAAGTGGCGTGTCTTCCCCATAATTGCTACCAGCCTTTACCGATCGTCTTCGTGGAACTGTTTCTTTCTCACGCAGCCGTGGAAATTGTTACCAGGCAACAAGGCACGTCCTGAGTGGTGAGGATTCTGGAGTCAGGGAGGTGGGGACCAGTCCCGCAAATGCAGCACGCTGTCAGCCACCCTGCGCCAGCGGGGGAGCGGGCGTGGTGTTCACAATGGGTGGGGGGGGGCGCGGATGGGTGGGGAGGACCCCAAATTAAAAGTGAAGACATGAACGGCATGTCCTGCAGAATGGGGGCAGGAAAGGCTGGACGTTCGCCTCTTTGTCTGGGAAGTTGTGTCCAGTTTGGTCTTGGCCACCAGAAGCAATAAAGTTCCGCCCTCGGACTTCCTGGGAAACATTTGAACATGGTGAACCTCTAGCCCTCATTTATGCCCAGCCATGGACACTGACCATCCGGGGACCTGGAGCCCAGCACAATGTCCCTTAGACGTACCCGGGGAGGAGCTCAGTAAGGTCCTACCAACACCAACCCGTCCCCCCGCACCTCCCTGGTCCTCACTTGACCGTCTCCGCCTCCCCTGTTCCTAGAAATAGACACAGGGACAGGCAGGTGGTCACCTGTTAGGGTTTCATTCACTGGACAAGCAGGCGGGCATCCTGGGAATGGACTCGGTAAAACAGTGCCTAACGAGAGGCTTCGCCTGGTGGTTCGTGTTGGTAGGAAGTGGAGGCTTTGAGTGTGGCATGCTTTAGGAAGTCACGAGAACCAGGGGTCACAGGAAATGCCGCCACATAGAGGAAGAACGAGGGCTGGCGTGAGACTGGGGTGGAGTCCGGGCTCCATCCCTTCTGACCCTGGCCATTGCATTCGCCACTGTGGGTCTCCGTTTCCTCGGCTGTGGGGACGGGAGGAGGGGGTGCCCACTCCAGAGAGCTCTCGGGAGCTGCGGAGGGAGGGATTTCTGTAGCTCCGCTCAGTAGGTGACAGCGTCCCCGGACGCGCTTGATGTAGGATTATGTCATCTAATTCCTATTTGGCCGAGATTCAAAGTATCTTGAATCCTCACTGAGCAAAAGCACTCAGGAACCTGGTGAGAAAATGAAGGGCTTTCTCGGCATTGCTAGAAGGAGTCCAGATGCCAGTGTAAAGGACAGGAGCCACGAGAGGCAGGGGAAGCAGGGGGTGACTTGATGTGGGGAGTTCGGGGCTTAGGAGACGGCTGGGTGAGTAGGAGGGGGCGCCACTGGATCCGTGTGGTCAGTAGCTTCTGCAGATATGACCTGGTGGCAGCCACCACCTCTTGGACCATCGGGGAGGTGGGAATCGGGAGACCCCACCTCCCGCCTCCCCCCACCACAGATACTGATGCCAACAGCACGTGGAAGCTGCGATCTCTCGGCTGAGCTACCGGACTTGGGTACCTTATGTCGTAACTGTGACGACGCTCAGGCTGCCCCTGGGGGCCCCCATCGCTGAGAGAGCGGCTGGTGACGACACAGAGGTTGGCAGGTGTCAAACCAGAGGAAGCCAGAGGACAGCCTCCCTTCTGTCTTCCGCATCTTGACGAGAGCGTCTGATCGGCAGAACTGAATCTCGTCTACGGCTCTGGGTAGGAGTGTTTGTCTTCTATTGCTGCCTCAGGCAATCACCCCAAACCTAGCAGACTTCATCGTCTCATCGGTTTTGTGGCCCAGAGTCCAGGGGAGCTTGGCTTGGTTCCCAACTGCAGTTACTTACGAGGCTGCCATCCAGGTATCCGCCAGGGCTGTGGTCTCATCAGAAAACCCAACTGGGGAAGGACTTGCCTCCAAGGTCCCTTAGCTGGTGGTCACTCAGCTCATTCTCCCAGCAGGGGTCCTAGACCCAGGCCTCGGTTCCTTGTAGGCTCCTGGCTAGCGGTCCACATCAGGGATCGCTGGGGGGGCTTGCCCACAGAGGAATCTAGAACGTGTGGTTTTCAGCTCGTCAGCCTAGGCAGGAGGCACACAGAGAAGGGGCACACAGGGGCTAAGCATCGATTCGCCGTGTCCCGTGGGAAAGAGGACGTAGGAAAACACGCCGCCAGACACGGGAGACACAGGGTGGAACGAAGCAGGTGACTGTCCCACGGGTACGTCTGGTGACGGGCGGGCAGGCAGGGGCGCCGGGGCTGGGAGGCGGCTCAGATGCTACCTTCCGCAGGTGCCACTTAAGACCATCTGTCCATAGTGAACAGACTGTAAAATAACAGTTGTCAACAGCAGGAGGTGGAGGGGACCGCTCAGCTGCAAGAGATGGTGTCCCTGCTTGTCCGTCCCAAAGCTCACCTCCGACCTCAGCGTCCACGTCGGATAAATGGGGGGGGGGCAGTCGTCTCTACCGTCTAGCGTGGTGACGAGTTGATAGCTGCTCCTTACCGTTAAAGGTTTTAGAAAGACTCAAGCACTTGGCACATTGCCCACAACACGGTGAAATGCTCAATGACGGGGCTGTTTTCACTTTGCCGTCCAATGAGAGGAAATGGGGCCCAGGGGCTAAGGCGACCCACAGATTTTCAGTGGCCAAACACGGTCCTACGGCTGGACCGGGCAGAAGGCAGACCTAGAGGCCGGGGAGATCCGGCACCCGACCATCCCTCCGTCCTACCTCAAGAGAGAGATTTCTGGCGGAAGACAGCCCTGCCTCCTGTTCAGGCCGACACACAGGAAATTGCTGTTGGAGCCATTTGAAATGGTCGAGTGCTGATGAGTTCACAGGGCGAGGGACAAGTTCACAGGCTAGGGGAGATGCCCCCCCACCTGCAGCCGCACTGCCTGGGCGCAGCTAGGGTCGGCCAGGCAGTGTCCACGGAGGGCGCAGGCCCCTTAGTACAGGACATGCCCATACGCTGCCTCGGCCTCAGTCGCCTGGGGGTCGTTTTGGGGACAACGTGTTTTTGCTTTTTGCTCATAAACCAGTCCCAGCTCAGGGCACTTGATCGGGACCCGTTTGGGAGAGTCATCGACCTGTCTGGCCTCCTGGGGACCCGCTCCCCTCACCCTTATCTCTCACTGGGGACGCCCTAAAACTGTTCACTTGCACTCAAGGGGGTGATTTCTTCTGATGAAATCACCCGTTTTCGCTCTGGGCGCCGGCTGGTTCCATGATATTAAAGATTTAAATAAAAAGTTATAAATGCACCATGAAACGCTGACGGGGGTGATTAGTTTTGTTTTGAGTTTGCACGTGTGAGAGCCATGGGGACGGCTGCTCTGAAGCCGACCCAGTTACAGCCTTTGAACGCCGCAGGGTTCCCCGAGGGCCAGGCCCCCACCATCGCTGTGGGTGGGGGTTATGCCCAGTTTCCCACATCGACAGGCGCCGTGGACCCAGGGAACAGGGGAGAGACACGGGGCGTAACCAGGACACGGCGAGACAGGAATTATCAACGTGGCCTGCTCACCCTCTTGTCCCTTTCTGTCAACCCCAGGAGCCCGGTGGGACACTTAGGCCGTTTGGGGTCAGCTGGCATGCTGTCCAGGGTACTGTCCAGGGTGCTGGAGTTGGAACATCTGTGTCTCAGCCATGAACTTCTTTCTGCTCCCGGCTGTGTGATCTGGTGCTTCATGGAAATGTTTTATGCCTCAGTTTCAACATCTGAGAAACGGGCAATTGTCTAGCCTCACTGGCCGGCAGTGCCCACAAGACCCTGACAACAGTGCCCACGAGGACACAGAAGGTGTCTGTGGCCTTGACGGACCACCCCGCCTTCTCGACGCTTACGCTGCCTTTGCTGGCCCCCTAGGGGCCAGCTGAGCGGTTCAGTCCGGAATCGGAAAGACTACCACGCAATCTTTCCTCTATCGGGGCCGACACAGAGAGGTGCCACCCAGTTTCGTAACTCATCAAAGGTCAAACACCAGAGCTGAAACCCAGAGGGTCGAGTGCCGGAGTCGGGGCTCCTGGTTCAGACCCTCGTCCCCCGCCCCGTCGTCCGCTGAGCCTGGACTGGGCACGCTACCCTTGCCTCACCTTGGGAGCAGAACAGTTTGTCTGCGGGTTCTTCCCGGCCCTGCCGCCCCCATAAGGTGCCCCGAGCTAGGAGAGGGCACCGGTGGCTCTCGGGACCCGGCTACTGCCTGTTGGTCACGGAAGTGAGGCTCCCCTCTCGTCGCGGGGTGGGGGGAGAGGCGAGGCGGGGTAACACGACGGACACGCTGAAGCGCCGTCGTCATTGTGGTCTGCGTGACGGGTTCGTGTGATGCATCCAGTGTGACCTGCACGGGGGAGTTTCCCTCCAGCTCCCGTTCTGGGCGCGGGAAGCCGGCCCGCGGCGGCAGGTGAGGGATGCGGGGCGGGAACCTTGAAGTCACGATGCCCTCAGTGACTCGGCCTCCAGTTGCCATGGTGATGATGCCATTATCAAGAGGATTTCCACTTCATGGGAAGAACAGACTGGGGAGACTGGAGCAGCCTGGGAGGAAGGCCTTGTTCATCCACAGCCATTCTGAAGAACTGGGACGGGACCTTGGGAGTCACACACGGGCGGGCAAGGTCGTGACACCGCCGCCTGCTATTTTCCTCCGAGTAACATGGTTTGCAGGTCCTCAGGTTCAAAGCTTGGGCTGGCGGGTGTGGGGAGTGAGGAGAAAAGACATCATAACCAAAGAACACACACACACACACACACACACACACACACGCAGAAAGGGAAATTTAACGAGACACAGGACAGGCGAGCGGAGAAAATGCAGAAGTTGGAACGTCATCGCAGATAACAGGGCAGAGCGACATGAACTGGCTTTTTTTTTTTTTTAATTTTTTTATTTTATTCATTTTAGAGAAGAGACAGTGAGAGAGAGAGAGAGAGAGAGAGAGTGAGAGAGAGAGAGAAAGGGGGGAGGAGCTGGAAGCTCAACTCCCATATGTGCCTTGACCAGACCAGTGCAGGGTTTTGAACTGGCAACCTCAGTGTTCCCAGGTCGACGCTTTATCCACTGCGCCACCACAGGTCAGGCTGAACTGGCTTTTGATAAAAGGATTACCTGCGAGAAAAAGTACACCTGGGGGTAGGGGCAAGAAAAATAGTTGAATTGTTTTATTATAAGGAGAAAGCAGATTCGTGTCCCCGTAAGCAAAGTTAATCCGCGCATTAGAACTGAATTTGGGAAGGAAATTTTCCGTGGGGACCGACTGGCTTCCACAGAAGGTCCGCGATCGTAAACGGACTCCGGTGTAAGCTGAGTATTTTTCATCAACACAGTGCCCACGAGTGAGTTTAAGTGTTAGGGATATGGAAACACCTTTCGGAATTTTACAGAGTAAATGCCTTCGTGGACACGCTGGTCCTGCGCATCCTGCGGGGGACGTCGTGTGAAAGACGGTATCATCTCAAATTCAAATTTGTTTAAATTATGAAGAGCTACCCTGAGTACTGATTTCTGGGAGGACCAGAGGATGCCTTTCAATGGTCCCCCTTGGGGAGTATTTCATGTGCGTTAACCATCTGTATCAGTCAGCAGCTGCTGTAACAATGCCAAGTAACAAAACTCCCCCAGATCCAGAGGCTTGAAACCACGACTGTCTCCTCCTCTTCACTCATGAGAGGGACGGGTCGATGACCAGATCCTCGGCAATGCGGTTGCTGCCGGTGACCTGAGATCTATGTTAGGAGAACCCCTCCGTCAGCTCGAGGGCATCCTACCCCGTGCTGTGACCATCTGCATGGCCTTGTCCTCCCTCATTAATGTCAGACACCAGCATCTGCTGAGCTATATCAGGTTTCTCATGGGCAAGGGGACCGGATGAAATCCGCATGACCACCCGAGCACAGAGGGTCCCTCTCCCCATGTTATAGATGAGGAAACTGAGGACCTGTCCCTGTGCAAGGACACTGAGTATCATTCCGGCACCTGTTCCCGTAGCCACTGCTCCATCAGGTGAATAGACCCCCTAGGTCCCTGCCCTGTCCCCAGTCCCCCCACAGCTCCTGCTGTAGCCCCGTGCGGAGAGGAGGTGCCCACTAAATGCTTGCTGACAGAAAGAGCCAATCCTCCCTGACGTCACAGAGGCGGTTCCTTATTATGTCTCAAAGGAGCCCCCCTGGAATATAGGGCCTGGAGCATGGGGCCCATGGTGAGACAGAAACAATGTGGGGGATCCCTCTTGTCCTCTGCCTGCTCTGCAGCTGTAAGTCTGACTCTCGTCCTTCCTCCTGGGGGCCCAGAAAATGCCACCCCAGGGACAGAGAAGAACATGTGACCTGCCTTTCTGTCTCTCATACAACTGAGGGGACCAACCGCCCCTGGTCCGGCCCAGCGACACAAAGGACGTGTCCAGAAACTGGACTCTAGAGAGTGCCTCATTTGGTCAGGAGCCTGAACTCCCGGACAGCGCCCGGCTGCTCCTGGTCCTGGTCCTCCCAGGTGAACCCACCAGCAGAAACGCCGCTTGCGGACCTAACCTGTAAGGGTTCTGCACTGAAACAGCCTCCCCCACAACCCCGAGAGTAGATCTCCTCAGGCACACGTCTAATTGCCTGTAATTAATTGAGGACCAATAAAAGGGCCCAGGAGGAGAAGAAACAGCAGGGACGGGAAGACAGAGTATTGAGCGAGCTCCGTGGGGAGGCAGTGGGGTCCTCACACTCTCCCTCCCTAATAATCTTTGTTTATATGCGACAATCAGTCACGCCCTCACGGGGCGTTTTTTTGGCTCACCAGCTTATCAACACGAGCGGTTCAGTGTCAGCCCTGCGACGTGTCCCGATACAGACCAGAGAGGGGACAGAAGGGCTGGCATCTCTGTGCCTACAGCTGGCGGCTGCGGGCAGCAGGTCGATGTACCTCAGACAGCCTCCTCCTAGTCAGGGGTGGGGAGAGCCGCATCTGACCACAGGGAGGGAGCTGGGAAGCCGGTCTGGCTGGACCTTTCGCTATTCCGTGCAGACAAGCTCCTCATTGTTAATATCCACAGAGTGGCCACCCTCTGGAAACACCCCCTTCCTACGCATGGGACAGCAGCCGCCCGGCACCAGATCCAGGGGGTGTGGCACCAGATCCAGGGGCTGTGCCTCCTCGGGCCCAGTGCTCCGCTGGAAGGAGTGTTGGGTACAGACAGGGAGGCAGCACCTTTGGCATCAAGGCTTAACCCTGAAATGGCCAGGGTGGTTTCCGGGCCTGGAATGGACCCTCCCCACCCAGCCCCGGGTTCTTCCACTGGAGAAGATGGCAGGGACACCTGACACCCTGGCTACTGTTATTCCGTGCCACCTGCCCCCAGCCCCCAAACTATGCACCAGGCCACTGGGATCCGACCTCACCTAGGTGGGGGGGAGGTAAGTATGCCAGGCTTCTCCTCCCTCCACCCTTTCCTCTCTGCAGAAATAGATTTCCCGAGGCACCTGATGTCACACTCTCTCCAGGAACAACAGATGGCTCAGGCCAGGTGATCAGAACATCCCTTGGACCTGGCCATCGGTGGAGATGACCAGGTGACCTCATCTGAGCCAGGGAGATGCCATTAGGGTTTTCCTTAGATCATGGAAAAGGAGCTGCATACTTCTGTGTTTTGTTTACTTAGGTGAGTTTTATTTGGGACAGGTGAGCCTGGTGTGGCCAGGCTACCGGGTAGGCGCGATGAGGAAGCCTTGAAGGTGGGGGTGGAGGCAGCCAGGTCAGTGGGCGCCTCTGAGCCTGAGACCCTGCGTCCTGAGACTTCCGCTGTGCTGTGAGCCAACAGGCATGGCTTTTCTTTCTTTCTTTTTTTTTTTTTTTTGCCTTCAGCTGGTTTTCAGTCTCTTTTCACAGGCAGCCAGAGGATTCCTGAGACAGCCTGACTACCCAGCTCAGAGCTCAGCAGAGACTCGGAAGCTGCCCCCACCCCCAGGCCACAAGGGTCACCATCTTCATGCGTGACGACAGAGCGTGGACCCTGACGCTTCAGCCATGGCTTCAGGGCGGAGGTCCCGGGAGACTGGTGTTGGAGCTGGACTGGCCGTAGGCCCCCTGGCTCAGTCCACCCACATGCTGGGTCCTGCCGCCCGAGACCCCGGGGTCCTCGGGGTCCTAGTGAGAGCCCGCGGACTGGTGAGCTCGGCATCCGGCTCCATGGAGACATGTCCTTGCTTTCTGGGCTTGGGGATTCCTGGCCTGGGCGGACTCTAACAAATCACATCCTTCCTCAAGAATTCTGCTGCCACTCTGAGCAGTGTGTTTCCTGTCTCTTGTCTAAGGTAGGTGTACCACCGGCGCGGTGGGCAGGATCACGCCTCCCTGAGGAAGCCCACCTGCGTCCCAGTCCCTGGAGCCTGTGAGCACGCCCCTGACAGGACAGGAGGGACCCTGCAGAGGCCGTTACCTCAGGGCCTGGGGGCGGGAGAGGATCCTGGTTATCCACGTGGTCCAGGGTCATCACAGGGTCCTTATAAGTGGAAACGGGAGGTAGGAGGGTCCGAGTGACCATGAGATAAAGACTCCACTGTGGTCACTGGCTTTGAATGGGGAGAGAGGATCATGAGTCAGGAGCCCAGGAACCTCCGGAAGGAACCAGCCCTCTACCGTTTGGTCTTCGTCCAGTGCCCCCCTTTTTGGACCTTTGGCCTGCAGAGATGGTCAGGTGGCTTCAGGGTGATTGGTTAAAGCCTCACTGGAAGCTTATCCTCGGCTTTCGGGTGGATACCAGGTGTGGGATCGGGAGCCTCAGCAAGCCGGAGAGGTGACCTCACATTCTGATCTTCATGTCCTCTCTGTAAGCTGACGTACGCCGGTGCCCACCTCTTGGCGGCTTGCTGAGGCTGAGTGAACAGCCCCTGTCGGTGCAGCGATGGTGGCACCGTTAGGCAGGTGCCCTCACCTCTCCGGCACGCTTTGGGGTCAGCTGGCCCACACAGGGATGCACTGTGAAGCCAGAGGCCCGCCCCTCCCTGGAGAGAGGAGACAGGGCTCAGTCTAGGGCCAGGTAGAGGATGGAAGGTGTGGAGGTACCGAAGGGAGGGAACATGGACACCAGAGCGCAGCTTCCGTCAGGAGCCGCAGGGAGCAGGTGTGCCCCATGGCAGAGGAGGTGCCGGTCACCCTCCCGGTACACGCATGAGCCATGGCAGGCACGCTGGGCTTCTGAGAGCCCCCCACCACCACGCCCCCGCACAAGCCTGGGCTACGAGAGACCTGGCCTAACTAGAAAGGTCTCCCTGTGTCCTGTGTGTGTCAGATCTCGGAGACTATAGCGCGGCTCCGGGCGTGGGTGCAGGGAGCCCAGATAAAGCCCCCTCCACCACGGAGCGGCCTGTGCCTGCAAGGGCCCCAAGCAGAGAACCCCTCCGCCGGTGCACACAGACCACTGGGCTGCCATCAGTCTGACGTGAGGAGGGACGTTTGCCACACGCTGTCACCCAGGATCGCCAGGGGGCGGGGTGGTGGATGGGGTCCTTGCAGGTTGACCTCAACCACGGGCACAAGCAGACAGTGGGTCGGGAGCCGCCGGTGCTCGGGGCCCCAGCCCCCTCACCCAATCAACCCCACGAACTGCAAGGTGCTGCGACTCGGGCCTGCCCTCCTGGGAGGTTTCAAATCGCGTTCCTGTCCTCAGATACTAGAAATGTGTGCTCTTTCTACATCTTGTTTGCTGGGAGCGGCCTGGCCGCCTAAACGGAGATTTATTCCCGAAGTCTCAGGTGGAAAAATTAGGGAGGTTATTTCCTGGGGGAACGTCACAGAGGATGGTGCACAAGAGCGCGTTTCGTTTCAAAGACATGCCTCCATCTCTTTCTGATCGGACTGTAAAACTCACCCCGCGCGCCCCGGCGTCGGCCCGGACGACTCGCTCATCTATTAAGTTTCCTCCGGCAATGCGCATGGATCCGCGGCTGGCGCACGCCGTGAATCACGCGGGGTCTGCGGGACCGTGGGCGCCATGGCATGGCGCCTCGTCCAGGTGGGAGCACGGCCTTGGGGTGTGGCCTTGTGAGCATGTGTGTGCGCGTGTTTGTGAACATGTGTGCGTGTGTACGAGTGTGTGCCTATGCGTGCACACACGAGTCTGTAAGTGTGCACACGTGCAGACACAGCAAGTGTATGTATATGTGTGTGCATGTGAGTGTACGCGTGTGTGCATATATGTGTGTGCATGTGTGAGTATATGTGAGCATGTGTGTGCATGTGTGCATGTGTGAGTGTATGTGAGCATGTGTGCGTGCATGTGCGTGTGTGCATGTGTGAGTGTGTGAGTGTGTGTGCGTGCATGTGCGTGTGTGCATGTGTGAGTGTGTGAGCGTGTGTGCATGCATATGAGTGTGTGCATGTGTGAGTGTGTGTGCACGTGTGTGCATACATATGCGTGTGCATGTGTGAGTGAATGTGTGCATGTGTGAGTGTGTGTGTGCATGTGAGTGTACGCGTGTATGCATATATGTGTGTGCATGTGAGTATATGTGAGCATGTGTGTGTGTGAGCGTGTGTGCATGCATATGTGTGTGTGCATGTGAGCGTGTGTGAGCGTGTGTGCATGCATATGTGTGTGTGCATGTGTGAGCGTGTGTGCATGCATATGCGTGTGCATGTGAGCGTGTGTGTGAGCGTGTGTGCATGCATATGTGTGTGCATGTGTGAGTGTGTGTGTGCATGTGTGTGTGTTGCGGGCAGTGGGCAATTGGTCAGCAGACTGTGCACAGCTGTCCCTCCTGTTTCCTGGGCGTCATCGCCACCCCAGCATGCCCCGTCCCCACCCTGTGGGTGGCCAGTGGCCCCTGCATTTCGACGACGTTTTAGGAGGAGCAATTTCACTGCCATTTGTCTGGGCCTCTCCCGCTAACACCATTCTGGGTCCTTTCCTTTCATAGCTAAAGGTCCATTGATAATTTTTCCTAAATTAAAAATAAATCTATAGGGGAGATGAATTCACACACTTTCCCCAAAATGAATAAATAGCTGTAATTAGTTTTGTTATTATTTTTTAAATTGCATTTTTCTCCATCATGCAGGGACTAAGCTCTCCTCTAGCCAACGCAATTTGGCGAGAGCTTAGGGGGGGGGAAGGGGAACAACAAAAACCCAACAACAATACAACAGCACAACCAACGTCCCCCATGGCAACCTCCAGACAGTGGCCACCCAGGGCGGGTTCCCCATCACCATGACAACCTCAGTCCAGGACGCCATGACCAGCGGGGACGTTGGCTTTTGACCGTCTGGCCTGCGATCTCTCTCTGTGTCTTTTCTCCGGCTTCTTCTCCTTTCAGCACCATCCTGATGGACAGCCATCTCCACAGAGCCTTTCCCCTCACCCCTTTCCCCCAGGGCGGTCCGCACGCGCCCTCCGGCACTGGACCCTTGAGCGGACACACAGCAAGTGTAGAGAAACCCTGTCTGTGAGTTCGGTCGAATCTAAAGCCTCAACTTCCCCAAAGAACAGAGAATTCTGCCCTACACCGGGGACTTTTGCAGCAGGTGAGGTGAGGAAGGGCCTTCCAGGACGACCGAAGCACAAGGTCTCTGTGGGCCACCTGAGCGCACAGCTCAGCAGAGCCCCGTGGACGGCACCGGCGTGTTTGACAAGGGGCTGGGTGCCACGAGCCGGCAGGGAAATGCAAATCAGAGCCATGATGACATCCTGTGAACAACACCTGTTAGAAGGGACAAAAATAAAAACCTCCTGTAGGTAAATTAAAAAGAAAAAGTGGTGGACGAAAAGGAAACTATTCTTTTACGGTTGGCCGGACTGCCGGCACCTTCCGTGGGTGCCAGGTGTCCAGTACAGATGTCTACACTTGACACACGGGCTGTCACCCTCCTGCAGGTTGTCCTGTGGGCTCTGAGACTGGTCACATGTTCATAATCACAAGAAATTCCCCCCCACCCCTTGTGGCAAAAGTGGAGGTTGGAGCACACATGTGATGTGTGTGGACGTGCGGCCCCACACGGAGGTCCTGGGGTGAGGGAACCAGCTAAGACAGACGTGACGTGAATCCAGGCAGCCACCCACGCCGTATGGGAGAGCTCACGCAGGTCAGAAAACACAGCTGCAAAATCCCCCTGGATGAGAAGAACACGCTACAGTTATGATGACCCAGGCCGTTTGGAACCTGTCTCTAACTGGCTTGTGTTCCCCACTGCCATCTACTTGAAGACGGAAAAGAGGGAAGAAAGTGCTCTCTGGGTCAGTCAACCTTTCAGCTCCCAGCCCTAGAAACCCTGACTTAATAACTTGAACCAAAGGTGGAACATTCTGGAATTTCCAGGACAGCTGGTCAGTGATCAGTGATGAACTTGAGAACGATATTCTTTCAGCTTCCTGCTCTGTTGTCCTGTCCGCTTTCACTCCCAGACTTGCCCCGCCTCATGGTTACAAGGTGGCTGCCACAGCACCGAGCATCTCATCTTCAGATGGCATCACTCCTGGGCAGGAAGAGTCCACAGTCTGTGCCTCCTTTCTAAGAGATAGAAATCCTTCTCTGGGGGCTCCTTATCAGGGTGACCTTCCTGCCTGAACCCCAACTTATGTGGTCACATTCAGATTGTTTCTGGGAGCCTGGAACTCATCCCTGTCGAGAGGACTGGATGGACTAATCAAGGTTGACTACTGACCCCATCCCCCATCCTGGGGCTGGGGGGCTGGAGAGTGACCCTCAGCTCCTCTAAACCCACGCTCACCTGCTGCACAAACAAAATAGGCTTTTGTTCTCTAACGAAGGAGGTTGAGTCAGGCCGGGGTCCACGCTAGCCGCCAACTTCTCCTGTGGTTTGCACAAAGTCAGTTTCCTAGAATTCTCTCAGCCTCCGATCTGGCCACGCTCTCCCAGAGCTTTGGATTGAAACGGGAGAGTGACCGTGGACTTACATTTAGGAAAAGAAGGTGCCCGGCAGCCGTACAATCCGTCGGGAGAAGTTTGCAGGCGGTGAATGCCACAGCATTGGTGGGGCGTGGGGTGGGGGTGGGGGTAGCAGCCTGGAGAGCCACCTGGCACGAGAAATGACGGTCCTACAGCAATCCTGAACCAACAGGGGGTGGGGGTGGGGGGGGATAGCAGCTCTGTTCATTATATCCCGGCCTCTAAGACAGATGGGCATGTCTATATTTAGAAAACCCTTCCACAAGGAGGGTTTTCATAGCAGCCAGAAAAATGTTTGCTGATTCCTCTTCGGTTGACTTCAATCATTCATTCCTTTTGATTAACTAGAGAGCATCTTGCCTAGACCTGGCAGTTCACTGAGACTTCCTGTTTGTTCTGGCAAAGCCAGAACAGGACCCGGAAAAGCCAGGAGAAGACCAAGTTCCTCCCGGCTCCAGGAACGTTGGACCAGAGAGATGATGCCGGAGCCTCGGCCGATGCCCGGAGCTGCAGGAAGTCAGGTGGGCCCACGAGTTTGTCCAACAGACGTTTCTGAGTGCGTCGTCTGTGTGCGGCTCTGTGCCGGGCACGTCTGGGAGATAAAGAGACAGAGGACCAGACCCTCTGTTGGAAAACCTTCTAATCTAGCCTGACCTGTGGTGGCGCAGTGGATAAAGCGTCGACCTGGGAATACTGAGGTCGCCAGTTCAAAACCCTGCACTGGTCTGGTCAAGGCACATATGGGAGTTGATGCTTCCAGCTCCTCCCCCCTTTCTCTCTCTCTCTCTCTCTCTCTCTCTCTCTCTCTCTCACTCTGTGTCTCCTCTCTAAAATGAATAAATAAAATAAATTAAAGAAAAACCTTCTAATCTAGCAGGGAGATCACGGAAGGCACACAGAGTTACTGCACGTGGTATTTGTGAAGAGCGGCTAAAAGAAGCCCGGGAAGAGAGGACGGGCAGGCTCCCAGGGCAGGTGGGCTGCAAGCCTCACGTGGTTCCCACATGGCTGTTCTGACTCAGGTCTCATGGCTGAATGCGGGAACTGTGTCCTGGGAGAGAGGAGCCCGGTGTGCTACGAGCAGGACTGAGGAGAGTGGCCTGTGACCTTCTATAACTTGGGGCAGTTCTGGCCATTCACAAGTTTGATCTGCAGCTGACCACCAGCCAGCCCTCCTGGGAAGCATCCGACCCCCTGCTCGCCCCACAACGCACACGCCTCTGGCTTCCCGGGGCTCACTGTTCCGCAGGAAATCAGGGCAGCTTAGCAAGTTATTATAGTAACGCGTGTGCGTTTTGTCATCACAAACGGGGAGAGCCCCCCCGGGGTGGGAGCCAAAGACCAGTCAGGGTTATTCAGGAGAAGTGTGTGTGCCTTCTGCCCTTCTGGAAAATTCTGTGGCTGTTCAGGTTTCGCATCCCACACGGAGATATTACTCGAGCCCTCGCCCCTGGGAAGGAGCTACTCCAGCTTAGCCGGAATCAGTGGGCAGGGAGGGGGGTCCTCTTGTCCACCTCCTCCCGTCTCACAAGCCCCTAGCCAGGCCCATAAAACTCTCATGTTCTTGAATTCCACTCTGGATTGAATTAAAGGCATCAAGGTCATTTGCTGACTGTTCCAGCTAGTCCTGAGGTCCGTTCAGTTTGTCCAGAATCCCATGAAAGTTTGCTGCGGATGTTTAGAAACGTTCGCCGCGGCACAGGAAGTTTCCAACCATGTCAGCTGACGTTTGCCTCATGGGACAAGGGTATTGGGACCTGCTCCATCACCCCACACGGACATCAGAGCCAAGACAGAGCTCGGCGTGGCTGGGATGCCATGGACCCTGTGAGGCTGATGCTCGGGAACTGACCAATCCCACCGGAAACCCCGCTCTTCAGTCCTTTGGCCGTCCCCGCCCCAAGCTCAGCCTGGCCCTTAACAGTACATGCAGGCACGTGGGGTCCAAGCCCCCCTGGACACCTGTGGCGTCCATACAGCAGCCAATGACCACAGCTGACCACGGGACACCATGCGCTGTGGCTCCTCTGGTGTGAGAGGTGCTGTTCGAGGGAGGAGGCGGGGTCCCAGAGCAGGACGACCTGACGCCGACCTCCATGCTCGGGTGACTGCAGGGGTTGGCCAGTTTCTTCCTCAAACCTGCCCTGTCCTCTGAAGAAGTCCTGGGTGAGAGGCTGCTGTCCCCGCTGGTGTCCTCAGGAAAGGGGAGGAGAAGGGTTTCCCGGGGGCAGACATGTGGCCTCAGTGTTCTCACCTGTGACTTGGGCACCACACTGCCGCCTCACCGATTTCTGCGAGGATTCCATGAACGGACGGCGCTGGGAAAATTCCGGGAGCCGGGCCAGGCACAGGTCTGGGGTGGTTGCTTAAGAGAGGGCGTGCGTGCTTTTGTTTTCGTTCCTGCGGGGACTCAAGGGTGCGGGGCTCTGCCTGTGGCGCACCCACTGCTGACGCAACCCTCCCCCACAGGGCTGCGCGCACGGGGACCAGCGAGCCGCCCTGGCCGCGCCTCCCGCGCACGCGGGGGGCAGCGGGTCTGTGTTATTGCCCTGTGGGTGAGCCCCGCCCACTCCTCATTCCTCCCCCCGACCCCCCCCACCTGCCTTCCCGGAGGTCCTCATTCTTATTTGGAGCATTCTTTTGATTAAAAAAAAAAGAAAAAGAAAAAAGCAATCAAAAGGCCACTGTGGACAAACGGTCCCTTGTGTGCCGACCTTCTCCGTCCGGGTTTTTTACGCAGACTTGCACTTGGTGACAAAGCCCAGGTTCCGCCTTTTAAGAGAGGAAATAGGGCAGTAATGTTCGAGGTGTGTTCCTCTGTCCCCTGGGGTCCGGCGGTCCCAGCTGGCCCCATGCCTCCAGGGTGCTGACCTCCCGGTTACGAACAGTTTCCTCTTTCTGAGAGGCTATGTCAGGGTGGCCGGCTGGAGGGAGGGGACCCGGCGTCTCTAATTGCCAATGAAACGCCGCGCCCACCCTGTGTGCTTCATAGGATGTATTCTCTCAGCTACAGGGTCTGTGTTGGCAGGTGACGGCGTAGCCAGGCCCTGACCGGAAGTTTTCACATGGTTTCTGCCTCCAGATTCCTCCCTTCCTGCTGTCCTCAGGTTCCCCCCCCCCCAAGGGATGGTATGGTGGGGGTAGGGTGGGGGGGAGGGCACGTGTAGCCCGGGTGTGTTCCAGAGAGAGAGAGAGAGAGGGCACAGCCGAGCAGACAAGGATGCAAGGTTCACACCTTGCCTGTGTCCTCGTCCTGGGGTGCATCTCTCCTTGCTGAGCCCGGCCAGCACCCCTCCGGCTGAGCTCAAGTGTCCTCTGCTCCCCGAGGCTCCGAGCACGAGACCCTCACGAAGGAGGAAGAGGACCTAGAGGTCTGACCGAGGGCTGGTCCCCCTGCACGGTGCCAGGATCCATGCTCAGGTGCTCAGGCAGGGGCAGCAGTTCCCCAAGGGGCACCCCCAGGATGTTGGAGGGGTGACGGACAGGCGCAGAAGGGTGTGCACAATGGGAGGGGACAGCTTTTCTTCCCTAAGCCACCGCCCTCGCTCTTGAACTCACGCACACCCACCAGGAGGGGTTAGAAGCCCCAAATCCATCTCCATTATGGCCAAAAGCCAGTGTCTTTAAGGCCATTAAAGGTAATTAATGACGTCTGAGGAGGAGACGGAGTTCCCACTGCACGTCACAGCCAGCCCAGTTGTCTGGCCTTCCTCTGCACCCCAAGGCCAGGGCAGGTGCAGAGGGGGGGTTCTTGACCTCAAGGCAGGAGGGGGCAGGGAACCACTTAGCCACAGGACCCAGCCCTCCACCAAGTCCCCTGTGGCTGCAGTGACAGGGGGACGTATTCCTTCTTTGGCAATGATCACGAACTGAGCAGCTCCCTGGATGAACCTGTCCCTTCCTGGGGCGGTAAAATGAACAATCCATCGCGATTATTTGAAGGCAAATCACTCTAAGCGTGGGAGATAAAAAGACAAATTGGCCATTGGGTTTTGTGTGAGGATGTGAGCGGGTGATTTGCGCCGGTGGCGAGGGTACAATGGAGACTTAAATCAGTTGTGGGGGGTGGAGTGGGGGGTGCAGGAGGCGGGGAGCCTGAGGACTTCGCAGGGGCGGAGCTCAGGAGGACCCTGAGCGCCAGGCAGGGCGGGGCCCCATCACGGAGCTCTCTGCTGCGCAGTCCATCCGTGCGCGTCCCTGGCTCCCGCGGAATAGATCCACCGGGGAGGGAGGACCGCCCTCCCCCCCCAAGTGCCGCTGTCAACAATGTAACCGATTTTTATACCACGCTTTTTTAATGGGACAAATATTGATGTTGTCCAGGAGAAAGCCTTTCCGGGACGGTTCCCGGCTCCCCAGAGCTGCTGCGACAGACAGCGGTGCCAGCTCTATTAGTTCCAATTCTGCAGGGTGAGCCCGCGAAGCAATTGCCTCTTTAAATTGCCACGGTCCCCGGGGGACGGAAGCCACGCGCCGGCAGCCCTGTTGAAAACGTGTACGCAGAGCCGGCCCCCCCGGCCCCCACCTCCGAGGAGGCCTCTTCTCTGTGCTGTTCAGTGTGGGAGAGAGCTCTGGGGGTCCCTTCGATGGAGCGCCCGCTGATCTGGCCCTAAGAAGCACCCCCGGAGCTGGATACTCTTGCAACCCCTCAAGCACCGGGCGCCCTCTTTATTCCCATTCTTTCGTAAACAAAATATTTATAAACTTTACACTGGGCGGGGTGCGGGAGGGCTAGCTGCACTCACTCACTTGCTGTAGCTCCCAGACCAGCGGGGAGAGATGCTGGTATTGCATGCACAAAGGCTGGAAGGCGGGTCAGGGGCTCCACCTGCGGCATGTAGGCTGGGACACTGGGGGTGAGGGTGGGCGGGGCTGCTGGACCCTGAGAAGGATGTCCTGCTGCTTATGTCCCTGTTCCAGTGTCACCCTCCAGTCCCCGCAGATACAGTATCCCAAATGGATACAGCAGACACCAGCACTGAGACACGAGAAAGCTTTCTCACACCCGTGTTGTCTCATATATGTGGGAGCCTAACCAAAGGACCCAGGCGGTCAGCAAAGACTGCAGACCGTAGAGAGAGAGAGAGAGAGTGTGTGTGTGTGTAAGTCTCTTCAATTTCTTCGCCTTTTAGAGTCTTCCTGTGATCTCCCCAGGACCCTGGGGATTGGAGGGAGGTCTGGACATGGCTGAGCAATAACTTGACTCGATTTTGTGCGCATCCGAGTCTGCACACCCGAGTGCCATCACCTGGACTGGCACCGCCCAGAGTGGTCTGTCTACACAGGTGTTGGACCCATTGTCCAAGGGTCCGCCATCTTGCAGAACGGCGATCCCGGCTTCCTCAGAGTGGGGAAGAGTGGACTCCTTCCCCAGCTCGTGGATGCTGTTGGGGCTCAGTCACAAAACCCCATGACTCACCCATCCTCTAGAGCAGCTGAGGGCGCCCGCATGCCCGTGGGGAGCACGCGTTACCCGCCTGTGGCATGGTTCACTGTGCTACTGGGCACACAGACGGAAGGGAGTCAGTCAGTGTGCTCTCTCCTGGTAAACCTTCCTGTCGTCGAGAGGCTCGCCTTTTCCAAAGGACGCACCCCGCTGGCTCTCGTATCCCCAAACCCTCCGCGGGCTGCAGATGCATAAATAAAGCCCCAAATGAAATTTGAACACGAACTTCCAACCATCTTCAAGGTGTGACACACTGAGCACTAAGCAAATCCTCTCTCTCCTAACTGTGACCTGAACAGTGGGACTAAACACAACGGAGGGGGGGGGGAAGGCAGAAAGAGCTGGAGGTGGGCTGAGGAAGTGACACGGATCAGCCGACACAAACCCCCCCCCGCCCCTTCCGGGAGGGGTCTCTGCTCAGCCACTCACGTCCATGGACAATCACTGTCAGCTCCTCTGTGTGAGCTCTCTTCTCTTCTCTTTGCCTGAATTCAGAACACGGTGATGGCACACGTATCCTGGTCAGTCGGCGTACTTAGGGTCCCGTCCGAGCCTACTCTGCCTTTAGTGGGAAAAGGAGAAAGGGCGTCCAGGGAACCCGGTGGATGCCACCGTGAGTTTGAGAGATGTCCCAGATGTCACTCACATGAGGGGCTGTCCGTGGCCACAGCTGCCACAAAGGACCTGAACGGTCCGTCCCAGGTGTTCTGTTAACACCAGCAAAGCGAGAGAAAGACCTTTATAAAGGATCCTGTGTGTTCATTCCACGTAGAATTAAATCCTGTGCCTGAAAAGCACAAGTGTGCTTTTCTTTTTTTATTATGTTGGGGGTGGGAGGGGGGAGAGAGAGACAGAGAGAGAGAGAGAGAGAGAGACAGAGAGAGAGAGAGAGACAGAGAGAGAGAGGCAGAGTGAGAGAGAGAGAGAGGTGTCAGATTAAAAAGCCTCACTTAGATGAAAATTCCCTTATTTCTCCATAAATAACTTATATGCAAGTTAAGTTGGGTTTTTTTTTTCTTTTTTGTATCAAAGGAATACATTTACACTTCAGCTTTTTAACACATGAATTCTCTCTGAAGATTCATCTCCATAAACGAGGAGCCGTGTGCCCGATGTGAAAACACACCCCAGAAAGAGGTATTCAGAGTTGCCACGTTCATCTCAGTGTCCTGTCGCCATCCCATCTCAGCCCACAGCTGACACGCCAGCTCGCCACACCCCCGTCCCTTCTTACCATGGGACGCCGGGACCACGGAGTGTCATCCCCTGCCAAGCTAGAAAGCATCATTGGCTAACACTTAGCTCTTTTGTGCTGTCTCCAAGTTTCACATTAGGGCTGTTTGCCCCTCGGAAAGCATGGCTGCGTTTATGTTTCTGGAAGCATCTTTCATTATTCATATTTAAGCTGCATTCTTTTTGAGAAGAAGAGAAAGGCTGGAATGTTTTATTATTACTTTTTTTTTTTTTTTTTTTTTTAAATCAAGAGACAAACAATTGAGGTTGTGGAAACACTGAAGCCTGTTTCTCTCTGAAGGTAGGACACGGTTCCAACAGTGACCAAAGTCCTTGAAGAGCAGGGGGGTCCGAGCGGGACGTGGTTGATTGACATGGAGGGGGTCAGAGAGATGACATGGAGGGGGTCAGAGAGATGACATGGAGGGGGTCAGAGAGATGACATGGAGGGGGTCAGAGAGATGACATGGAGGGGGTCAGAGAGATGACATGGAGGGGGTCAGAGAGATGACATGGAGGGGGTGAGAGAGATGACATGGAGGGGGTGAGAGAGATGACATGGAGGGGGTCAGAGAGATGACATGGAGGGGGTCAGAGAGATGACATGGAGGGGGTCAGAGAGATGACACCCGAGGACTGAGAGCTCTGTGATTGAAGACAGTTGACCCGGCAATGGGCTCTGTGTCTGAAGAGGCGTGGGGGCCACGGGTACGTGTCACGTGGACGGGACCTTTCCTGGTTTGGCGAGGCAGGTCCCTGACCCCTGGCGGCTGGAGCCCCGAAAGGAAGTAGCATGGGTGCTGTTTGCGTGGTGGCCGGGAGCCCCGGAAGACCCGTCGTGTCTTCCCTGAAGAATGCAGCCGGTCGGCGGCGCTGAAGAGAGTTTGAAGGGCAAAGGATGGGATTCACCGTGGTTTTTGAGAGCTGGCCTGTCATTATTCTCACAGCGTGCACCACGCAATTAGCGCCCCGCTTCAACGGAGAAGAGAAAAGGCAGAGGAAACAGAGCAGTCAGGATGAGGGGAAAAACACGTCTGCCCTCGGCAGGGAACAGCATGACCCGTGTTCTGACCCCGGTGAGGACCTCCATCATTAGCAGTTATTGGGAAATATCACGGAAGTGGTGGGCAGGTTGGCTGCCTTTCAGCCCGGACCGGTGACAGCACATGTGCGACGTGTCCTGCATCGTGCCTGAGTGAGGACTGTCCCCTCACCCTCCCCTCCCCACCAGTGCCCCCAGCCAGGGCCCCTCACCAAACTGCACGGACACAGAGGAAGAATGGGGACACGTGGCCCGTGGCCGAGTCGAGCCTCACGCCTGTCCCAGCCGGCTCTCGAAGGAAACGCTGCTGCCTTGACCGCAGACAGCTAGTCAATTAAAACACGCTGGACTTTCTCTTGCGTCTTTGCCACTTATCGATCACATAGTTCACCACAGGGAGGCCGGCTCTCTGGAGAAGGCAGGAAATTTCATGTACATAGTAAGGAGAAACATAGAAAACCCGGGAGTAAGGAGGAAGCAGGTTTGCTGATTCTCCTTCCTGCGGGGCTGAGGCAGAGGATCCATCCGACGCTCCGGGACGTGGCGGGGATGCCCTGGGCCTGAGTCTGCTGCCCCGGGGAATCAGTTTGCTACTTGTCGTGCCCCGACCATAGACACTGGTCAGGGCTAATGAAAGCATAAACCTGACGCGGCTCGAATGGTTCCAAGGGGCCAAGGGGGGGGTACATAAATATAAGGTAGGGGTTTGGGTGCTAACAGGTGTTCCGAAGCAGACCACCCCGATCTCGTAAGCAAAGGTATCTAGGAAAAAAATGTGACCCCAGGAGGAGCCTTCGAGATCAGCTAAGTAGCCACTCGTCACAAGAACAGCAATAGCAAACACGACCATTTACTGACCACCTGACCTGCTATGTCTGTCATGTGACAGCTGGGTTTTTGTTGTTGTTTTTCTTATTTTTGAAAAGCGAGGTCATTTTATCCTTACAAAAATCCACTGTGAGGTAGGAACGCATATCCTTATTTTAAGACGAGGAAACTTGAGGCTCGGTGGGGCTCACTGACTCACGCAGCCAGCAAGGGGCCAGGCAGGACTCACACTCAGAACTCGGGGGGAGGGAGCGTTCCTCCCACACCTGCCCGCCACCATCCTGAGGCACTCTGTGAGCCCAGGGGCCGACGGCTGCAGGGGTGTCTTATTAATTTTCATGTCGTTAACCTTCAGCGCATCCGAGAAAATAGAGAGGTCGGAAAAGGCGCGGGGTCCCATCGACCCCCAAAGCCTCATTCAGTTGGGTTCCTGGGCTCACGAGAACGGGCTGAGAACTCTGCACCAAGCAGATATGTGAGGAGAAGCCTCACATCCCCGTGCCGTCTACCGACGGCGCCCGGCATCCGTCTAACGCGGTGCCGGGGTGAGGACCTTGCTTGCCCTTCTTGGTAGAAGAAGCCCCTTTGGGTTTAGTCACAGCCGGAACGGGTCGTGGATCTGCCCTCCCCAGCGGTAGGTTAGAGCAAGGGGCTGAGGTCCTCAGACGACCCTTCAGGTGCAAAGACCAAACATTTGGAATATTTGAATATTTTCATCTGTGTGCCACAGAAATACAGGCTATTAAAGTCCCTCATTTATAGGTTAAAAGTCCTCCTCCCACCCCAAGATCTTCAAACTGAGGGTTATGTCAGCTGACTAGCATTCAGCGCCGGATTATGGTAACACGCAGACGCTGTCTTCAATACGTGTGCTTTGAGGGCTTGCTGGATGGGGGCACTGGGACCACGCTCTGGAAGTACGAGGAGCCCACGCCGGCGCGGTTCTTACCATCACGAGGCCCGACTCCCCGCCGCCTCAGCGCCGTCAGTGCAAATAGCACCTCTGTTTGGGAAGGCAGAGAACTTACAAACAGGCGAATAGAGGTCTTAGTAACTAGGCAAGTCGTCTGGACTCTGGGGTCTAGGTTTCCGGTATTTGGGAACTGCTGACCTCAATGACAGAGTCTGGACAGCTCAAGGAGGCTCGGCGCACGTCAGCTCTGTCCTGATGTCCTCCCCTGCCACCAAACCTGCTACCCCCCCACCCCACCCCATGGCAGCACATGGCCCGGCAGTGTCTTCGCGTGGGTGGGTGTGTGTGTCTACCTGGGGTAGCTTTATCACCCCATCCCCGTGCCTGGCCACCCCTCCTACTCATCTAAGATTGTCACCTCATTTCCTGGTTGTCTACTGAGGCACCACCAACAACCCCAAGTCTTAGGGTGGCACCGATCCATTATTGTGCCTACGGGTCTTCCATCAGGGTAGGATCCTGAGGACACAGGTATCTCTGTCAGCTGGGGGCGGGGGACCTGACTGGGGCTGGTGGCTTCACTTCCCAGCCGGCGTGCCTGTCACAGGACGGCTGGGGCTGGGTGCGGCTCCCTCATCCCCAGTGACGTGGGCTTCTTCACAGCATGGCTACTGTGGATTCTGAAAGGGGGCAGGCAGTTCAAGAGGACGGGGTGGACGCTGCCTTCTATGACCCAGCCTGTGAAGTCACACAGTCTCTTCCTCTGTTGCCACCAATTTGCCCAGATTGAAGGCAAGGGAACACAAAGTACCCTACTCCCTAGTGGGGAGTGGGGAGGGGTCCTGAAAGTCACCTTAGAAGAAGAGCATCGGGAAATCAGCCGTTTTTTTTTTTGCAAAGAACCATCTGCCTCAGTCCTTCAGGACACCTCTCCCACATCCACAGCCAGGTAACTGGCTCTCTCTCTCTCTCTCTCTCTCTCTCGGGGATCCAGGGGGGCCCAGCATCCCCTCTGCATCACACCAACTGCGTGCCAATAAAATCACTCCGTGGGGCAGTTCCCCCCCGCCCCCCAGGCACGTTATTTCAGGCTTTGCTGACAATGTACCTTTAGAGCTCTCCCTCCCAGCTCTGGCCCCAGCAGAGCAGTTAACGGCACTCTTTGGTCAGTGAATGAATACTTGAAGGAATAGGAGACCCCATGCTCTTTTTCTTCTTTTGTTTATAATTTTTTTTTCAAAAGCGCCCGGTTTTGGGAAAGCTGCCCCCGTGGCTCGGCTGGGCAGCGCCCCCGCCTCAGGACAGTAGCGATGCTGCTCACGCTAAATCACAGGCGCGGGGAAGGGTCGGCACCACCACGCGCGGACAAGCACGCAGAACGGGGGACGGAGCACTTACGCGGTCTGAACTTGAGAGGGTTGTGAGAGAGGGCCCGTGACTTCGGTCACACGTCGCGGGACCGGTTTTGCCACAGGCTAGTTGATGATACAAAGACGCGAGTTAGATTCCCACGCATCCGGTTAGAACAAGATTTGAGGATGCTGTGCGCAGCGCCTCCTGGAGGCCAGACCTGGGACTGCAGCTTAGAGACGCGCTTCCGCCGCTTAGAGCACCAGCTAGCTACGTTTTCTCCAGGATCCGGATGCCGGGCCCAGAATTCGCGATCCACTTAGCTCAATAAATTCCCCTGTCAGCTTATAATTCATTGTAGATAAATATTACCATGGAGATGCAATGATAATCATTTTAGAGTGTTTACTCTATAGGAGCATTTTTTTTTTTCCTAAGGATATATATATTTACCGTGGAACGGTAAATCCCTAAGCCTTCTAATGAGCAAGCCTTTCAATATTTACATTCCGATTATGATCTTCGTAAGCAACATCTCGCAGAGTCGGAAACGGTGCAAGGTCTTGCGGGGGGGGGGGGGGCGTCCATGACATGAGTCCCGCTGGTCCTGTCTTCTCAGCCTCCATCCTGGGTCCCTCAGGACCAGGCCAGGGTGGACTCTTTCCACGACACCTTTGAAAGGTCATCGGCCTTCCTCTCTGTCCTTTTTTTCCGTGTGTGCCGTGGTGTGTGTTCGGGGACGCCCCAACAATGATGACATCAGGATGCCAATGGCTAGGGGCATCATGTGTCCTGACCCCTGCTGGAGTGTCAACGTTTGTCTCAGTGTGAACCTCTAATGGGCTGAGTGCTGAGGGACAGAAGCGGAAGTGCTCTAGGGGCTCTTGGAAACTTTCAGAGTGAAAACGGTTCCGAGATGGTCAGCCTTGACAGGCAGGATCTAAGTGGTATCCTTCATCCTAGTGCCCAGATAGGACCCTGTTCTCTTCCCTTAGAGGGGCAGCATCTGACCAGGGGCTCCTGGGCTGGGTGTGGGAGACGTGTGTGTGTGTGTGAGTGTGTGAGTGTGTGAGTGTAAGGGGGGAAGGAGAGACAGAGAGAGAGAGAGGCAGGTTATTGTGGAGTCTGCACAGTTGAAGGCTTCCTATATAATAAATGCTCAAAAACTCATCGGCTTAAAACTAGGTAGCCTTGATCCTGAGGCTTGGACTTCGGGTCCGGCTGTGAGTCAGGGGCCCATGTGCTCGCAATTGGGCCCCTCTCCCCTCTGAGGTCCCCTGCGGTTGTCCAGGTGATTCGATCTCCAGGGGCCAGCTGGTGCTGGCCACGGAAGCTTGGCTCTCCTCCACACAGTCTCTGTCTCTCTGGCAGGCCAGCCAGCCGGCTGCGTTCCCTATGGCCAGGGCTGGGTTGCAGAAGGGCAGGTGGACTGTCTCAAGGCCACTTGTAGCTTCCGAGGGCTGAGGACACAGACCTCTCTGTGGGACGGCTGTGGAGTCTACCTGCCAAGGGTGTTGCCACAGTACCACATGGAGCCATGCTCACAAACTGACTCCCCTCGAGCCCCCGACCCCCCAACCCCATCCCGGCCCCGGTCTCCCGGCCCCTGCCTTGTTCACTGAGGGTCTTGGCTGTTCTCCCCCCACCCCCCACCCCCGGTGGGCAGACTGTTTCCAATGCAGAGCAATTATTTTCGGCAACCACATCAGGCTTTGTCTTCAGAATGTGAACTCCGTCCTTCTCATTCAAGTGGCATTATTTGCAAGAAGCAGATGTTTGGAATTATAACGTATTTTCCCGGAATCAAGGACAATCTGGGTCCCTTGGCTTGCTCTCCTCCACAACGTGCATTGCGTTGACAGAGTCTGGATGTCACCCAGGATTGCGCACCCGAGTGTCTGGATTCCCGGTACTTGGCAGGAAGGCCCGCAGAGTCACCTGAGCATTACGTGTGACTCACATCTGTCATCTTCCAATGACTTGTAATGTAGAAAGCACAGCTGTAAAAGGCACTACGGAGAGACCAGACCTTGGGCTCTTTCCCCAGTGACCAAGCGGGCCCTTACAGGGAATGTCCAGCAGCTGGACGATAAGACCTCAAGACCCCAAGGTGGCCATCTGTGATGTCACCAGAGGCTGCAGGCTCTTCTGGCAGAGAACAACACAATGGTCTAGTTGTCATCTCTGTTGTGCTCTCTGGTTTGAGATCGAAAAGTTGGGGTTTACAAACAGATGTTAGTTATTGTCAGGGTGCCCTATCGCCAACACGAGGTGACCCACTTCTTGCTTCTCAGTTCCAGAATTTTCGAGCCTTTCTACCCCCATCCCCCAGCCCCCAGCTAGTCCCTGCAATCACTCGGCTCCCATCATGGTCCCGAGTGCCGAGAGCAGCCCCGACGTGGTTGCTGGCGGTTCCCGGGAGATCCCACCCACGCACAATATCCTGGAGATATTGGACCGCTTCTTAAGCCCGTCACTCAAAGAAAAGCCCCCCCTCCTCCGAAGAAAAACGACGAGCCTGATCGAAAACAGCATCACCCCTGGCTTTGCAGAGCGGCTTCCCGGACGCGGGAGCAAGGCCGAGATGCGGACTGGTTACTCACCGCATCTCGCTCTGAGTGGGCTGAAACGTGCTCTTCACACCGAGGGTCCATGCGTCTGAGTCGCCCCCCGGCCGGGTCCACGGCTGCAGGTGCATTGACGGTGCCCGGAGGGAGACCCGGCGCCCCTCTCGCTTCCACCACCTGAGTTGCCATCGACCACCCCACTCCTGGAAGTCGGGGGCTGCCTCGCCTGGTTACGCCAATGAATTTGGGTGGACGGAGGGAGGCTGGGTTTGTTATCGATTTCCCCACGGGCGAAAAATGTGAGCTGCGTCCTCAGCTAGGGGTCTTCTGGGAGGGAAGCAGAGGGCAAAGGGGGACACTCTGCCAATGCTGGGGAGGGGGGCTCGAGGGGTCACTTCCTCTTCCTGATTGAGTGTCCCGGTCAGAGCGGACCCGAGCTCGGTTGGCGCGACTGGCTCGTGTCAAGGAGGAGGGGCGCGAGTGTGGGGCGGGGCATGCAGAAGCGGGGCCGTCCGGGTTTGATTCGAACAACTCGGTTATAAGAAGGCATTTTTTTTTTTTTTAGAGCAATTCGAGAAATCGGAATAGGGGTTAGGGCTAGTAGGTGCTCTGAAGAAAGGACGCTTCCTTTCTTGCATCGAATGATGCAACTGTGGTTTACAAGTGAGCGTCTTTCTCTTTAAGAGACAGGTGGTGATGAAGGGTTAAATGAGAGACGCACCTGTCACACTGTCAGGAGCTCCTGTTTAAGAAAGAGGCTTGAGCACAAAGCGATTGGAGCAAGTATAGCAAAATAGTAACAATTATTCAATCAAGGTGGCAATGGAGGCTTATTAGGCTGCTCCCTCCCCTGGAGTGTTTAGAATCTTCCACTACGGAAAGGTTTTAAAAATGCGATCACGCAGGAAGTTCCTCGCAGGGCCTGGGACACTGTAGGGGTTCTGGGGGCAGCAGCGTCTGCTCACGCTTTGTCTATCAGTGGGTATTTATTGCTCCTTCCCGTCCTCACAGGAGAAAGGACAGTGAACAGGGGTGGGCATGGCCTGTGTCTTCCAGGTGTCAGCTCTCGTGGGGATGGCGGGTGGGCTCCCCAAAAGCGGAGGGAGTGTGGGTCGAAGCCAATGCGGATTTTGCTGTGCGTCAGAGTGGAGGACAAGGGTGACCCCCCCGCCCGCCCCAATCACTCTTCCTTCCCGTGTCCTGGCTGCCCACCTTGGACCGGCCACTTTGCAGGACCCCACCTGGGCTTCGATCCTGTGACCGGCTTCGGCCAGTGGTTGCGTGTGTGAGCCCACAAGCCGAGGCCAGGAAGCGGGTGAGGCGTCGGGAGTGTTTGCTGGGGTCCCTCGCCTCTGCCGCGGTGCACGTCATCTGTCCCTCCTTCCCTGACTCGGTATTCCCGGTGAAGGCTCCCTCTGCACCCAAGAGCAAACAAGAGGCTTCAGGATGAGAGTGTCCGCCGGGACCCAGTGTATGTGGCAGGGCGGTCCGGTCCGGCGTGTCCCGTGGGGGAGGTGGTGATTTCACCGGGTATGCCGGTCAGAGAGAGCCACTGCCCTCCTCCTATCGATTTCTCCCAAAAGTGATGGGAGCCACAGCATATAGAAAGAAAAGAAAAGCCGTCAAATTTTCTGCTGCAGACCCAAAAGGGGGCGAGGGAGGCCGGGCTGCATCCCTCATGCTTCTTTGGGAGGCACCGTCCCTGGGGCATCCCTCCTTCCATGACGTGGGCTGGGAGAAAAGGAAGAGCAGAGAAAACGCCCCTGTGCTCAGGACTGGAAAGGAAGACCTGGCAGGAACCCGGAGTCTTTCCCGTGTCAGAGATGGACACCAGTTCTCACACACTCCAGGTCTCCCGTCGGGACTTGAGGACAGGGAAGGGTTAGAGGAACTTGCGAGTGTCTTAGTCCGTGAGCTTATGACGGGGTTTAAAAGAATGGCGTCATGAACTGCCACGGACAGGTCCCCAGACGATTGTCAATGGGTTCCCGTAATCTCTGCACCTTCCCCCCCCCCCCGCCCCCTTCAAGCACATTGGGGTGCATCACAAAGCCTTGGCATTCTGGTTTTAAATACTCCAGAAACACAAAGGGCGCCCCCTAAAGTGAGCATGGAGTATTTCGTCCCTACGGATGGGCGGCCGTGTTTCTGACCACGTCTGCGTCAGAACCCCTGGTGACGGGTAAAGATGCTAGTTCCAGGGGCCCACGCTGAACCTGCCGATCAGAACATCTTCCGGCGGATACCTGGAAGATGTACTTTACACACACCTCCCCCTGGCCCTGGTTCACCATCAGATTTATGAGCCCAGGAACCCCTGATTCGGCCCCTGCTGGGTGGAGACCAGCACTCCCGGGCAGTCCTGTGGCCCGAACATGGGCGTCCTCCTTGAGTCTAAGGGGTATACTGTGTGTGTGGGGGGGATGCACTGTGCTTGGTCCCCCCAGGCCTTCTAGGGAACACCCTTTTGGCCATCGCCATGTTTCCGAGAGGTTCGCAGGACTTGGTGGCTCTACAGGAGGGAGGAACCGAGGAGCTCTGTGTTCAGACGGTGTTGTTGAAAGGCAGCCGGATGGAGCTCTGGGGCAAGATTCAGAGACAGGAGACCCGCCTGACACTCAGAGGGGGCACAAATGACCGGGGGGAGGCAGCCACGCCTCTCCGCCTTCCCCCCGTAACTGCGAGGACCTCGCTGGAATATCCCAGCGCGGAAGACAAGCGGGAAATGGAAAACCCCGTGGATCGTAGCCACTCCCGGGGGCCGCCGGCCTGCGATGCCCTCAGCGGTCATTGTCACGGCTGACGCGGGAACGGGGCTGTGTCAGGCAGTGCTGGTGTCAGCTAGCATTTCACAAACGTCAGCCCTCCCTGGGTGTGCCTCACGTCACTGAGTCCTCCGGCGGCCGCCCTTAGACAGAATTAGCATCGTTTCCGATTTCCCAAGGAAGAAACGGAGGCACAGAGGGTTCGGTACACTGCTCACAATCACCCCGCTACGACGTGACGAAGGCGGAGGCCCTGGACCCGTGACCACCGTGTGGACAGCCCACCGAGGGGTGGAAGGGCCCGCGTTCCAGCCTAAGCTTATGTTTCTTCTCTAAAAAATCGAGCGGCATGTGGACGCCGCAGCCGCCCATCAGAGAGTGCGTGAGGTCAGGTTCTGCAGCGTAAGGTAAAAAAAAAATGCAAATCGGATTAGGAGGCTTGGTTGCCATGGTACCAGGCAAGCACACTTTCATGCAAAGCAATTTGATAGAAGTGAAAGTGTGTCCCTTCTGACAGAAACACTCTGTTTTGGAGATAAAATCCTCTCCGGCAGGCAGCGGCTAATAGGCGGGCCTTCGCCAGAGGCCTGTCCCCCCCCCCGCCCCCCCTGTTGTCCCTCCCACCCCGTCCTCTGCCTCCTGCGAGGCCACGTCCCTGTGCTGGTTGGACACATGTCTTTCTCTCCCCGTCCAGGTCACCTGCTCTGCGGGGGCAGGATCCACGGCGGGGGTTTCTTCACCGTTTTATCTGAACGTCTTTGTGGAACTGAGCACACAGCAGGCTCCCGGGACTACCCGTTGAACAAATGGATGGTGGAGGAAGGAAAGACAGATGACCAATAGGATGCAGACATAGATCGATCTATCTATCTATCTATCTATCTATCTATCTATCTATCTATCTATCTATCTATGTATTCGTCTGTTCATCTGTCTGCCTGTCCATCTATCCCTCTATCATCAGTCAATGTATCTATTTATGTATCTATCTATGTATCATCTAGGGATCTATCTGTCTGTCTAGATCTCTTATGTGGCATTGGCTCACATGCTCACACGATTACCAAGTAGAAGACCCACAGTTGGTCAGCTGTCTGCAGACCCAGGGGAGCCGATGGTGTGGTTCCATGCTCAGCCACTGGTCAGGCAGAAGAGAGGACTCCTCCTTCTCGGCCTTTTGTTCTATGCAGGCCCTCAGCTGATTAGACAGGGCCCACCCACACTGGCGAGGGTGGGGAGGTTTCTGCTTTACTGGATTTACCCAATACAAAGCTAATCTTACTGGGAAACAGCCCCCCCAGAGGCAGCCAGTGGAATGCTTAATCTGGGGACCGAGGACATGAAACTAGCCATCAGAGGGGTGGGTTACCCAGTGTGCAGCTGGGCTGGGCAGTCAGACGTGTGGGCAACACTAAACGTGTTCACGCCAGGCTAGGCCTGGAGGGTGTGCTGTCACCCGTGAGCGCACCCTGCCCCACCCCCGAGAGGGCAGGCTGGTGGCAGAGTTCTTTGTGGGCGCTGCCATTTCTGCTCAATTTCTGCCCCTCACAGACCTGCCCGTCTGACCACAAGCGCCAGGTGCCCGTGAGGGCGATGGGCCGCCGCGGGGGGTGGGGATGGGGATGAGAGTCCACCTGCGTTCCCCACCACCCTCTCTCAGGGCTCTCTGCTCAGCTCTCCAGATGGGCGGGGCACCTTCCCCTTGCTGAGTTCCGCCTCGTTCCTGCCACTTGGTGCAGACCTCCCCTCAGCCCGGAACGCTGTGCTCCCTCCTTTCTGAGCGTCGGCTGTCAGTGGGGGTGTGGGGGGTTCCAGGGCCCCTTCTGGGAGTGCTCGGCACGTGGCACTGTGAGGAAGCTCCATGATTCATCTGCCCGGCTCAGTGGTAGAGCATTGGCCTGGAGTGTAGATGTCCCGGGTTCGATTCCCCATCAGGACACACAGAAGCGCCCATCTGTTTCTCCCCTTCCCCCCTCTCCTCTCTCTCCTCCCGCAGCCATGGCTCAATGGTTCAGGCGAGTTGGCCCCGGGCACTGAGGATGACTCCACGGCCCCCACCTCAGGCACTAAGATAGCTCTGTTGCTGAACAATGGAGCAGCGGCCCCAGATGGGCAGAGCATTGTTCAGTAGGGGGCTTGCTAGGGGGATCCCAGTTGGGGCACATGCAGGAGTCTGTCTCTGCCTTCCCGCTTCTCACTTAATTTAAAAAGAAAAGAAAGAGTGACTGAGAGCCTAAGCCCCTGGTTTCATTGTTCTCTCTACAAAGCGGGGTGCCAGCAGGGGTGCTGACAGCGGACGATGCCCGAGGGACAGTGCAGCTCGAGGCCGTGGACCCCCCTCGGCTGAGGGGAAGAATGAGCAGGACACGGGGAGGGAAATGAGGAGCGACTCGGGTCAGAGCTGGCTTGCTGGTGATGCATTCGGTGCTCCGAGATGAACTTGATGTGTGAAGTGATGTTTTCTGAGTGAACACACATGTATTACGGACCCATGCTTGGTCTGTCCAACGTGGTGTTTATTTTATGTGTGCGCTTTTAATCAAGATTAGGGGTAAAAAAATAAATCTAAGTGAAACACTGCTGTTAAACAAGCGACTCCCTGGTAAAAAGCGAGCATGTCCGCATTGGTAGGCGTGAGAACAGAAGGCCGTGCTTTCGGGGTGGTCACAGGATTGCAGTCGGTAGAAAGAGCCCTGGAGGTCGGGGGGCGGGGGGGCTGGCTGGGGTCAGGCTTATGGGCGCTGGGCCAGGACGGCTGGTCTTTGGACCCTGGTTTTCTTACTGTGACACTGTGTGACTTTGGGCAAATTTCTTTTTTTTTATTTTATTCATTTTAGAGAGGAGACACACACACACACACAGAGAGAGAGAGAGAGAGAGAGAGGAACTGGAAGCATCAACTCCCATTGCCTTGACCAGACCAGTGCAGGGTTTTGAACTGGCGACCTCAGTGTTCCCAGGTGGACGCTTTATCCACTGCGCCACCACAGGTCAGGCTGGGCAAATTTCTTAATCACTCTGGGCCTCGGTCTCTTCCTCTGTAAAACGGGAATAATGACATCGCCAATCTCATAGGGTCATTGTAGGCTGTGTGTGAAAATCAATGTCCGGGAGCTCACCTCAGACACAGGGGATGCGTTCCAAAATGCCCCGTGGGTTCCGGAAAACGTGGATAGCCTCAAACCTTATACAAACTATGTTTCTTTTTTCTATGCATAGGATACATACCCATGAGAAAGTTTAACTCGTAAATTAGGCCCAGGAGAGCTGAACAACAACTGACGATAGACCGGAAGAAAGATCTCTGATAGCCGAGCTGACGACTAAGACGGGTCCCCCGTGACTCCCGGGCGTGGGGGCGCACAGCGTGGAAGGGTTGGACGAAGGAGCGACTCGCGTCCCAGGCCGTGAGAGAGGTCATCACCCTAACTCAGAATGGCATGCAACTTAAAATCTATGAATGGCTTCTTTCTGGAATTTTCCGCTGAATGTTTTCAGGTCGCGGTGGATGCCTTGGGGAAACCGAAAGCTCGAGAAGAGAAGCGGTGAGTGGGTGGGGGGACCCCTGCAGCGCTTAGGACCGCGCGTGGCACAGAGTGCAAGCCCAGAAGGCACGTTTCTAGCCACTGCTGTTTATCTGAGAGGCTCCTGATGTATTTCAGGCTGAAACCACATTTTTTGTGGGGGGGAATCCTAGGAATTGAGGGATTCGGGGTGAAAGGAAGTGTCTCCATTCCCTGTCCCCCGTCACCAGCACTTTCTCCTGCGTGGAGGGGAGTGTCATCCAGTGTCTTTGGAAAGCTGAATTTTAAGATCTAAGGGCAGTTATCTTTTTCAGAAAGTATTGTTTTTGACACTAGATAGAGGTTGAAATCCAGTTACTTAAAAAAAAAAAAAAAGACCAGGAAAGAAAGCCAGGCATTTTCTGGCGCAGGGCTGGACGGAGGGAAGACCCGAGTCCTCCGAGAATAGAGGGTGGACGTTCACGAAAGAAAGGAACGAGTGGAAAGTGACACGTAACCCACAGGGCAGCCCCGGGCGGAGGGACCTGGGGAGTCTCGCGCCCACGGCGGCCGCAGTCAGGGCGAGGCCGAGGGGCGTGGCTGGGCAGCAGCCGGTGGGGGGCTTCCAAACACTCAGGAGCAAAGAGAGGGACAGACGGGACCGTTCAGATGGGTGACGAGCAAAGCGGGGACCTGCGTTCTCACGCGGAGAAGCAGGGAAGCCACGCAGGGAAGCTGACCCACCCGAGCCAGCGGTCAGTGCGTCCGCAGGGGCGGCTGTGAGGTCTGCGGAGCTTGGCGGACACCGTCTCCCACCTTCCTTCCCCGCTCCTCCCCATCCTCCCCGCTCTCCCTGACCCAGCTGGCCACGGTAAGGGTCAGCACGCATGGCGAGGGGGTGGGGCTTGCTGTGCGTGGGGGTGGGGCTCGGCTGCTGGTGTCGGCTGTGCCTCCCTCTCCCCACCGACCAGAGCCGCTGGCACCGTGTTCTCGGGGGCTCTGAGGTTCCGAGCGCTTACAGGACCGGCTTGAGCTGGCACTTGCTTGGAAGTGGCCAGGGAGTCAGGCTCAGAGCGTGTGCTCAGAACAGTGTCCGTGACACGGAGATGCTGAGACCTCAGGTGCAGGAGCCGGGTGTTTGAGAAGCCACCTCTCTTCCTACGCTCCTCGGTGTGTCTGCTCCGGAGAAACGAAGCCTGTGTCTGCACCAGGGTGTGCTCCCAGGTGAGGGACACCCCAAAAGGGAAACAACATAAGTGTCTACGGGCTGGTGACCGGGAGGGGCAGACATAAAGGGGTACCTCCGTACAAGGGGGTGCTGTTCTCCCGCAGAGAGGAATGAAGCCCTGAGTCACCTACGTAGACAGTGTGATGGTTAAGTGAGGAAGCCGGGCACGAAGGACCACATGCTGTCTGACGCTACGTATGTGAGATGTCCCATAAAAGCCCGCTGACAGAGGCACAGAGGGGACTCGCGGTGGCCTTGGGGGAGGGGTGCCATTGCAGTCAATGGCAGAGAGATAAGAAGGTTGTGACTGGGGATAGAATGTTGAAATGGGGCTTATGGGATGCCCATGTGGCTGGGGGAAGTCTCTAGAAGTCCTTGGACTGTATGCTGGAAACGGGCACACGTCATGACACGTAAACTAGGCCTCAAGAACACGGTTGAAGGAGAAGAGAAAGCATCCCCTTCGGGTTGTGGCGGGGTTCTCTTTCCTCGTTCAAAAGGCAGCATGGTGACCTCTCCAGGTTCATCCACAATTCAGAGAAGGTTCCACAAAATAAATAAAACATGGCGTTAGCTTATGACGTTTCCTGAGATGCATCGTGCGAGAAAGACACCCCCTCCCCGGATGAGCCAGCCCGGCAGAAGGAGGGGTTGGAGTGGGGGGCAGAAGGGGCAGCCAGGTGCTCGCGTCTCGGGGTCTCCGGTCATTTCCGTCAAGGTCGGCTTCTGCGGCGTCCGGAGGCAGAAGCGTCCGCCCCATGGGCTGGAGGGACGGGGGAGCGTGCACACCTGCCGGCGTCCGTACCTTCTCTACTGGGCCTTGGAGTGTTTCTGCAACGATGGGCACTCTGCATTTCTGCCGAGACTCTGCTATGCTGTGTCCAATTGTCGCTGGGTCCCAGGTGGTCGTCTGGAACGGCAGGAGAGGGGCACGTGACAAGCCACCAGGTCTCGTTTGCTGAAGTGACGGGAGCAGCTGTCATCTCTCCCTTCGTATCTGTGCCCAGCTCTTGGCTGTCCCAGCCGTCCCTGAGCTGGGGGGGTGGACAGCGGAGGGCTGCCCAGGTCCGCCAGGTAGTGCGCATCGCGTCTGGGGAGGCTGCTCTCTGCTTCCTCAATCCTGTCCCCTTGTAGGAAGTGTCCAGACCGCTGAAAGTCATGTCCTTTACTCTCCTCGAAAGACAGCTGGCAGGGTCACTACGGTGACACCATTTAACATAAACCCGTGGGATGGCCAAGCCCGACAATGTCTGTGTCCCCGGTGATTGAAGCTGACGGGACTCATCAGCGCGAGTGACAGGAGCGGCTCGGGAGAATTACAGACACTGGTAGGTGCCCGTCACGGCAAAGTCCACGGCGGAAAGCTTCAGCCGCGCTGTGCTCAGGAGCTCCCCGAGGCCACCGTGGCTCTACGCTGTTTCCTAACGGTGGCCTTCATGCTCACTCAGGCTCTCTCTCTGGGGTGACAAAGATGGCTCCCAGGGACAACAGAAACACAGTGACCTGAGGGTCAGAAGGACATCTCCCACTGGACCCTGCCGGGGAGAAAGTGGATGAGATGCCAGGCATCAAATGCCACCGACCCCGAGGGGGACCGCCCTCCACAGACGGTATGTCACAGGCTGCAGTCGTCTCTGAACAAAGGTGGCGTAAGACCCACAGGGAAAGCAGGTGCCCCCTGGGCCCCCTCGAGGTCTCATTTTGGGTGGAAACTGGGGTGCGTCGGCGAGTAATCAGGTCTGGCGGCTGCATGTGTCAAAAAGCTACAGGTAGCAGCAGCTTCCACAGGTCCGTTCAGGGGTCCACGCCTACAAGTCCACTGTGGACCACGTCCTTCACCAGCAAGGAGTGGCCCCTGTCAGCGGGATCCACGGTCACCGCTGGACATCGCCACAGGGGCCATGCCTCCTGATGAGGGTGACGGCTCTCACCCGTCCCTCGGACCTCACGTCCAGTCCCTGTCCTGACTCTCGGACGTATCTGAGTGCTTCGTGAAGTGCCCAGAGCCTGACTGTGTCGGATCGGGGTGCGTGTTCATCTTCACCTCAGTATCACTTCAGCTGACTGAACAGCGTGGGCTGTGCTTACCATCCACGCACAACGCCAGGTCCCGAGTTGAGGTTCCCATCGCTTCCCTCCCGGTTGAAATGTTGAGCCGGGTGCCGCGCAACGTCTTGGTGGACAGAACTCAGTGACCGGAAGAGGAAGTTTGTGCAGGCTGGTTTCTCTCTCCCTCTGCGTCTCCCCAGCCATCTCCCATGGAAACCCCATCCTCATCACCATGAAGACGCCGGGCTCCCTGCCCGCGGCCATTGCCACGGCTGCAGAATCATGACCCAAGTCACCGGATCCAGGTGCATTGCTATTCCTTCGAGTCACATTGAATTAGAACAACCTCTTCAATAAAGGCTGCTGGGAACATTGCAAGACCACATGCAAAGAGAACGAAACTTGATGACCCCGTATTCCCCTACGCAGATTCATTCAGAATGGGTCAAAGACCTAAACGTAAGATCCGAAACAATAAGCTCCATCGCAGAAAACACAGGTCCTAAACTCACGGACCTTGGCTGTAGGGAACATTTTATGAATTTGACCTCAAAGACAAGGGACGTAGAGGCAAAAAATAAATGAATTGGAACTATATCAAATTAAAAATCTTCTGCACAGCGAAAGAAACTGACAACCAAACAAACAGGCAGCCAACTAAACGGGAGATGATATTTACAAACGGCGGCTCCGATAAAGGGGTTAATATCCAAGCTATAGAAAGAACCCACAAAGCTCAGCAACCAACAGCCCAATTAAAAAACTGGGGAGAGAGACCTGAACAGACACTTCTCCCAGGAAGAAACACAGATGGCCAACAGGTGTATGAAGAGATGCTTGTCTTCACTAGCTGTTAGAGGAATGCAGATCAAAACTACAACGAGACCTGACCTGTGGTGGCGCAGTGGATAAAGCGTCGACCTGGGAACACTGAGGTCGCCAGTTCAAAACCCTGCACTGGTCTGGTCAAGGCACATATGGGAGTTGATGCTTCTAGCTCCTCCCCCCTTTCTCTCTCTCTCTCTCTCTCTCTCTCTCTCTCTCTCTCACTCTGTGTCTCCTCTCTAAAATGAATAAAAAAAAAATTAAAAAAAATTACCAAAAAAAACTACAACGAGACACCACCTCACGCCTGGTAGATTAGCTATTGTCCACAAGACAGGTAATAACAAGTGCTGGAGAGGCTGTGGAGAAAAAGGAACCCTCATCCACTGTTGGTGGGAAGGTAAAGTAGCACAACCATTATGGAAGAAAGTACGGTGGTTCCTCAAAAAAATTAAGAATACAATCACCATATGACCCAGCCATCCCTCTGCTGGGAATCTACCCAAAACACTCGAAAACATTGGTACGTAAAGACACGTGCACCTCAGTGTTCTTTGCAGGGTTGTTCACAGTGGCCAAGACGTGGAAACAACCCAAGTGTCTTTCGATAGAACGTTGGATAAAGAAGATGTGGTCCATGTATGCAAAGGAATACTACTCAGCCATGAGAAATGGTGACATGGCCACATCTACAACAAGAACGTCCTACTGCGTGAAATAAGTACATCAGAAAAGAACTAAGGACGATACGATCTCGCACCTAGGTGGGACACAAAACTGAGACTCATGGACAGGCGTAAAAGTGGAGAGGTTACTGGGGAAAAGGGGAGCAAAGGGGCACACATATTCGGTGATGGGAAATGATCTGACTCTGGGTGATGGGCACACAGCACAATCGATAGTTCAAACGCTATGGAGATGTTTACCTGAAACCGACGTCCTCTTACAGATCAACGTCACCCCGTTACGTTTAATTTTCTAAATAAGACTATTAAAGAGATGAGAAGGCCAACAACCAGCCCACAGACGAGGCAACACTGGATGGGAACGTGGAACGTCCCCACGTACAGACTGACTCATCAAACCCTTTGTCAGGTAGCTGTTGTCATCACACCCGTCTTACAGCGGAGGAGACTGAGGCAGGAAGAAAGGGAGTCTCCTACCCCACGGCTGTCCAGCTGGGAAAGGGTAAACGCGAGGGGAAAACACCCAGGCTCCGGCGTGTATCCGAGGAGACAGCATGTCTCACTTGGTGATCAGTGCTTGCCCCGAATTGACTGGATTGGGGTACCACTCACTTACATTCTACAAGGCACAGCTTTCCAGCAAGCACCTCTCTGAGGTCTGGCAAACTCGCACTCCCTGCCACCAGACACGGACCCCTTCCATCCACGCAGAATCTCCCTCGAGATCCTTCGGACGCGGTCCCTCCAGCCACACGGGTCTGGTTTTCGCTGCCATAGCCTGGCGGTGCTCCCCAGCCCCCACCCCTGCATGTTCCCCTGTTGATGGGCATTTGGGTGGCTTCTAGTTGTTGACAATGAATACAGTGAGCTCGTGTGTGGGCACATGGTTTCATCTCTCTCTCTCTCTCTCTCTCTCTCTCTCTCAGGTAAAACCGGGGAACTGCTGGGTGAGGGGTCTCACTGCTCGATGTCCCCCCCCTCCGCAGGGTGCGAGCGTCTAGCTGTGCGCAGCGTCCACACCCTCGCCATCACCAGGGCTGTCCCACCAGGTGTGAGACTGATCACTGGGGCCACTGAGGCCGACTTCATGTATTTACTGGGTATTTGTACACATTCTTTTGTAAAAAAAAACCAAAAAGCAGAAAACAAAAACAAAAACAAAACTCTGTTCGAGTCTTCACCTGTTTTAAAATATTGTTTGCCTTATGATTGATTTATAGAATTTTTCACGGAAGATTTTTTTTTTCTGTCCAGGCTTCTGTCCTCGTAAAGAACACTGTGAATGTTTTTGACCCGGGCTAGTTTTCTTTGTGGGAGACCTTTTCATAACTATTTCTTTAAAAGACGGGGGGGGGGCACTTAGGTTATATGTTTCTTCTCAAGTCAGTTTCACTGTTTCTTCTTGTACGAGCTTTGATAAATTACGTTTGAATAATTTATCATTTCATCTGTTTAAAATTTATCGGCGTTTAATTCATTTACATTTCTTACCACTTCATGACTTCAGAATCTTAGTGATGACTTTTTTTTTTTTTTTTAATTCCTAACATTGGGAATTTTAAATTTCTCTATTTATTACAGTTAGAACTTTATTAATTTATTAGCACTTTCACAACGTGGTTGACTGTTTCTGATTTTTTTTATTGTTTGCTTTCTTTTTCATTGATTTCTACTCTTTGTCATTCCCCCCCGCCCCCCGCCGCCCCCGGCCAACTGCTTGGGGTTCGAGTTGTTCTGTTTCTAGCTGTTCAAGGTGGAAGCCGGGGTCATGGGTCACAGCCCACGCTGGATTCTATTTTCAGCTGCTGAGGACTTCTGAGCGGGGGGCCCTGGTGCGATCTGACTTATATTCTAATAGACGGCGGCACACCCACTGCTCGGGAGCGCAGAGGGCTCGCCTCAGGTCTGCCGGGGAGGTGACAGGTGTGGCTGTGGTCTCAGCAGCCCTTTCCAGAGCACGTTTATGGGGGCGATCAGCCTCCTCGCGCCGGGGAGACTGGCTGGCGGGCAGCAAGGAGCTGTCAGAGGAGCGAGAAGCGGGGACGCCTGGCGGTGAGTCGGGCGGCTGCGGGAGGCCTGCTTTCTGGAGTCGGGGGGGGGGGCGGGGGGGTGGCGACGATCTCAGGCACCAGCTCTGCCACGCGCTGACCATGTCCCCCAGGGATGGGGCCGTGTCCTTTCCCTGTTTCCGCCGCTGGAGAATCGGGTTAAGAGTCCTTCCACAGGGAGCTAAACAGAATCATCCAGGTAGACTCTGGGCTCTTGGTGAGCAGAGTCACGAGTCGTCAGGATTCCCAGCTCAAGCATGTTCAGGACCCGACGCAGAAGCGAAGGAGGACGCGGGAACACCGGACCCCCTGAGAGCCCTTGGTCCCGGCTGGAGGAGAGCGCAGACCCGCAAGGGGGAGCCTCCCAGCCTCCCAGCCTCCCGTGGTGCTCAGCCTTGTCCCCCGAAACCTCTTCCTTCCCCAGGAACGACCTGGGCGAGCACCCATGCTGTCTCTCTCGGGGCTGCTCTTCCCCGGTGACGAGTCCCCCCCTCCTCCAAGATACAAAAGGAGTCAATCCCGCTTTCCAAGTCTCCGTGCTTCACTCTTTTCGACATAAAGGTCCTTTCAAGCTATTTTTGAATCTAATCTTATATTAATCTTTTAATAGGATCTGATTCAATCGTGAGACTTAAATCTCTCACACCAGATGGGCAAGCGTCCATCACACGCCAACCCTCTAAGACATCTTCAGCTGGGCTTCTTCAGGCTCTGGAAAGTGGAACGTATCAACCAGCCTTTTCTGACCATGGCTCCTCAGCGTGAGCCAGCCGGCGTGCGGTGACGCGTGCCTGCTCCTGCCTGCGCGGACGGGTACACTGATGTCACTCCGACACCCTCACGAGGATGAGCAGGATGAATGTGTCAGTCGTGGCCTCTGCACCGAGATGCTTAGAAGCCTTCCTGACACGGACATGGGCCTCAGGAGCATCCCTGGCAGGACACTGCGGTGTCACTTGCCCACGGTCCCCGTTAACTTAAGAACAAATGGGAAGCCAGTACTGTGTGGTTCGTCACAGCGTGGTCTCCACTGGTCAGGGAGCAGCCTTTCCTCCCAGGACTCATGTGTCAACACCTACAGGCATTTTTGGTGTTCCCACGTGGGAGCGGGTGCTGCTGGCATCTAGGAGGGGGGACCAGGGATGCTGTGAACCCCCCACCCCCACCCCACCCCGCAGAGTGCCCAGGGCAGCCCCACAGCACAGCATGAGCTGCTCGGAAATGTCAGCGGTGCCACGGGACAGAAACCCCGATGACAGCACTTTACTCATGCCTCACGCAACCGACGTGATGCTGAGAATGTCCATCCTGACCAGCAACGTCGGGCTTCGAGATATCACCCTCGATCCCCGAAAGACAAACCCCCAGAAAAGCGCCGCATTCGGCCTCGTTTGAGAACCACGCTCCCAGATGATGCAGCCATCGGTCCTGCTGGTCAGGTCATCCCCGACGAGAAGCTCTGTGCTTCCCCATCTCCACATTCTGTGAGGTTGGTTTGTAAACGTCGTGATGGCTCTTCCTACGTGTCAGCTTGACTGGGTCACGCCGGGTCCAGAAACCTAGTCAGACGTTGTCCTGGGTGTGTCTGGAAGTGTATATTCTAGACATAACTAACGTGGGCGTCCATGGTCCACCAAGTAAGGCAGATTGCTCTCCCTAGTGTGGGTGGGCCTCGCCCAATCAGTTGAAGGACCAGGTAGCACAGAAAGGCGGGCGTTTCATCTAGAGACTAGGACACTCCTTTTTTTTTTTTTTTTTATGGCCTTTAGTCTTTGCCTAAGTTCTTGGGTGTCCGGCCAGGTGGCCCGCAGACTGGAACCACCACCACCACCACCCATCAGCTCTCCCGAGGCCCCAGCTTGCTGACCGCACACCTCGGGACTTCTCAGCCTCTGACATCGCAGACATCCATCCCTTAGGACAAATCTCTTCACCTGTAGTTCTCTCGGGTCCGTTTCTCTGGAGAGCACTGACACACATGTATCGATTTGTGAATCCACATTCACTTCTGCATGTCCCCCACCCACCCACCCACCACCCCACCCTGCCCCTGGACACTTTTGTTCTAATGCGGTGTCTTATTTCATCAGCCAGGATCATTTCTGGGGGATGTCCTGCCCCCCCCCACCCCACGTGCTGTGGTTTGGGGAGAGACTCGATCCCTGCCCACCCACCCCCGCTCCCGCTGCGTTAGCACCAGCGGATGATCAGGACACACGCGTTATCCCCAGAATGAACCAGCAGAGACTACCCACACACGTGATCTAATAAGAAATCAATTCTGCGCCCAGCCTGTCGTAGAAAGGTCAACGGGAAGGAAGGAGGTATCTAATAAAACGCGTATTTCAGGACGTAAACGTTCGGGAACAAGCCCTGGAGGACGTGGGGGCTTGTCCGCCGGCTCCGCCTCTGGGGGAATTAGCACCTGGAAAGGCAGGGCTGGTGGGAACATGCTAATCCGGCGGCTCAGACCCACCGGACTCTCCAACACGGAGAACGGCTCGAGGTGGGGTTCCCGCCCACCCCCCACAAAGTGCAGTCTTCCCTCGATTCCCATGCAGGTCGCCTTCCTGGGAAATTCCGCGTGCGTTCCTAACGCTTTGTTTACTTGGAAACCAGCACGACTGAAAGATGCCGGGCTCGGAAAAATGGTTAACATGCTTCTTCTTCGTACATGAGAGAGTCTGGCTGGACATGAAAACCTCATGGACGATGGGGGGCACGTTCTTCTCGGTGGCCTCGCACCCCGAGTCCCCGCTCCCCTCGCCAATGCCAGAAGCACCCTCTGGTTATTGTGACCACAAAGCTGCCAAATGCCCGGTGGCCCTGCCATCCTGCCAAGGACTGCCGCGTGGACGCCTTCTCTAGGTCGGAAGTCGGGGCCGATGAGGGGAGGTTAGGGGCTTGGTCTTCTGCAGCAAGCCGAGGTTCAGGAACTGAGAGATGCGGAGGGAGAAGGTGGCATCATGGCAGCTCCTGGATCCAGCTGTTCCTGAAGGTAGCCCCATCCCTACACTTAGACCTCCATGAGCCGACGACATGGGAGCCAAAGGGATTGACCGGCAGGAGCCGGGACTGCAATGAAAATTCCATCAAAATAAAGACTGCTAGGACCTGCCGATTTAGACCTTTGAGCAAAAGCTTCCCCTTGGCCCCCGTCCCTACTGCACAAGGGCCCCTTCCCCATCACACAGACACACACACACACACACGCACACACACGCATTTCCAATGCAACAACCTGGTCCCACGGAAAAGGCCACTTTGGTCCCACGGAAAAGGCCTCGTGACGGGCACTCACACTTTCCCAGGGCTGTTATTTCCATCCTTGGGATCCGTTAGCCTCCGTACTGATTTTCACAAAAACATTAACAAAGCAGCCAAAGGCTTTTTAGAAGACCGACCAAAGATCAGGCCGTTATGTCTGTAGTCCTAAGGGGTACCCGTCTCGTTCCAGACTCCACCGTTCCCGGATCACGCCTTCCGAGCGCGGGTGTTACTGTTTTAAAGAGAGAACGACAGGAAGACGAGAGGCCCATGGCGGCCGCCTTGCAGCGCCAACATCTCTGTCCCGCCCGCATGGGCTGGGGTCCGGAGACGTGGTGGCCGCCGCGGGCGGGGCATGAAGGAGTCAGGGGAAGGGAGCAGGGCGGCGGGCGCTGGGCCCCGCAGAACGCGGATGTCGCCAGATCTGTGTGGGTTCAGCGTTTGCCTTTGTTTTTTGGGGAGATGATTCTAAATCCCCAGCGCTTGATTGCATCTCTGCCTCCGTGAAAAGTAAACTCATCTTTGGAGAAAATCTGCTTGATCGGTTTAACCTCCTCGCCTGAGTGGTGTGCACAAGCCTCGTCCGTGCCTCCCCGGGGAAGGCTGCCAGCTTTCCAGGAACGCGGTGATGGCAACGAGGGCCGAGGCCAGGCTGCGGCCAGCCCGGAGCCTCCGCTGTGGGCGGGCACCACGCACTCTCTGACCCGTCCACGGGAACCAGGGAAAAGGTGAGGTCTTTCTCCTGGTTTCCTCCGCTCTCAATTAACCGTTTCCTGTCTGCCTGCGTCCCCCTGGCGTGGCCACCAGTCTTCAAGGCAGGAAGGTGGCGGCTGTGGCTGTGGACACCACCTTGGCACCCCTGGCAGGAGATGGCTGTGCCGTTTTGTTTTGTATTTCAAGAAGTGTCACTGTTTCTGCAAACATCTGGGTAAAAGTCCTTGGCAAGAATTATGTCACATGGTCACATCAGCCTTTGTGGGCTTCTGGAAAGCTCCGTGTAACATCCAGGTGACCCACCTCATTGCGGAATTCCGTGGACAATGAAGCCTTACCTTCAACAATGGAGTGGGTTTTCCCCACGCGTCTCTCTTTGTCTTAACGTGAAGCTGGCGGTTTATGTATTTGCCAACTGACTAAGCTTGCTCTCCCCCCTCCCTCCAATGCTGGATTAAAATTGAGGACGGGCCTTGGCCACTGGGTGGCCTTGACTGCGGCCGGCAACCAGCCAAACCCTCGGAAAAGCGGTTCCTGGTCCCTCCGGAGACGTGCCCGCTAATCTCCACGCTAGAGATTCATGTTAATTAGACGTCGTGGATTTGCAACCTTGGAGCCTGGGGGATCTGGGTTTAGAAACACTATGGATTCTTCAGTCCAGAGAAAAGGCACATTTAGAGAAAAGAGGCTAAAATATAGTCGCGCTTAAAACCGGCCTAAAGAGAGCTATTGATTATTGTTTGATGCATCAAATAATAACAAAAAGTTGCCAGAAATCTATATGGATTCTCAGAAACAAAAGCTCTGTTTGCAATAAACACCGTTGGGCTTCTGAATCCTGCTGGCTGGAGCTTGGAAGTGGGGCGGAGTCCCTGCCGCGTCCTCTGGGTGGGAGAGACTCACGCTCGCATGTCCGAAGGTAACCCACTGACCCTTCCATTCCTTGGTTGTGGGGACGGAACGGCCCTGATTCAGCAGCATCCTGTTCCTGTGTACGTCCACGCATCCACTGAATATGTACCGCTGAGCCCCTCCCGGCGCCCTAGGACCTGGACGTAGGGTGATAAATGTGAGAGATGCAGCCCCCGTCTGCAGGAAAACACACACGTTACTGTGAGAGAGAGAGAGAGAGTCAAGTGCTGAGAATTACGTAAGACCCCGTGGTGATTACATCAGACCGTGGTTCTGTGGGTCTCCATCCCCAAGTAAATGCCATGTAAACTGGATCCAACTCTAGAGAAGGAGAGGGCATGTTGACAGAGAACAGATGTGCAAATGGCCTGAGGTCTGAAGAAGATGGGGGGGCGGGATTCTGCAGGGCGACTGGGGCCCAGTGAACAGAGGAGGGGGTGGTGGGAGGGGAGGTCACCAGGAAGAGCAGGAGAGAAGTGTGGGTTTTATCTGAAACGCATCCATCCGTCAGCTCTACAAGGACTTCCATCAGCGAGGCTGAGTTCTAGTCTCTGAAGGTGCACGGAGTATTCTCTCTCACGTAAATGAACGGATGCGCCTGTCACCGGCGCCCTTTTTCTCACTCCTTTCGTATTTCCTGTGTTTTGAGCTTCTCCTTACCCTGGACACCCCCTTCCCGTGGGGGACCCGGCGCTGGTAACTGTCACAGTTCCAGTCACCGGAGCCAGAGGAGCTGTCTGGCCGTGTGCTCGCCAGATCCGCGGCGGGGTTCGCATAAATGAGCCCTAACTAGGTCCGGTTCGGGTGGACGCGGCGGGCAGTGGCTGGAGGCCGCGGTACCGCCTCCCCGCTTTGTTCATGCGGAACGTCCAGATGCTCCCAGGTCTTGCCACCCTCCGAGGTCAACCTTTGCTTTTCTCTCGCGCTTAACCAGGCCTGTGGCTTCTCCTGGGGCGGGCGGTGAGAAACGTGTCCCGGCGCAGTTACGCGCGTGAAAGCTCCGTGAGCGTGGGCGGGAGGCTGAATGGAGGGCGGGGGCTGAATGGAGGGGGGGGGCTGAGTGGAGGGTGGGGGGCGGGGGCTGAATGGAGGGCGGGGGCTGGTCCCCGCAGACTGTCCCGAGGATCTTTGTTAGCCAAGCTGAGGAGGACGGGCTTTTGCTCCACAGATCTGAGGTCCTTGCCGCGCTGTGAAATGAACTGGCATCTGTGTGGCGACTGTTCATGCCACGGCTTTGAGGTATTTCACCCAGAGATAAAGGCTCTAGGTGAGAAGCCTCTGCGTCCTCCTGGTTGATCCGTCAATCCAACCATCGGTCCATTCGTCCTCCTGTCCTCCCATTCCTATGAGAGTCCACTCAGTCACTCACTCATTCACCAACCATCCATCTGTTCGTTCATCCGTCCATCCATCCATCCATCCATCCTCTATCCATCTTCTATTCATCCCTCCATCATCCATCCATCATCCATCCATCATCCATCCATCATCCATCCATCCATCCATCCATCATCTATCCATCATCCATCCCTCCATCATCCATCCATCATCCATCCATCATCCATCCATCCATCCATCCGTCATCTATCCATCATCCATCCATCCATCATCCATCCATCCATCGTCTATCCATCATCCATCCATCCATCCATCCATCCTCTATCTATCCATCCTCCATTCATCCCTCCATCATCCATCCATCTTCCATCCATCCTCTATCCCTCCATCCTTCCATTATCCATCCATCTGCCATCTTTCATCCATCCATCCTCCATCATCCATCCATCATCCATCCATCATCCATCCATCCATCCATCCATCCATCATCTATCCATCATCCATCCCTCCATCATCCATCCATCATCCATCCATCATCCATCCATCCATCCATCCGTCATCTATCCATCATCCATCCATCCATCATCCATCCATCCATCGTCTATCTATCATCCATCCATCCATCCATCCATCCTCTATCTATCCATCCTCCATTCATCCCTCCATCATCCATCCATCTTCCATCCATCCTCTATCCCTCCATCCTTCCATTATCCATCCATCTGCCATCTTTCATCCATCCATCCTCCATCATCCATCCACCATCTACCCATCATCCATCCATCCATCCATCCTCCATCATCCATCCATCCATCCATCCATCCATCATCTATCCATCATCCATCCATCCATCCATCCATCATCCATCCATCCTCCGTCCATCCTTCCCTATTTCCTGTCTTCTCCCCCTCTGTCCTTCCTTTCTTCCTTCTTTCCATTCAACATCTGTTCTCACTATATCTCAGGAATCTTCTGAGAACCAGGGAACCAGTATAAACCCAGCTGTGAAAGCACCCCCTTCCCGGGGCTTTCGTTCTAGTCAGAAAAGAGAGAGGACTCACATGTATCATGTGACCAGTGTGACAAGGTCGAGCCGTGTGATAGGCTGCAGCACTGGGGTAGGGGGCCTCCCTGAGCAGGGGCTGCAGCAGCCATGGCCTGGACTACATCTCTCATGGGGGCGCCCGGCCTGATCCTTCAGGGCAGTGGGCCAGAGGGAGCACAGGCCTGGCTCAGGGAAGGTCGTGGCACCCGCCGGCGAGCGGAACCCAGGTACCAGGCTTGTGAAAGGGGAAGCCAAGTCAATCATGCCATTCACGTGACAGGTGCCCTGGGGGTTGTGGGTGCCCAGCCTGTGGAGCCCCACATGGACCCTCTGAATTACCCTCTCTGGCAAACAGGGAAATCCCAGGAACCACGAAGTTCTGCTGATACCAGGCAGCATGCCCACCGGGCTCCTTGTCCTGCTTGCCTCCCCCCCAAGGGGCCACTCCAGGGCCGTTTCTCCCACCCATCTCGGTGACCCCCGTACTCTGTGCACCGGGAGAGCCAGGGGCAGCGTGAAACCTGCCATGGCCAGTGGGGCGGAGACCTGGATGGACCCAGTGGGCGCTATTGTTTGATTAATCACAGCTCGCGTGGACTGAGTTCTCACTGCAGGACAGCCAGGGACCACGTGTTGTGCTCACATCTCACGGAACCATCTCGACGCACTTGTGGGGCGGGTGCCGCAGGCCGCGCCTCGCTGAGAAGAGCCCCCCGGGTGAGGAGCTCGCTCTGTGTCCTGCGGCTACAAAAGGCGGGGTCAGGGGTCCAACCTGAGGCCCGGGACCGCTGGACACGGCCACTCTTCATTGTCCTCCCGGGAACGAGCGAGGGATCTGCTCAGGGCGCTCCGGGACCCCGGAGTGGGCTAGTCAGCTCAGGCACGGGCCGTGGCCAGGCCTCCCTGTCGGGCGTCCGCTGTTACCATAGGCAGTGCCTCCCTCAGGTGGGAACGCTCTCGCAGAGGTGACTTTAATGACAAAGAGGTCCTTTGGTAGGGGAGCAAAGAAAGTCTTCACAGACCACATCCGGAGGCGTCAGGCTGTGTCTGATGGTCGCTACCGGTGCGCGGGATGATGGAACTTGGACCGCACCAACTGGTGTTGCATTATCTACACGGAGCCCGTGGGAGTTACTTGGTGAACACCTGTGGATGGCCTGTGAGACTCAGTCCCTGCCCACCAGGTCCCGTGTTCGGTCTGGAATGCTCAGAGAGAGAGTTAGACACGTGACCTGTGATGCTGTTGGACACGGGCACCAGTGAGAACCCTGGGAGGCAGGGTTTTAGGGAGGGTGCGAGGGCCCATCGGGAGAGGTGGGCACTAGAGCTGGGAATGGACGGGAGGCCACAGAGAAGATGAAGAAAGAGGGCTCAGGCTGGAAGGGCGGGTGTCAGCAACAGCATGGTGGGCGTCGGCGGGGGGGGTGGCAAGCCCAGGCTGGTCAGAGACAACAGCTCACCCCCAAGGCGGTGAGGGCTGAGGCTGTAGTTACAGAGAAGAGGGGGCGCCTGTCCTGTGATGCAGGATACCGATCTTGGTTGGACCAGGGTCTACACCCTCCAAGCCCTGCGCCCATTCCGGCGATAGACGGGCTGGGGGTCGCCGGGGTTAGTGGCTCGGGCGCCTGCCGGAGGGAGAGCTCAGGTCTCAGATTTCACTTAAGAACACACATCACCCCAGCAAGCCCTGTCTACCGTCACGTCAGAGGACTCAGCTCAGACCCAGGACGGGGTCATGTTGGGCCAGGAGAGACGGAGCGTCCTAGGCTTCCCCCGGCGAGGGGGCTCCGTGTGGAACCCTCATCCGCAGACGTCGCCGCTGCAGACACATTCCTTAATTGCGTCCTGCAAGGAGAGTGCGCCGTGCAGTTGTCTCGGCCGCCGTCGGCCGCGTCTCTCGCTCCCTCAGGATCTCCTGCTCGGATCCCGCGACTGGACAAGTGACCCCTACGTGCGCCCGTTGTACGGCAACACGGACCCTGCTTCTCTGAGCTCGTGCAGATGCAATCCATCTGCCAGGACTGAACCCGTGGTCCAGCCAAGGGCCGGGACCCCCCGGGAGGCCCCCAGCATGGCTGGCCGTTTATCCCCCAAAGCCAACTTGTCACTGTGGGTCCCCAGGCCGCGTGGTGGAGGCCGCGTGACAACGGGGCCCCACGTGCCACAGAACTCCACTTGAATGTCCGCTGGTGAAATGGGCGGGACTGTGTCCGGTGGTTCACACCGTCCCTCAGGGGTCACCATGCCGTCACAAGGATAACTATGCTGGGAGTGTCCCTGGGGTCCCAGCCTCTGCACGCCCACTCTGATGTCACCGTGAAAGCTGTGCGTGCTGGCATCCGCAGAGGCGTGAGGGAGACGGGCCTGGCGGCTTTGCTGGCACCGGCCCACAGGTCAGTCCTGTAGCTGCGGAATCACCCTGCAGCCGGCCGTGACAGCACAGCCAACCAGCGGCTTTCAGTGGCCGGGATGGCTGTCCGGTCCCCATCTTCTTAGATGCCACAGTGAGAGGCATGGGGCCCAACCGGCTCTGGGAGTCTGGAGAACCCCAGAGAGGAGACGTGGGAGTGGACACAGGTGAAGGGGTGGACCCTGGCACATGCGTGGGGCCGGGCCCCCAGGAAAGGCATCACAAGGCCTCGTGTGTCTGGACAGCTGCAGAGGCCGCCGCTGCTGGAACCCTGAAGGGTTGTGACCTCGGGAGTGGGGTCAGGATCCCGGGTGCAGGGCGGGACTCCATGCAGAGAGGGTGCCACAGGGCGCCACCTTACCCTCGGGGCAGAAAACCAGCTGTGATTATACCTATTGTTCCCGAATATCCACACTCCCCAAACCAGCAAAATCAGCCCCTTCCTCCTGGCTGGCTGCAGCCTTTGTCACTTGAACACAGACTCCCCGGAATCGCCACGCTGGGCCTTCGGCATTTCAGGACCCTGACCCACGTCCCTCTGTGGGCGACCTTTGTCTGAAGGGCGGAAACCTTCCTCTTCCCAACGGGGCCACACGGAAGCGCAGACCACCTCGGCGCCCACGTGGCTAAATAAAGCCGGACGCGCGATCACAGAGCGTCTCCCCATGAATGCCCCAGCCCGCGATGCATGTTGAACCCCGGGGCGGCGCTTTGCCCTGCGCGCTACATGAGGAAAGGCCTCCCGGTGGTTCAGGCGTGGGAGGGAGTGCTCAGGGACACGAACCTCACCGCTGTCCGCAGGCTCGCCGCGGGTGACGAGTGACGGCCGGCGCGGGTGCCTGGCCCCAGGACGCCGACGGAGAGGTCGGGTGCAGAGCGGTCAGGGCAGGCACGCTCTGGGGGTGACAGACAGTGAGCTCCTGGACCTCTTCCAGCAGGCGCAACGTGACACACCTGGGTCGGTTTGGGGACCGAGTTTGAAGTTCAGCTCATCCACTTAGGAGCTGCGTGACCTCCACAGGGGAATCCCTGGACAACGGACATAGTCACACCAATCATGAAGGGTGATGAGAATGACCATACATGGCCAGCATGAAAGGGCGACCATGAGGAGAAAGCTGAAGAAATGGGGTTGACACAGGGTGGGAGGAGGAGGAAAGAGGAGGAGGAGGAGGAAGAGGAGAAGGAGGAGGAAGAGGAGGAGGAGGAGGAGGGAGGAGGAGGAGGAGGAGGAGGAGGAGAAGGAGGAGGAGGGAGGAGGAGGAGGAGGAGGAGGAGGAGGGAGGAGGAGGAGGAGGAGAGGAAGGAGGAAGAGGAAGAGGAGGAGGAGGAAAGAGAAGGAGGAGAAAAGAGGAGGAGGAGAAAAGAGGAGGAGGAGGAGGAGGAGGAAGAGGAGAAAAGAGGAGGAGGAGAGAAAAGAGGAGGAGGAGGAGGAGGAGGAAGGAGGAGGAGAGAAAAGAGGAAGAGAAGGAGGAGAGGAAGGAGGAGGAGGAGGAGGAGGAGGAAGAGGAGGATAAGGAGGAGAAGGAGGAGGAGGAGGAGAAGGAGGAGGAGAAAGAGGAGGAGGAGGAGGAGGAGGAAGAGGAGGAGGAGGAAGAGGAGGAGGAGGAGGAGGGAGGAGGAGGAGGAGAGAAAAGAGGAGGAGGAAGAGGAGGAGGAGGAGGGAGGAGAAGGAGGAGGAGGAGGAAGAGGAGGAGGAGGAGGAGGGAGGAGGAGGAGGAGAGAAAAGAGGAGGAGGAAGAGGAGGAGGAGGAAGGAGGAGGAGAGAAAAGAGGAAGAGAAGGAGGAGAGGAAGGAGGAGGAGGAGGAGGAGGAGGAAGAGGAGGAGAATAGGAAAGCGGGAGATGGGAGGGAGGTGGAGGAAGCACACCCTGTGGCATGGTTCGCTGGCACAGACGCTAACGGCCAAGCTCAGGGAGGAGATGTCTGCCTCTGGCCTCATTAGATCTGTGTTCCTAATGAGCTGAGTTAGGGCCAGTCCTGTCAGAAACCCGGTGATGTCCAGCGACATGGAGGCGCCCGGACAGGAGAGACTACAAGGGGCGGCACGTCCCCGGCTGACTCCCAGCCTCCTCTGCGGGTCGGAGCTGGATGCGCCAGAGGACACCCTTTGGCGTCTCGGATAATTACCCAAGTCTGGATCTCCGCTTTAAGGTGATTTTTTTTTTTTTTTTTCCCATCGAGCTCAGGAGAGAAGCCAGTGTCAAGGCCGGTTCTCTAGGCGAGCTGACAGTTTCTGTAATCCTGCAGCGCCCCTGGAGAGCGTGCGCGCGCCCCGCGGGGCGTTTCCCGGGAGGGTGTGGTGGAGAATGCAGCGCGGTCCCCACGCGCCCCAAAGGTCTCCTCCAAGCCTTGCCGTGGCCCTGCGCACGTTTGCCGCTGTTCTCATTGCTGTATATGTACGTTCACAGTGCGATGCCACCCCTGACACGGGCTGAGCGTTCAGGCGTGCGGGTGGCCGCCCGCGACATGCCCAACCCCGCAGAGGGTGGACCGGGGTGGGCGGACCCTGGCTGCGCTCTGGGAGGACCGAGTCAGATCCCTGGCTCTGCGGAGTGCCGGCCTGTGGTCACGCAGCCCTCTGCACTGGGGGATTGTGACGCCCACTCTTTTTTTAATTTATTTTATTTTTATTTTATTCATTTTAGAGAGGAGACACAGAGTGAGAGAGAGGGAGAGAGAGAGAGGGAGAGAGAAAGAGAGAAAGGGGGGAGGAGCTGGAAGCATCAACTCCCATATGTGCCTTGACCAGACCAGTGCAGGGTTTTGAACTGGCGACCTCAGTGTTCCCAGGTCGACGCTTTATCCACTGCGCCACCACAGGTCAGGCGTGACGCCCACTCTTAATTCCTCCACAGGGTGATTGTGGTCATCAGGGAGCCAGGGGACTACAAAGTGATGTGCAGATAAGGGTCCTTGACAGACCGGCCCAAGACCACGAGTTAAAGGTTAGACACTAAGAGCAGTCGTGCAGCCTGAGCGTCTGAAGGGCGTGCTAGAGACGGTCCACTCCAGACCTGCTGAGTCACGGCCTCCCACGGTGGGGTGGGGGAGGGACTGGGATCCCCGTTTTTCAACAGTTTCCCAGACTCCCTGCTGCTGCCATTGTAGATATGGGGCCCCCGATGAAATGCACAGGGGAAGACCTATCTGTGGGACTCGAATCACACAGGAACTGGGGGTACCGGCAATGAGGAACAATCCACAGGTCTAATGGTCCAAAACTAGGGAAAGGCCTCGGAAGAACCAGCTCCGTGGAAATCCACACATTAACTCTGCTTGTGGCCACAGAGAAGGAGTCCTGCTCACTGTCCCTTAAGAACCCCAATCAGGTCGCCCGACGTGGAAAGCGTTTCCTAGATTACCTGCGTGGTGAGGACGCAGAGACTCTGGAGTTCAGGCAGTAGAATGAATTATCATTCCTGTTTCTATTGGGGTGCACAGGGAGCGCCCGGTCACAGGGTGATCCCCTCCCAGAACCCCCCCCCCACTTCCTCCTCCCTGTGGCTTCTCCAAAGTGGGTGTTCTCAGTAAATGCTGCTGAGTTTGAATGAGAGGATGAGCAAGTGAGGGGGGCCTAGCATCGGACACCCACCGGGACAGTGCAGCCTTCTCCCCGAATCCTCCATGGGGCCAGCAGGTGGGAGGGCCGGGCCTTCCAGGTTCCAACTTGCCCTTCCTATCCGATCCGGCTCGGGGGAGGCAGCGTGTCCCACTGGTTGCATCTGCAGTGGTTCCTGCTCTTGCAAAAAGCTGTCCCTCCATGGGTGTGTCCTCATTCTCCCCGGGGTCCTCTTGGCACTGACCCTGTCTGAAGGTTCTGATCCTCTTGGTCTGAGCTGGACCCGGGGAGGACATCGTGTTGAAGTCCCAGGAGAGCCCGGCGATGCCAGGTTGAGAAGGCCTGCCGTGTGCTGTGAACAAAGCTGGAGTCCCCAGACTGGCCACCTCTGGTTTCACCAGCCTCCTCCCATCCCCTGCCTTCCTAGCACATCTACGGGATAGGGACCTGCATCCACCTGGCCCGGCTGGGGCACCGAGAATGTGAAGATGGAGGCCGAACACCATATCCTTTGTCCTCGGCACTCACACTCAGGCAGCCCCTCCCAGGGCTGGCCGGAAATGTTCCCCTGCACCCCGCAGCTTCCCAAAGTCGTGCCCAGCCAGGGCTTGTCAAAGGGGCACAGTTCTGCAGCCCCCCTCCCTGCTCAGACACCCCTGAGCTCCCTCTCCCAGGAGCCCCCCACATTGAAGAGAATGTCTCCTCGACTGGCAGACCCCCACCAGAGAGACGCGGGGGTGCCACAACCTTCTTCCGGGGAGGAAGGTTTCGAGTGAACACGGTCAAGGAAGCTCCCCGATGGAGAGAACCCTCAGATTGGGTCTCTCTCATCCAGCCACTGGGGAGCATGATGGATGGACCCACTGCAGGGGAAACTTCTGGAATGAAACTGAATCTGTGGCCATTCAGTTCCTTGACGGAGGCCAGAAGGAGGGGCTGACGTCGCGTCTTCCTGGTGCTGTTCGTGTGAGGATCCGTAGGGACGTGAATTTCATGATGAATTACTCTTTGGCCACCAAGGAAGTGTTCAAGGTCAAGTCACACCCAACTCTTGCCAACTTCTTGAAAAATGCCTCCGGCCTCCACACGTCCCTTGCAAGGTCGCCCAGTTGAGGGGAAGGAGAAAGGGAGGAAGGGACAGCCATTCTGGGGAGAATTAAGTGTCAGAAGGTTGGGATGCCATCCCGGGCCGGGTGAAGCGATCAAATGAAGGATGTGGGCACTGATGTATTATTGACGCAGCATGCCGAAAGTTATCGGTACAGGAAATTATGCAATAGACAGTTAATTAAGCAAAGCTGCCCTATAAATTTGGGTTAGACCTCACATTGGTCTTAATATTTCATACATTGTCATGAATCACATCCTCACAAATGACAATAGGCATTCAGGAAAGGCCGTAAGTATGTGTTGGGTTATTATTATTATTACTACTATGATTAGCTATTGCACTAAAACCTTCCTTTAAATAAGGCGTGGAATCAGTTTGTTTTTTAATATAATCAGTTATTCGATTATATTAAAAAACAAAACACAACAAAATCAAAAGTCGCCGAGCACTTGATAATGGTGGATTGAGTCCAACGTGCCAAAGATCACTTTAACTTCCCTGCCACCGGAAGAGCTGGATCAGATCCCCAAGGACTCAAGTGAGTATACACGCTCATTGCCCTTGTGATTTATTCTGTGATTTTACAGAAAACCGGCTAGATTAAAGGCTGATGGTGAAGTGTGACACAGCGTGAGAGAGAGCTCCCAAAATGTGTCCGAATGGGAGTTGACCTTGAACGCTGGCTCGGCGGAAAACAAGGCAAGCCACCACGGACGTGTGTTCCGAAGAACCCTCCAACAAACAGAGGGAGACGAAGGCTTAGCCCCTTCCTCGGGCTGGACCCCAACCGTAGCTAGGACAGTTAGCCAGGAGCAGGGAGGGCGGAGATGAGGACAGGTGGCTGGATGTGTGGAGGTGAGGCCGGAGAGCCACGTTCAGTGCAGGCAGTTCAGTGAGCAGCCCTGTCCTTGTACCCCTCGCAGAACGCGCCGCAGCAGGTGTTCAGGACCTCGGACAGCTCCCGGGCACCGCGCATGTGCCCGTCTAGGGGGGCGGTCTCTTCTCTCCCGGCCAGTGAGCAGCACAAACCCGTGGGACAAAAAGCAGGCTCAAGGAGTCACGATCTCCAACCCCCTCTGAGCTCTTGGTTCCTGACACAGGAGAAGCAGTGTGCCCGTCACTCACTCCACGTGTTAGGGAGCCTGCGTATAGCCCGGGGACCTCTGCGCCCGCCCGGCTGGTGCAGGTGAGCTCCCGCCAGCAGTCTCCATGGAGTCTCTGGAGACAGGGGAACTTGGGCCCACCCAGCACGTCTGCTCAGAAGCCGTGTGGCTTTTTTTTTTTTTTTTTTTTTTTTACAGAGACAGAGTCAGAGAGAGGGACAGACAGACAGGAACGGAGAGAGGTGAGAAGCATCAATCATTAGTTTTTCGTTGCCGTTGGGACACCTTAGTTGTTCATTGATTGCTTTCTCACATGTGCCTTGACCGCGGGCCTTCAGCAGACTGAGCCACCCCTTGCTGGAGCCAGCGACCTTGGGTCCAAGCTGACGAGCTTTTGCTCAAGCCAGATGGGCCCGCGCTCAAGCTGGCGAGCTCGGGGTCTCGAACCTGGGTCTTCCACATCCCAGTCCCACGCTCTATCCACTGCGCCACCGCCTGGTCAGGCAGCCGCATGGCTTTGAGACAAAAATAAGAATGATAAAAATGCACAGCTTAGACCATTTCCAGTTTCAGGTTTATTGTCCCATCTACAACTCCTGGGTTGTGGGGACAACTGGTAACACTCACGAAGGGTCCAGCTCAGTCGTGTGGCTCTACAAACCGGGGAGGGGTTACCAGCTCCGACGCCCTCCACGCCATCTTGCCACTACGCTGGTCACATTCTCTGGGGACCGCACAGGAAAGAAATACCAGTTCCAGTTGATCACACGGGTAGCGGCCACAGAATGTGTCTGCCCCCAAACTGACACCCCCACCCCCACCCCCACCCCGTTGTTTCCTAACCTGCGACCCTGAACTCAGCGCAGCCCCTGTGCGGGCAGCGGCGGGTCAGGCGGCCTGCCTTGACCTCACCACACGGTCAGCACGCCAGCCCACCCTCCCGGCAGCGCTGCCCCCTCTGCCCGTTTTCATGAGGGCAGAGGGGGCAGCTTCCCTGTGCCGAGAGCCTGGGGGCCGGGACGTGTCCCCTGCGACCGCAGGGCGCACACCGTCCCTCCTCAGCAGCAGCGAGCGAGGGGCTGAGGGCCATGGAGTCGCTCTCCATGTCCCTGTCACACTGCTGAGTCTGCTGCTGTGTGGGGTGACTGGGAAGACCTGAAATTGTTTCCAGGAATGGGGGGGCTCTTGCCTTAGAAAGTCTACAGCCCCAGCGCATCCCCGTGCAGAATACTTGTGGCTCAGTCCCCTAAAATACGTAAATATGTCAGTCAGCGTCTCTGCGAAGAATGTGCAGCCTGGATCTCTCCGGGCTGATTGCTCCGATTTGAGGATTTTCTGACAGTTTGAGCACAAGAAACAATAGGAGAGAGAGAGAGAGAGAGAGAGGGAGGGAGAGAGAGAGAGAGATGTTGGGGTGCAGGCAGCAAAGAGCGCTGTGTTTCTCTCCCTTAAAAGAGACACCGGCATTGACAGACTCTTCCTTTCATTTTCGTATTAGGGTCTCCCGAGCATTCTTAGTTAGGCAGCAATCTTTCAGAAAACACACCGTTTTCAGCAAGACGCACAAACACCCGATTCACTGGGGTGGTATTTGCCGCGGCGATTTCATCGGTGAAGAGAAGAGCTCGCTCGCGTGCGCGGCTTTGTGAGCGAGTCATTTGTAATCGTCGTGGGCTGACACCCCGCAGCTCTCGGCAGGCGGCTGCTGGCTGAGCTCGTGGTCTCACTTCCTGCGGAGCCCCGGTGCCAGGACTCGGTTCTTGAGACCCAGGAGGGGCGGTTCCCGGGGGGTGGTGGTGGTGGGTGAATCCTTTCGGATATCTGACATTCGTGAGCCAGGAGGCCTGAACGAAAGGGCCCAGGCAAGTCCGGGTGGTTACCCAGGGGAGGGGCATCTCAATACAGCAAGGAGACAGAACAACGATATGTGTTGATGCATCCGATCGCAGACCAGCAAAGCACAAGAAGCGAAAACTGAGAGAAGTGAAGGAAGAGATACGCAGTCCTAGACTAAAACAATGAGACGATACCCCTCCTCTCGATAATGAAGACAACCGGACAGAAGGCAACTAACGAAATAGAAGAATTAACACACCACCTACATCTAACACACACACACACACACACACACACACACACACACCACTCGACTCGGCAGCAACGTCTCTACACTGTCCTCTAGAGCCCACGGGACCCCGTCCAGGACCGATGGTACGTCAGGCCACAAAGCACGTTTATTTTTAAAGATAAGCCTCATACAGAGTACCCTCTCTGACTACGATGCCACGAAGGTCGAAATCAACGACAGAAACAAATCCACTGGGGAAATGACGAATCAGTGGAAACTGACCAGTCAAAGAGGAAATCACAAGCGACATTAGGAAACTCCCAGAGACGAGTGAAAAATGAAAACGCGACACACGGAAATTCACGGGACTCGGCAGAGCAGCGTGGAAGGGCCCCGTGTGTGTGTGCTTACGTCAAGACACAAGAAAGATCTCCACTCCACAGCCTAACGTGACAACTGAACGGGCCGAGGAAAGAAAATACACTAAACCCAGAGTTAGAAGAGGGAAGAAACGAACAATCCGCAGACAACGGATAAATGAATATAGACAACAGAAACAATAAAAAAAAAAAAATTAATGAAACCGAAAGTTGATTCTTTGAAAAAAGATCAATACAATGGACGAATCTTTAGCTGGGTAGAATAGGATACCCACTTAGGTAAATATGAACACGGCGCTAATGTATCGCTGGGTGACTTGGTTTCTTCTGCCCTTTAACTTTAACAAGACAGCTGAAAAAAACCAACAGGTATTAAAAGGGCGTCGATGGGTATAATGTATAAAAATGTCATTTGCGTGACAACAGGAGCCCAAAGGAGGTGGACAGACAGGAGCCACACGCACCGCCAAGTTTCTGGGTTCTATCGACAATAATGGGATTCCTCCAATCTGGACAGTTTGAAGATAAGAGACTAATTATACCCGCTCCCCCCCCCCCCAGGGAAGCAACAAAGAAAATAACTAACACACACAATAGAAGAAATAACAGAGCAACATAGTCACAACCCTAGAAGACGTATGCTTGCTTCCAAAGGAGGCCCTGGTGGTAGGTAGGGCTCAGAGGGATAAAAGACACCAACACAGAAAACAAAATGGCGGGCAGAAATTCCACCTTGCTGGTGATCAGGTTAAAACGATTAAACACTCCAGTCCAAATCAAAAAACCCGAATAGATGAAATCTGGACAAATTATGATCCGATGGATGCCGAGGACAAGGGACCCCGGGTCAGGTAGCTCAGGTGGTTAGAGCGTCGTCCCTATACGCCATGGCTGTGGGTTTGATCCCCGGTCAGGGCACATACAGGAATCAACCAACGAATGCATAAACAAGTGGAACAATGAATCAATGTTTCTCTCTCCCTGTCCCCCACAATCCCTCCAATCTAAAAAAAAAAATCCATAAAATTAAAAATTAAGAGATACTTCAGATATAAAGACATATAGAGATGGACAAGTCCGTACAAAGGTGTGAATTATATTACACACAAAAAGTAACCCAGGGAGACCGGCCGTGCCCGCACTCACAGCGGACCAAAGCCACTCCATGCGGGGAGCTGCTCCCAGAGATAACGGCGCCCATTCTGCAGTGCGGACGGGGTCCACCCACCCAGGGACGCATTGACTATTAACATAATAGTTCACTGACCAGCAGAGCCTCATAGCTGAGCACGAAGGACACACAGAACTGAGGCGAGAGGCAGACCAAGCAGCCACAACTGGAGGTTTCAGGAACGGACGGATCTAGGAGGCAGGGGAGTCAGGAGACCAGACAATTCAACGCCATACACCAACCAGGGTGGCATAAGTCTGGGAGCACTGCACCCCAGGGAATCGGATACGCGCATGCTTTTCAAAATCACCCCGAACCGGCCTGACCTGTGGTGGCGCAGTGGATAAAGCGTCGACCTGGGAACACTGAGGTCGCCAGTTCAAAGCCCTGCACTGGTCTGGTCAAGGCACATATGGGAGTTGATGCTTCCAGCTCCTCCCCCCTTTCTCTCTCTCTCTCTCTCTCTCTCTCTGTGTCTCCTCTCTAAAATGAATAAAATAAAATAAAAAAATCACCCAGAACCTTCCCCTCTCCCACCGAGTGTACATGCGGCAGCCTATAAAGCAATAGCAAATACATTTTATTTTATTTTAATATTTTAAAAATTATTTTTATTTACTTATTATTATTATTTTTTTAGACAAGAGAGACAGAGAGAGAGAAGAGGGGAGGAGCTAGAAGCATCAACTCCCATATGTGCCTTGACCGGGCAAGCACAGGGTTTTGAACCGGCAACCTCAGCGTTCCAGGTCGACACTTTATCCACTGCGCCACCGCAGGTCAGGAACAATACTGAATACACTTTAAAGGGTTACAATCATTCAGCGTGGGCTCTCCGGTCACGGTGGAGTTAATGAAAGTGACTAATGGAAGGAAATGTGGGAAATTCACAAATACATGGAAATTAACCCACACACTTTCATGTAACCGATGGGTCAAAGATGAAATGATGAGAGGAATTAGAAAATACTCTGAAATGAATTTAACACACACACACACACACACACACACACACACACACACCCCGTGACAGATCTGTGGGCTACAGCTACAGGATGTCCTACAAGTTTTTAAAAGAGAAAGGCTCTCAATCAATAAGCTCTCCTTTCACCTCTAGAAACCAGGAAAAGCAGGGCGGTGGAACCCTAAAGCATGACAAAGGTTCGAGCAGGAACAAATTGAACCGGATAGAGAAACAGCAGAGAAAATCAACCGAATCAAAACTGGAGAATGACTCTGAAGAGCCTTCGTGAGGGCGCAACGTGGCGTTCAGGTTTGCTTCCCGGGCGCCGGGTCTTCAGGAACGCAAGGAAGGAGCAGGTATGCATTCACAGACGCTGCCCGCCTCCGAGGGGCCCTTTCCGACTCGTCCTGGGGGTGCACGTCGGGGAGACAGACACTTGCGGCAGAGGAATTTTCTCTTGAGCCTGAGGTCTGGTCGGGGCACGAACGAGAAGCAATCTGGCACAAGGGCAGTGGAGCAACGTGTGGATGCCTCTCTCTCTCTCTCTCTCTCTCTCTCTCTCTCTCCCTCCCTCCTTCCCTCCCTCCCATTCTCTCAAAAAATAACAAAACAGAAACAATGAAGAGGAATCGAGTTGCTGAAGGGGGTCACCTTCTAGGATATTTCTCTCAGCTTCAAGTTCGGTACTTAAACATTTAATAGCACAAGTCAAAGGTGAATAGATTCCTGTACACACACACACACACACACTCTCTCTCTCTCTCTCTCTCTCTCTCTCTCTTGCAAATAAAACCAGTCTCTCCCTGTAGTTTCCGGAGCTTCAAAAATACCTCTCTCTACACAGGCCTCTTCCTATATGGTCAAACGCGTCCTTGAATCCGTCTGAATTATGGGAAAATCCCCCTCCAGTGCCACACAGTGTTGAGAGAGCTGCCGTGGTCACGGACAGACGTTCTTTGATTTTGAACGGCGTGCGGTGTTCCATCAGAAAATAGACTGTTTTTTTTAAAATTTATTTTACTTTTATTTTATTCATTTTAGAGAGGAGACACAGAGTGAGAGAGAGAGAGAGAGAGAGAGAGAGAAAGGGGGGAGGAGCTAGAAGCATCAACTCCCATATGTGCCTTGACCAAACCAGTGCAGGGTTTTGAACTGGCGACCTCAGTGTTCCCAGGTCGACGCTTTAGCCACTGCGCCACCACAGGTCAGGCAAAATAGACTGGTTTTAATTCGTTCACTTTCCAACTGACAGACTTGCTCCCGTTTTACCCCCCCCCCCCCCCCCCCCCGCAGAAACTAACGCGCGGCTGCGTCTCGCACGACCTGGCGGTCCATGGGATAAGACAGTCGAAACGCACGCGCACAACCTGTTCTCCATGTTTTCTGCAGCGCGCTCGTTTCTGCGCCGTTTCTTTAAGTGTTTCGTTTCCGCAAAGGGGGATGCATTTCTTTTTAAATCCGTACGTGTACTGGACTGAGAACCAGAAGCGGCCCCACGCCTGTTCTGCCGGGCCGGGACGCGGCAGGGTCACAGCCTGGAGCCGCCCACCTGGCTTGGACAGACTTGCAGCGAGGTGGCTTTGTTCTGCAGCAAAGGCAAACCAATGACCTTCCATAAATCACCTCCCTGGGAACGTAGGCAAAGAACCAAACCGATAAATCCAGCAGTGACATCTTAGCCCCTTCCGGCGAAGTTCTGGCAGAGGCTGCTTTGCAATGGCGGCTGTAGCCAGGACACCCGCTCCAGGGCTGGCTGACACGGAGGGTCAGCCTTCGTCCCGTCCAGGTGAGCAACCGAGGGCACAGGGCTCTGCCGCCATGCACCTTTCCGAGTGGAAGGCTGCAGGCACCCCCCCCCCCCAGCACCCTGCCTCTGCAGATCTGCACATCGTCAGACGCCAGGGGCTGAGCCGCCAGCGGCTCCTCTGTTCCACCTCGATGCCTGGTGGGCTCTGTGTTTCCTCCCAGGCTGGGACCACCTGTCACTTCTTCTTTGAGGCAGGTGCGGGAATCATCGACCCCTGTGAAGTCACAGGCCACCCTTGGTACCGTGGTGTGGCCCTGCTTACCCTCACCGCCTCACGTCGGACGTTCAAAACAAACCCCCAGGAAACAGGCCCTCCTCCCCTTACTGACGGTGGGCAGGAGAAAAGGGACAGGGACGTCAGTGCAGAAATGACTCGGAGAAGGGCCTGAAATGTCTGGGCACCGAGAGGTCCCCCCCATGGAGGAAGAAAGCCCAGCACAGCATGAGGAAGCCCTCTCCTCTGGGGTGAGCGTCCTGAGTGGTTTCTCCTCCCGCTGCCTCCCGCTCCAGCTGGAACCAGCGTGGTCAGGGCCGTGATTGATTGACAGGGCTGCCTGCGGACCGGGTCTGCAGCTGTGGACGCTGTGTGAGGGCCGAGATGCAGGTGCACAGACATAATCGCATGTCGGATGCGGGTGCCTGGCCAACGAACCGCCTTCCTTTTGGATGAAAATGCCTCATTGCAAGACGCTCGGGGGTGGGGGCTGCCCTCTTTCCCACCTTCCCGCAGAAAGTGCAGGTGTGCTTTGAAGGCCACCTTTGGGACAACAGGGGCCCGTGGTCTGGGAAGGGACCTTCTTCAAGGCGCCTCGGGGAAAGCAGGCACGGTGGGCGCTGAGGCTGTGGGGGAGCAGCAGAGGATGGGTGCACGCCGGCCGGGAAGCCCTTGGCCACTCCCCGACCTCCGCCTGCCGGGTTTCCTGCGGACTCGCGACCTGCGCTGGCGGGTACGCGCACGTGATCTCACAATGCGGGTCTGGAATGCGGCCGGTGGGTGAGCTGCGTGCGCTCGGTCTGGATCCCACTGTGAACCCACAGCGGCCCCTCCGCCACCCATCCATCTTCCAGGAAGTCACAGAACTCTGGGTGGGCAACAGCGGGACGGGAGGGAGGCCCGGCCACGTGGTCCCCCCCACCCCCCACCCCTCCACCCCCGCTGTGCGCCCTGGGCTCCGTCCAGCTCAACACTCAGCATCTCCGGGAGCGCCCCGGACGGTGACCACCGACTCACTGTACCTCAGCAGCGTTTTAATGACCTCCTTGCAAGAACAGAGAGTGAGGGAGGAGACGGGTCCATCCGCGGGGGCTTCCAGAGGAGAGGGCAGTTGTGTGCTCTGCCTTCCCCGGTTGTGTCTGGGATACAAGAGTGGGGTATCGTTTCCCTCCCCGGCTCAGAGAAACACAACCAACTGGAAAATTCTCTGTTCCCTGGGCTGGGGGCTGGATGGGCTTTTCCCCAGAGAGAGACATTCTCCAGCCAGCGAAGGAACATGGAACGTAGGATGCAAACGTTTAAATAATTTACGATGGAACAGAAATTAGCGTTCACGTGTTTTCTTTTTAATTATTTCTTTTCTTAAAAAATTCATTTTAGAAAGGAGACACACAGAGAGATAGAGAGAGAGAGAGAGAGAAAGGGGGGAGGAGCTGGAAGCATCAACTCCCATATGTGCCTTGACCAGACCAGTGCAGGGTTTTGAACTGGCGACCTCAGTGTTCCCAGGTCGACGCTTTATCCACTGCGCCACCACAGGTCAGGCCTAGCGTTCACGTGTTTTATGATGCAATTTGAAACTCAGTATGCTATGCGTGCGTACGCACGCGGTGTGTGTGTGCATGTGTGTGTGAGAGAGTGTGTGTGTGTGTGTGTGTGTGTGTGTAAGTAGAAATGTTCTGAAACCCATCGGGGCACCCACATTCTCACTGCTGCGTTTATCTGGGTTAGTTTTTGGTTATGTTTTTTTAAAGTAGACTTTATTTTTTAAAATACTTTTAAAGACTTTATTCATTTTAGAGAGGAGAGAAAGAGAGAGAGAAGGGAGGAGCAGAAAGCATCAACTCCCACATGTGCCTTGACCAGGCGAGCCCAGGGCTTCGAACCAGCGTCCTCAGCATTCCAGGTCGATGCTTCATCCAATGTGCAACCCCTGGTCAGGACTTTACTTTTTACGACAGTAAATTTCAAATATACTGAAAAGTAGAGCGAATACTTCAATGGCCCCCGTGTCCCCGTTACCCAGCTGCCAGGATCGCGTCTGAATCACGTTTACAGCCCTCCGTTCGGAATTGCTCGGTGTGCCTTCTAAAATCAGGTTAAGCAGCACCGCTGACCTTTTCTGCTTTGAGTCAGGTTTTCCCTGAATTCAGGCTCATGCCGTGGCCTACAGCCTCTGTCGCCAGTGACTGGTCTCCCTTTAGTCTCTATGATGGTAAACCAAGGGGAAATGGCCATCAGGGGTCCCTGGCGTCTCCTGGGAGCCCCGGTGATCAGGGGAGAAAGTGCCGGATGCCACGCTGTCTCAGCCTCCTGCCTGGCAGCCCGACATGGCTTCTCTCCTTCACCGAGAGCGCAGGGGACAGACCTTAGCGGCTGCTGGCGAGCTAGGGCCCCAGCCCGCACGGCCCGGACTCCTGTTCCGCTGTCGCAGGTGTGGCCGTAAGCCGCTAGCAGCCCCTCCCCGCAGAAAGGTGGCTCTCCTTGTCCCAGAGTTGCAGACACTATCTTGTGCATCCAGTCTGAGACAGCTGTGTCCTGAACCCAATGGAGGAGGGGACATCGGGAGACAGGGGAGCAATGTGGGAGGTAAACTGAGGAACGCTGGAACACCCCCTCCTCCCCTCCCCATCCGCAAGGTGCCTGGAAATATAAGGGTGCATGCTAAAGACACGGGGAAGTGAAAAGGGGCGCAGAAGGGAGGTCCTCACATTGGGCAGAAGCAGCAAGCCGGGCTGTGGTGGTGGTGGTGGTGGCCGTGGGGACAGGGGGCTGGAAGGGGAACCTTGTGCCCAAGGATGGATTGTGCTCACAAGAAGAAGAGGATGAGACAAAGGTTCTGAGTGGCACACACCAAGTGGCTCCACTTAAAGAGAAACAAAGTATAAAGACAAAACAAAAAATGAAGGAACACCTTGACCGATTGTACCTGTTAGAGTTTGTTCACACAGTAATGCGCCACATCACCACCACTCAAAAGTGACCGCCGAAGCCTGTCCTCAGTGGTGAGAAAACGTTCCCATGAAACACTGCTCGGATAAGAACGCCCCAAGGAGGCCCGGCATCTACCTCCGTGACCTGTGCGCATCCGCCCGCTAGATGTTTACCTGTACGTAGAAGGCGGACGGAAGAGGGATGAGAAGGGAAGTTGTTCATCAGGGTCTGGGGAGTTGCTTTACTTTATTTTTAAAATAACTTTCTGTGTCCTCTGAATAATCACAGGTAACTTTTATATACAGCGCAGGGTGTCTTTTAAGCAGAAACAAAACTCAGTCTTACTAGAAAGCGTGGGAGAAGGCAGGGCATGCAGACGGCGTTCCCACCAGGAAACAGCGCGAGGGCGTCCGGGGAACCCTGTTTCTTGCGGGCTGCGCTGGGGTGTCCCGTCTCAAACACTGAGGCTGTTTTCCAGAAAGCTCTGTATGAGATCCAGCTGTCGTTCTCCCAAGCCTGTCTGCCGTTCGTCAGCACCTGTCAGCTCCAATAGGAGCTGTCGAAACCAGACTTTCCTGGTCACACGCGTGTCTCGCTCTCTCTGCGTTTGCCAGAATGCCCCCGCTCCTCACCCCGTGGCCCGTGGGCTGGGTGGTAACAGAACCCGAGAGAGTAGGGTGGGTTCAGCCTTCTTGACCCAAGCTCCTCTGTTCCGGAGAACGGCTGGGGGTTTCTGCGTAACGCCCCTTCTCTCTCTCTCTCTCTCTCTCTCTCTCACTCTCTCTCTCTCTCTCTCTCTCTCTCGTGAAGCTGTAGCAGGTGGCGGGTGTGTGCTCCACGCACCTGTCTCATTTCCTGAAAAGTCAGCTGGGACCTCAGGGACTGTATTTGGAAAGCAGTCCTACCTGTTTCGGGGTCGGGGGGGAGGAATCTGTTCCCTAAATTAAGCCCTTTTCGAGCACGTTTAATGGTGATAAATTAGGGAAGTGTCGGTAGGAGACGGAGACTATAACTCATGTTGGATGGTATGAAGAAGAGTTTAATTTAGCTTTATCTTCTTAGAAAAATCCCAGGGAAATAATAATAATAAAAAAAAACAACAAAACAAAAAAACCCCACAAACTGGAAATATTGGTTCTTGGAAAGAACGAGTTTCTGAATTGGAGCCTGAGGGGCCTTGAAATGATGGACGTTCTCCTCCTCCCATAGGTCATAGCCGTAAATGGTTTACACACACGCACACACACACACGTGCGCACATGCACACACGCGTGCACACACATGCACACGCACGCGTGCACACACGCACACACATGTGCGCGCACACACACACGTGCACACATGCACACGCTTTCTCCAGCGGCTCTGATTAACGGCGGGCGGACTTGAAAGACGTGTCCCGTGGTCAGCGCTGGAGAGACGTTTATTTGTTAAGGAGGATCGGACTGGCTTAATTCTGCCCCGACTTAGGTAACATTTGGACTTGACACTTCCGTCAGTGTGGTTTCCTGATACCCGAGATTAGATGTAATCCCCACTTAATAGGTTGGAGGATTAGAGAGGCACTTGAAGCTGTCTTCACGCCGCGCGCTGGGTCTGAAAGATGCACGGGGTGGACCCCGTGAAGTGTTTATCAATGACTCGTCCTCCACAAGCCACCTGCCCAGATGTCTAATCCTAGGACGGTCCCCAAGGATTCTCAAGTGCGCCGAAGCTTGGGGACAACTGGATTGGTGGCTAGACGTGGCTTCTGACCTCCCTTCTCCTGTGGCAGGCCTGTCGGACTCTCCCTGCAAAGGGGCAGATGTCTTAGGCATTGTGAGCTGTCCGGTGTCTGTGTTGGCTACTTCACGTCCCGTCTCTTTCAGCTCCTGGTGGCCGCAGCGTCCCAGCCACTGCCTGTCTCTCCGTGTGTCCATCTTACAAGGACACACAGGATGTTGGGCAGGGGCCCGCCCCTATCATCCAGGGCGTTACCCCTCTCCTCAGCGTCTTCAACGAACTGCGTCTTCTGTCATGTAAGTCCCTGCAAACAGGTTCCGGGGAGTAGGAAGTGGATCTGTCATTTTTTGGGGGGGAGCCAGGGCTGTCATTCAACCCCATGCCAGGTTGCTGTGGGAAACGGGGAAGAAATAAGACTGTGAGGTCACAGCGTCAGCCTTTGCAAAAGATTCCAAATCTCTTCCAGCAAAGAGCTGCGTGCAGGTCTCTGACGGTAGGAATGCCAGCGAGGCGTTCGCTCGGGGACCCACGCAGGTCCCGCCGAGGCGCGTTAGGACGAGCTGGAGAGCGAGTGAGCCCTGAGGTCCGAGGCCGAGAGGACCCATTCAGGGCAAGTCCACGCCTCAGGCAGGACGCTGACTCACTTCCTGCAAGCCCACATGGCGTCCCCTCCTCGGGTCCTGGTCTCCGCCACAGGTCCCTCTGCAGCCCGGCATCCGAGTGGGCGTATTTGCACTGTTGTCTTCTGGGGGTTGAGTTGCAGAGTGAGAAGATAAAAAAAGATACGTCTTCTGAAGTTTGGTGGATTTTTGCTTATGGAAGCACATTTGTTACTGGAGGCGGACGGCGGGGGTGGGGTGGGGGTCCCCCGAGGACCATCAGTTACTTCTGAAGCCAGGAGACGTATTTACGGCAGGTGGAAACAGTCCCACATCACCAGAGGATCTTGCCCACTGTCTCCCTGGGTGCTCATTAGTTTGGTTTATCAGAAATTCCCCCACCCTTTTGCCGAAACGAACAGTTCAGCAAAAAAAACCCAAAAAACCCCAAGCTCATTTAATTCAAACTTAATTAAAGTTGGAGCTCATGCTTTGGACGCTTCGGTCCTAATTATAAAATGTGGCCGCATCCGATACAGTGGGCGGTGGCCTTGGCCGGCGCGGGGGCCGGGGGCGGGGAGAGGCTCTGTTTCTAAGTTTCAGAGAGTCCTGGGAATCCAGGGTTTCCGATAAGGCAGCCACGGAAGATGGGAGCCACTGTTTTAGCCAGGTCTCAAGCAATGACGTGAATAAAAACGTAGCATGAACAAAAGTAAAGTCACCGAACTACAAAGAGAAATCAGGGGATGCCAGCTCCGGTCGGGCAGACTGTACATGGGAAACTGTGACTTTAGCCCGGGAGGGCCGGCTCTTCACACAGGTGTCTGGAGGCGGCGTCCCCCAAGCTGACTCGGGGGGCCGGTGGTCGGACTCCAGACCACCGCATGGTCGGGTAAGTCCAGTCTTCGTGGAAGAGTCACGTGTGGACATCTACGCCTCGTGCCCCGTGGCTCTCCCGTGGCAGCAGCAGAGTTGAGTACTTGGAATAGTTTTACTGTTTGGCCCTTTACAGAAAAGAAAAGGACCAAAGAAAAGAAAAATACCCCAAAAACCAAAAACCAAAATGTCCTGGTAGAGGGTGTGGCAGAAGCACCGTCCTGAGCATCCTGAAGGGTCACGTGTGGCAGCTGAATGGTCACATTCAGTGGGTGGGGGGCAGAGGAGGCGAGGAGGCGAGGACGGAGAAGCTGCCAGTAGGCGGGGGAAGGACCAGCTGAGCGCCTCCCAGACCACAGCCCTTGGAGCAGCAGGAGCGAGCAGCCCTGACCCCTCAACAGTGAGCGTGGCTGCTCTCAGGGGGAAAGGCCACGGGCTTCTTCCTGAAGGACCCAGAGACCCCGTGTTTCTCACACGGGGCACAGATTCTGCAGACTGGAAGCGAAAGGTCAAGCTTACTAAACACAGATGCCGAGAAGCGAGTGCGAGGTCCGTTCTCCTCCACCCAGGAGGCTCCGGGAGGCCTTCCCTGCACAAGGCCTACCTCCGTCGGCCTGCTGGACAGAGGGACGCTTTGAGTTCAGGGTCTAGAGTGAAGCCTGTGGGCTTAGGAGGCAGGAAAACGGGTTCATGAATTCAGACTCATGAGCTGCGTGAACTCGGGCCCATGGCTTCCCTTTTCCTTGCCTGAGAGTGATGACAGTGAAAGTTAAATCAGCAATGACATGAAGGACATGGTGTCGGGCACATGGTACCGCTCCACAGGGGTTAACGACTTGTATTGTTCTCAGAAGACCGCGCCCCGGGGTGGGGGGTGATGAGGGCCGTGGTCCTAGGCTGGTGAGTAAGTATCACAGAGCTCAGGAAGGGGATGGCAGGGAGCTGCTGAGCTCGGGGCCTCTGGGTCATTTTGGTTTTCTTGTCTCTTGAAAGTGCCTGGCTGGTTCCACCTCAGGGCTTTTGCACTTGCTGTTCGCTCTGCCTAGATCCACTCTCCACATTGGTTTGGGCAAGTCTGGCTGCCCCTCATCTTTGGGGTTCCCATTCAAGTATATCTTGCTGAGAGAGGCCCTGCCGGATCACCCAATCAAACATATCCTCACTGATCTCTTGCATCTTGTCCCCAGCTGCCACCTCCATTCTCCCTGGGAGCGTTTACCACGAGTGAGGGCCATTCCTTCATGACGAGTTTGTTTCTTCCTGCTCTCTCGCTCCAACCTGCAGTAGAACCCTGGGTGACTGCTCTGTTTATAGCTAGATCCTCAGAGCGGAGATCCGTCAATCTCCCTCTGCCAGCGTGGCAGGTGCTTGTCCAGCTGGGCTGGCATGGGGGCCAGAAGTCAGGGGGAGGGGCCCTGCGTGGCCGGGAAGGAGCTGAGGTAAGTAAGACCACGGAGTCCCCGAGGATGTGGGGCGGGAATGAAGCACACATGACCACTCCTCCCTCGTGGGCGGAAGGGAGAGTGGCTGTGGACCGTGCAAAGCCAGCAGGGCCCCCTCGGTCTCCTTCCCGAAATGGACCTGGTGCCTGCCTCCCCGCGTCCCTCCCCAGCCACCTTGCGCCGTTTGGAGCGGAAATGTCCCCATTCCCTGTCAGAGCCGCAGGAAGAGTGAATTATTCGGCAATTTCAGAGAGGACATTTAGGAAAAAAAAAAAAAAAAGACATCAGATTTAAGGCCGACAAGGAGTGTTCAGAGGTCACAAGCATGGGGGAAAGGACTTCACGATTTTTCTTTTATAAAAGGGAATCAGAACCATGAAATAACAAACGCGCAAAGCTGAAGTGGACCCGGGTTCTCTCCAGGTCTCTACGCAGCCTGAAAACACGTCTTTAGAGTTTCCTCTGAGTGATGAGAAAACCAGACAGGAGCCAGCAAACAGGCCGCATCTGGGGGCCGCCCGGGGTGGGGTGGGGTGGGGTGGGGTGGGCATTTATCTCCCGGGTAAGCAGAGAGCCTGGTGACTGCGCTGCCTGCCCAGACGCCACGTCTGGGGCGCTTGGCCTCCAGCGACAATGGTCCAGGTGATTACTAGGCGTGATGAATCCTTCCAATAACCTGGCCCCGCGCGGAGGCCGGAGCAAACCAGTCACCAGCTCTGGGCCCATTCTGCAAAAGGTGCCTCTGAGTTTTTGCAGACGGCGCCCCGACCCTCGGCCCCTCGGCGAGAGACGTGGGTGCGGGGTGCGGAACCCCTCTGCCTCTGCCAGGGGTGTGGGGTGCGGTGGGGGATGTTCCTTCTTTGTCGTTCTTCTGCAAGTGCGACGGCTGAAGTCGAAACTTCAGATACGACTGTGGGGGAAGGCACGAATGTCAGCGGGGACAGAACTCGTCACCCAGAAAGGTGCCTCAGGTTGGGGCACACCCCCGGTCCTCCGGCAAGCGCCTGGGCCTCAGGAGCTTCAGGCGGGGAGAGAGGCGTCCAGATCGCCCGTCCCGATCCTTAGACGCAGGCGTGGAGGGAGTCGAACCCTCCACCTGCTAGTGCGCGTAGCACTGTGGTTCTCAAAGACCAGTCTTCAGTTCTTGGTGTCCTTCTTCTGCCCTCGCCTCCCCTGCCCCCCCCCCCCCCCCCCCGCCCGCCTTCTTCCCGCGCCGCCGCTTCCCCGCTGGTTTACTCCATCGGACATTTCACCACGTGTTTCACATGCCTCTGTATTCGCTCGGGGCGCCTTCCAGATACGCGCTGCTGGCCGGTGACCCCCAGTCACGGCTTGTACCACGATGGAGCGTCCGACCGCATTCCACACCGACTGTATCTGTCCATTCCTCTCTCCATGGTCACGTCCATGCTTCCCCTTTTCAAATGGTGCAGTGAAGTCACACCCTCGTGTGTGTTTCTCGTCGGTGTCTCTCTGGGAGGCGTCCCCTTCTCTGCGTGACATTCCGCCGGGAAGGGGCGTCCTCCGCCTTCTGCCGCTGTTCCTCATCACCGCGCAGTGACCCTCACTGTCACCGGCCACCAGTAAGGGTCCTACCCCACTGCCAGTCCGCGTCGTCACATGACCCCTCCGCTGGGTCCACGGCGTCCGGTGCTGTTCCCACGTCCCGTCCCCTTCAGCAGGGCGTTTGCAGCCATCCTTGGTCCTTGCGAGCCGGGATGTGTTTCTCCATCTGCTCCTGACGCTCAGGTTTCCTCGTCGGTCTGCTTTTCGTGCCGATGTGCTCGTTTCCTCTGTGGTCTGGATGTGACCACTCTGTGAGTTATTTACACGGTGGACTTCAACATCGTTATTTAATCATGCAATATAAATCAATTTAAGCAACTTGCAGGCGAGGGCTAAGGTTCAGGGACCTTTCACTGAATGTGCGGCCCGGATGCGGGCCCCAGTCCCCTCCCTCCGTGAGCAAACCAAACCCGCCTGTGGATGGTGGCGTGAATTCACGGTGAAAGCAGGGCTGGGAAGCCACGCGCGCCTTTAAAAATACATATATATCCGCTCTAGCTTGGCCACTGGCGGCTCACGGGACCTGGGGGGGGAGTGGTCCTTGCCTAGGCTAACCACAGTTGTCACGTCTGTCCCACAGGGGAGCCGGGTTGAGGACACCCTGAGAGATAAAGGGCACGTGTCGCAGGCGCGCGGGAGTGTGTACACAGCGGGCGGGGCGGGGCACATAGCGCAGGAGTGTGTACACCGCGGGCGGGCGGGGCGGGGCACGTGTCGCAGGCGCGCGGGAGTGTCTACGCCGCGGGCGGGGCGGGGCACGGCACGTGTCGCAGGCACGCGGGAGTGTGTACACAGCGGGCGGGGCGGGGCACATAGCGCAGGAGTGTGTACACCGCGGGCGGGCGGGGCGGGGCACGTGTCGCAGGCGCGCGGGAGTGTCTACGCCGCGGGCGGGGCGGGGCACGGCACGTGTCGCAGGCACGCGGGAGTGTGTACACCGCGGGCGGGGCACGTAGTACAGGCACGCGGGAGTGTACGCAGGAGTGTCTACACCGCGGGTGGGGCTCTCTCCCTCTACCTCCGACAAGAGGAGGGAGAGATTCGATATCCAAAGTACAACCCATGGGACCTGGAAGAATTTAGATAGATTAGATTAGATAGATAGATAGGTAGATAGATAGATAGATAGATAGATAGATTAGATAGACAGATGGATGAACAGACAGATAGATAAATAAGTGGATGGATGGATGGATGGATGAAGAGATGGAGAGAGCCAATGGGTCTCTAATTACTCATTTACTTCTGTCTTTCCCTGAAATGGAAATGGAAGTGAACTTAGCCATTAAATCGAAATCAACATTTAATAACATTTTAATAGGATAAAGATAGTCTATCTTACTCCCTTTTGCCTGTATGCACAATACACGCTGAGGGTGAACCCCACGTGCGTGACTGGGTGGGGGCAGGTCTGTGTTTTCTCGCCCTCCCTCCACAGGCGAATATGATAATGGCTCTTCGTTGTAAGTGTTGCGATTATGATTCAATTTTATTTTTTTCTCCTTTTGCTTAACATTTCCCTACGTTCTCTAGAGTTAATATGCAATTATGGGCATAATAATGAAAAGATGGAACGCACTAAAATAATATTTATGGAGCATGTAACAGCTGAGAAAACGCTTGCAAATATGTGGATGAGAGAAACCTGAGGCAGGGCTGCACATCCGTCCTGATGGCCGCTGCTGTGGAACCACACGGAACCCAGGACGGACAGAAAGCCGAACCCAGGACGGACAGGAAGGGGCCACGCCCAGACGCCTGAGAGGCGCCCCCGCCCCCCCCGGGGGGCTCTCCTTCTGTCCTCTCTCCTCCTCTGTCCTTCTCCGGGCTCCTTCCCTGCCATCTTACTCCTCTGTCCTCCTGAAATGTGTTCACCAGCCATATGTTACCTCACTTTGTTTAAAACACCGGGAAAGCCTGGAACATTTTCAATAGTATGCAAAACATTTTTTAAGGGGATTAATTGGAAAATTCCACATCCTGTCCCTCAACCCCCAGGGTGATCAGGGACGCGGAAGGAACTTTGTTGATCTTTACAAGGCGGGAGCCCACATGAAGGCTCCCACTTGGAGCCCCATCATGCACACGCATGTCACATGCACACCACACGTGCACACTCAGCAGTGCACCCCCCAGTTCATGCCTACAGGCACCAAGCAGTCACCTGGAGGAATGCCCAGGCACTGGGGCTGGGTCGGCACCGTGATGGACAGGGTGTGCTGCTGCTGTGGACCCTCCCCTTCCTGCCCTGCTTCTCCCTGTGGGTTCACTGGCCACATGCTCTTCCCCCTCCTGGATCACATGCTCTTCCCTTTGACCAGAGCACGTGCTCTGTCACCTCGACAGGATGACTCCAGGTAAGGGGATTGGGACTCCAGAGATGCAGGGAGCATACAGCCATGAGCCAGCCCTCCAGGCTACCTGGTGCCTCTGATGGCACAGAGGTGGTGTGGTCAGAGCCAACCCGAAAGCTCTGGACTGTGTGGAAGGCCCTGCCTGGGAATGCCCAGCCTGGGCTTGATCACAAAAGCCACTCTTGCTGGAGCAGAAGAAAGGAACTTCCCTTCCATCTACCAGCTCTTCCCAGCCTGTCCAGGATGAGCAGAGTTGTTCTTGGACAGGTGACGCCAGACTCCAACCCCTTTCCCCAGGAGATTCCTCTACTGTACATTGTAAGTGCTTAATACATGTTAGCTACAGTCATTATCCTCATCACCACCATAATCATCACCATTGTCACCACCGTCACCACCACCATCACCACCATCACACAATCACCACCATCATCATCACCATCACCATCACCATCATCATCACCATTATCACCATCACCATCATCAACACCACCATCATCATCATCATCATCACCATCATCATCACCATCACGATCACCATCACCACCATCACCATCATCATCACCACCACCATCACCACCATCATCACCACATTATCATAATCATCATCACCATCATCACCATCACCATCACCACCATCATCACCACCATCATCACCATCATCACCATCACTACCACCATCCCCACCATCATCACCACCATCACCACCATCATCACCATCACTACCACCATCACTACCATCATCACCATCATCACCATCATTATCACCATCACCATCATCACCACCATCACCACCATCACCACCACCATCGTCACCACCATCCCACTGATAACGGTGTGGATAGAGTTGGGCCTTGAGCCCTGAGAGTCCTGGTTTAAAATTCAGGGTTACTACACACGAGTCGTTAGCTTTTAGACACAGAGACCAGATCTCTCAGCTTCTCAGTTTCTCCATTAAAATAACCTAAAATAAATAAATACCTTCCTGATGGGGGTTGTTATGATTAAATTGAATAATGGCTTTTATGTGCTGCTCATAGTCCACAATAATTACTTAGTAAGTTATCTATAAGAATGTATAACATATAATAAAACATACATGAAATTGGTATAGATGTATACATGCACACATGTGTTTGCTATCACTCTTTCTTGTCATGCTTTAAGAATGTTCAGCCTTGCAATTAAAAGTCTCTACTGTCACTATGGAGACACTTTAAACATCTATCCATGGTCCTCTTTTCCTTCCTCGCGGGTTTCCCCTCCTACTTCGTTAGTTTCCCGGGCAGGGCATTTGTCCGTGGACACTGACCTTGTGGCTCTGGGGGGAGCTGGCCTCTGGCAGAGGTGACAGAGCCCACATTAACAGGTGCGGGGTCAAGGCAGTCGAGGCTTGCTGGCCCAGTCAGTGGCCTTCAGCAAGAAAACACCCCCGCACACCATCGCTGGCATTTATTTCTGGTGCCTGCCACCATATCCCATTTTATTGTGGGATACTGACTCTTGTCAATATCTAGAAAATAATTTGTGTGTGTGTGTGTGTGTGCTACGAATTCTGGGGGCGTTCTAGAAAGCACAGAACACCACACCCGGTTTTGAATGCTGGCATTTTCTTTTGCTGTGTCATTTACACAAGTCACTTCAAGAGGTTGGCGGCGGGAGGGGGGGTGTCAAGTTTCCTCTGGAAAGCTTGGGCAGAGGGTGGAATTGGCTGGGTATCCCTCCCTGTGCATGCCCATGCCTTGATGCCACTGTATTGACTGAGTGTCCAGTGTGTTCTGGGCACTGTGCTAACGGCAGAGGCTGAGCAGGGGAGGGAGGTGGGCTCTGTGCTGGGGAGGCTCACCTCAGGGAGCTCTAACGTGAATAGAAACACAGAGCTTTTCAGTGCGGAGGGGGCTCAGAGCACAGTCCCCGCAGGGAACAGAGCAGGATGTGAGAGGAGCGTGTGGAACACACAGCCCGATACAGGAATAGATCAGTGATGCTGGGCCGCAGACTGTGGTTCATTCACCCACTCAGCACATGTCGACCCGAACACGTGTTGTGTCAGGGACTCCAGGAACAGGTGAGAGGTGGCGCAGGGCACCAGGCGTGGGTTTGGGGCTGGCGGTCCTTCTCTGCCTCCCGCGGTCCGGTCACCACCACCACTGCCCTGCATTTCACGACGCCGTCCCTCATCATCCATGGCCGTGAGAACTACCTGGAGGTTCCGATTCAGTCGGTCTAGGCTGAGACCAAAGATTCCGCACCGGTAATGAGCACCCAGGGGGATTTCGTTACCTAGAAAGTTGGGAAGCGTTTTCAGCCGGCAGTGACAGAGATCATGTATTTTTTGCTAATGGGAGACATGGTCCGGGGCAGGACGGTGCATGAAGCTGATGGACATTCCTAATGCAGACTGGGGTGTGGGTTCTGCGGAGGGATGGCTGGTCTGACAAAGGGGAGTGCTGAGCCAGCGGGAGGGGATGGGAGGCAGGTGTCACCGTCTGTGACTCGGAGTGCGGGGAATGGAGAACGTGGACAGATCACGTCCATTCCGGTCACAAAGGGGCTGTCCTCGTGGCAACCGGCCACACGTGTGTTTTCAGGGAAGCCTTCCGTTGGCTTCACACGTTGAGATTTAGAATCATCCCTTCAACACTCGAGCTCAGGAAGCATTTGCCGTCACTGAAATAAATAATAAAAAAAACATTGAATCATAAATGTTTATTAAAAAGATTTGGATCGGAGTCAAACAGGCAGAGTTTGTCTGAGGGCCTCCATCATTCTGGGTGAGATGTTGCCCAACCAATGGGCTGCTGTGTCAGCACCGTGCACTTTGAACACAAAAAGAGCTTATAAACATTATTTATCTTAATGGTTACAGGGTTCGTTGCCATGGTGAACAACCGAAAAGACCAGCCTCTGAGTCCCGTGTCCACAGTGTCAGGCCCGGAGAGGGGGACCCTCTCCAAGCCGGCAGAAGGCCAGGCAGCTTGCAGGTCAGCTGGCATCTCGGGCCCTGGACTTGTGCTCTGAGGTTCAGATTGAACTCCAATTCGCACATGTTGGGAAATCAATCATTGGAATAGAGCCCTTTTCAGCCAAGGGGAACTCCGGGAGGAAGGGCTTCAGCCCCCTCGACGGCTGGCGGGCTCCCTGAGGTGAGCCACACACCTGTTACACGGGTGACCCCGCCTCAAGGAGAGCTGCTTGGAGTTTCACCTCCAGGGCGTGGTGTCTTGTGCCCAGATGGGACGTTTCACGTCTCTGTAGCCCTTGGATTTTCCAACACTGCAGACCCAGGGCTTGCGAAAACAGGCTGTATGTGTCCCGGATATGAATGTGGCTCCGTCGAAAACAAGACAGCGTGGAACGTGGGTGTGTAAAAGTGGCACGTTATTACGTTTTCCGTAACCCAGTCTGCGTCTACCGTGAGTCCGCCTTTTCCTCTAATGACAGGAAATCAGTAGAGTAGCTTGGAAGGTGGTTCCATCCGACCTGCATCGTCTCAGTTAACTCAGGTTTAAAAGATGTCACATTCAAGGTGACTTCCTGCCCTCTTTGGCTTTTCTCTCTCGGTCACCTCTAGGGTTGGTTTGTTTTCCTGAGGGGACCAGTCCCCCTAGTGCGCCCCCCGTGGCTTCTCGGGTGTATGCTGTGTCTGCCCTATGCTGGTCCCCATTCGCTGTGGTTCTCGGTGTCCTCTGGCCTGTCCCCTCCTATCCCCTTGGACGGGGCTCTCCTGCCAGATGGGCATCCATCCTCCACGTGTGAGCTGTCCCGCTCCGTTGGCTCAACAGACCTCCCAGATGACCTGTGACCTTCTGACAGGCAGGGGAGAGGTGAGCCTTGCTGAGAGCAAGGTGCATTGGGTGACTGGCCGCCGTGACGGATAGTCTCTCTCTTGTGTTACGTGCCGGCGGCTGCGGCGTGGTGCAGCTCTGGCCTCTGTGTTGTCTCCTTCCAGGACGGAGCTGGGGACGTGGTTCCCAATGGCGCTGTGCCTTTCCTGAGCCACGCACGCACCAGGCGCTGTCCTGGGTGGTGGGGGAGACAGGAAGGTAGGAAGGGCATTGTTGCTGCCACCCAAAGCCATCCTGGGATGTCAACCCCTCAGGGGTGCACACACGTGCACCCCACAACACACCCAGAATGTGCTGCCTTTAGTCACCAGACACAGAGGAGAAACGGGCAGGCGGGGGAGGGTCGGCAGGATGGTGGTGGGGGGTTCCTACCCATCACAGCCAAGGGACTGAGCTCAGAAGAAGCTGTCACAGCGTGTTGTCCACAGATCCCAGTTCTAAAACTTGGCTGGGGAAGGAAGGGTGTACGTATCCCTTGCTGTGCCCCACGTGTGCTGGGTCACTGAGGTCAGACAGCCCCTTGGCGTGCCGTGGAGGGCGGCAGCTTCACCGCCGCGCTGGGTCCGTGTCTGCCTTCACGTCGGATGGCTGCGGCGGGGTCAGAGCGGACCAGCTGGACACTAATTGCACATCAGAATTCCTACGGCGACAGCATCGTGTCAAATGAATAGTTTAATGAAGTTATGCGAAGGATATTTGTCAGCCGGGATTGGCACAATTCCTGGCAGTGTTGTGCTGGGACTTGCAGGGACCCATGGTCTGCCGACTCTTCTTCCTGGGATGGTGATTTGGGGAAAACGGAGGACTTCCCCTCTTCCTAATCTTGGAACGCGACAGTCACATTTCTGTGGAACCCTCGAAGGCTTGGGGAGTATTTACAAACCCCGTATTAATGAATTAAATGTGAATTTTCTAACAGCGTAAAAGATGGTCTTTATTTACTCCTTGTGAAGCCCTAACGATGTATTTTATGAAGGAAAAAGAGAACGTTTTAAACTGAACGAGGGCCCAGAAACAATCCTGTTGCTGCTGGCCTTGGTCCACAATGATCTAAACAATCGTTCTAAATAGAAACACTAAAGAGTATGCTTCAGTATTAAGAGCAATAAAATACCCCAAACAAGCACAGAAGAAGCTCTTTAAAGTCACAAGAAGTGTCATAAAAATATAGAAAAAGAAGACATTGAGCGAGATCCGGAGTGAACGTTGGTTGGTTGCTGCAGGTGCCTCGGGAGAGCGGAGACATGGCGTGTGAATTTATTTCCATGGCAACCAGCCCAAGTTCTGTCTCTGGAAGTTATTTAGTCCGTGTTCGTTGCATGACTACGCATCCTGCCGGCTGGCTGACTGGCTGGCTGAAGCGTGCGGAGGTGCACTAAGTAAGTCCCTTCCCCGAACCATGCGGGGCCGAGCTCTTGAATAACGGGTTGTTGAGGAGCCCGGATCTGGGAAGGAAGGAGTGTGTCGTCACCCCAACAATCAAAGCGAGCACAGGTTTCCGGGGCGCTTGCTACCCTCTACTCCCTGCTCGGGTGCTGGGTGACCCTGAGCCAGCCTAGAAGGATGAAATCATGGCGTAACTAAGGAACGGAGGGCTCCCCCTTTACCCCCTCTCCCGCCAAGATCCTCTGCCTCCCGCCTTTCTTCTCTGGGGACGAATTCTACGTTCTATCCTTCTCGGTTCCTGCTAGAGGTCAGGGAGGCTGGAGGCGAAACGAAGGGCCTGCGCGCAGTCACCCGGGATGGCTCATGAGGACAGAAGCCCGCTGTGTTTGTTTTAGAACCTGGGGCGTGCGTGGGTGACCTTAGCCGCCCACGCACAACGGGGACTGTTCATGCACCACCCCAGCGCGTCTCCTAACGCAAGTGGTGGGAAGCACCGCCCTCTCCCCTCTCCCCTCCAGGGTGAGCCCCCGCCCCGTGGTAAGCAACAGCATAGTCTCAGGCAAAGTAAATTGGAGCTTCAGGTCTGCAGCTGCAGGGCCCGCACTGAGTCCACAGCTCTGCTCCCCAACCATCCCCCAGGACTCTTTGTGGAGATGTGTCCACGGCAGGCTATTAAAGTGTTGAAAGTCCCCTCTGGGCCAGGGTCTCCCAACCTGTTGGTTCAAGGGTTACGACTCAGAACACAAAAGTGACCCTTTATGGAAGAAGGTATGGCGGTTCCTGAAATACACTAAGACCCAGTGATCCATCCCCCTGCTGGTATCTATCCCCAAAACCTCAAACACACTGGTAGGTACAGACACATGCACCCCCCGCCCCTCCCATGTTCATCTGGGCATGATTCAGTGGCCAAGCATGGCAACAACCAGAGCGTCCCCTCCGTAGAGAATTGGTGCGATGATATGTATACGATGGGATACTAATCAGCCTAGGAAACGATGACCTAGTGCCATTTATGACAACACGGATGGACCTCCAGAGCGTCACACCGGGTGAACGAAGGAAGCCAGCAAACGTTAATAGCTGTGTGATCTCACACGTAGGCGGGATGTAAAACAGGGACTCATGGACGTAGCTTACGGGGAGGGGACAGAAGGATAACCATCAGGTGATGGAAAATGATTTGACTTCAGGCGACGGGCGCACAACACGGTCCACAGTTCAAATGCTGTAGAAATGTTTACCTGAGACCTATGTCCTCTTATTGATCCATGTTATCCCATTAAATTTAATTTTCTAAAAAAAAAAAAAAAAAAAAAGACCTTTAATGTCCAGAACCAGGAGATCAATCAATCCAAGATTATATAAAATCTAATAACTGAGCAGAAGGCAAAAGAATGTCACCTCTGACTGCCTCGGTGTCACACACTGGACACCCCCCACCTAAACTGCCTGGTTGGCAGGATAACAACCCCCCAGAGACGCCCGCACCCTAATCCCCAGAACCCGTGAGAATTCACCTCACAGGGCAACAGGGACTCTGCAGGAGGTATCGAGGTAAGAAGCCTGAGATGGGAGAGACCCTAGATTCTCCAGGTGGGTCCAGTGTCCTCAAATGGGCCCTTACAAGAGGGTCACAGAGGACAAGGTCAGGGAGGTGCCGTGGGAGGAGGACTTGGCCGTCTTTGGTGGAGGAGGGGCCGTGGCCAAGGAATGCAGGTGGTCCTAGCAGCTGGAAAGGCCGGAAGGCTCCAGAAGGAACCGGTCCTGCCCACACCTCGAGCTTAACCCAGAGAGACCCGGCGCAGACTTCTGGCCCGGAACCATCACGACACATCTGTGTTGCTGAAGCCACCCCTGGGGAGGAGATCTGTTACGGCCAGCCACCACAGGTGAAAGGGCTGTGGTCTTTCTCGCGGCGTGGCAGATACCTGGGTGCAAACGTCTGACAGGCCCCCGGGGGCCTCTCAGATTACAGGGAGCCCCTCTGTGGCCGCTGTTAGTGCTGAAGCTTGTTGTTGGTCACATCTGTCAGATCAAACACGGGAACCCCCTGGTTCCACAGAGGCAGGGAGCAGACAACCTGTAACCCGCAGTCACTTGGCATATAAATCCCGGGCTGAAAATATTGATCGTAAACGCCATCCCCCGCGGATGCCCTGCCTGCTTCCTGAGAAACACTGCGCGTGGCCCTGGGCTTCCACGTCCAGTGCACCTGCCTCGAGCTCCCTGGCTCTGGCCTTGGCCAAGGTCAGGGATCTCTCTCAGCCTCAGTTTCCTCATCCAGACATTGCCAGTGTAGGTGGGTACGCAGATCAGAGGACTGGTAAATGACAAGCTTCAGCACGGGGCCGGAGGGATGCCCAGGGCCACGGCTCTCGTGGACGTCCGTCTTACTGACTTTCCAGAGTGTTCTCTTCCACCGAGAGAGCGTCCAGTGACTTTAGGACGCTTGTCTCCAGGTTCACTGCCCTCCATACAGGACACTCCCGTCCTGTGCAACAGCTCCTGGTAACGTCACCTGTCCTCTGAGAGCCCTGTCTTGTTCACGTGAGTAAATTAGAGGCCCGTTGCTTGGCACTGTGGCTGGTATCCTCGGGTGCCAGTGGCCAGCAGGGCAAGACCACGAGGGACGGACGGCGAGCTTGTCTACAGACCTACGGGGAAGTCCTTTCAGCAGGTGGAGTCCACGGAGACGATATGTTATCCTCTGCGTCAGACCCCATGGTGCCTTTGCCTCTGGACCCCACTCTTCCTGAGGAAATGCATCCGGCTGTCACCCCGGGGCTGTTCTGAAACCACAAGAGCCCAGTGGGGAGCGAAATCCAGGAACCATCCCCCCCCCACCCTCCCTGCCACGCTGCGGAAAGCTGAGTTACTTTCTCAGGGGGTTTCGACGGGGACCCCTCCAGAGAAAATGAGCCTCGGGCTGAGGCTGGAGCACGCAACACAGAGCTCAGACCTCGGCAGGTCTAGGGTCAACCACAGGGCCTCTGGGTCTTCACACGGCCGTTGCATCAGGATGCATGGAGTCTTATTTTCAGAAACAAAGCTCTGGGAGCAGCCTGACTTCCTGCAGCTGCTGTCAGCATTTCAGGCATGGGACCTGCCGGGGAGGTGAAGTCACCGGCGGGGTGGCCCTCCCAGGCTTGTCCGCTCCTGAGTGACATGAAAGCTGTGTCTGGGGGACTTCAAGGCGTCACTGAAGGGGACTGAGGCTGGGTCCGCCTGCCATCTCATCCTGCAGCCCACATTGCCAGTTCGTGCGTTCCGGGGTACAAAGCTAGGTGATATTTATGGGTTTCCGGAGCCCACACTCTCAGGGTCACCCCGTCTGAATCCTGGGCGATGCCCTTATTGTGTGTCTGGGCCGCCAACCCCACTCTGCAGCATTTTGAGGCTCCCCTGCGCCCCCAGGAAGGTGACAGGGGAAGGGGGCTCAGAACACAGGCAGGAGCAGAGTCTGAATCAGAGTGTGCTTGTCGACAGGGCGCGGGGGGCTGCCGCCTCCCGGGGATCAGGGCTCCTCAGACGCTTGTCAATCAGCCTGAGGGGAACCCGGGGCGAGTGAGTCAGGACAAACCTGCGAGCTCCCTCCGTTCCGTTTCCCTCTCAGAGGCCACGGGAAGGAGCAGAATAATTTACCTCCAATTTGTCACCTTCTGTTCTGTGACCAGAGGGACGGTTCCCGGGCAGGTGGCAGGGGGCAGAGGGCAGAGTTCCTGCTCGGTGCGCGCGCGAGGGCCACCGCTGCTGGTGTGGGGGCGGTCTGCGGCCAAGGTCCCCTTCTGCGTGCCATCTCCTCCCGCCCGGCTGCATGGGTGACGGGGGCAGGCGCGTGGCGCGCAGGGTCTGCCTGAAGAAGTCACACCCGCCGACCTGACCACAGGCAGTGCCCCGGGCCCTGCAGGGGGATGGGGTGGGGGCTCTCCTGCAGCTGCAGGAGGTCTGGGGACTGATGCCCAGGAAGAGGGCGGGCCTGTGGCTGGGGACAGTGACTGGGGATGGTTGGGCCTTTAAGCAAGCCCAGCTATCACGGAGTTAACGCCCACCTCTGCCCCCCACGCACTGTCCGTGGGCGGGACTGTGCGTCTCCCGCCCCCACCACCTCCCTGGGGTCCTGAAGCTTGCCCCGGCTCTCAGACTGTTCTCTCCTTGACGCTGTGCCTGCATTTCTTACAACAGAACACGATGGACTGTCCTTTCTGTACGTGTGGAAGGGTGGTCAGCCTGGTATCATGGCTTCACAGCACATGTCCAGGAGTGGGTGGGGACTGAGATCTCCATCTGCTCCAATTTATTCCTCAAGGTCCCCCAGGTCACCCTGGTGATCTAGCCCTATGGGAGGTGGTTCTCCATGTTCCTACAGCTTAGACACACATTCCTACCTACACATCACCCCCTTGTCACCACCATCTTTTCCTCATCACCTCCTCGTCACCACCATCACCTCCTCATCACCTCCTCGTCACCATCACCTCCTCGTCATCATCACCTCCTCATCACCTCCTCGTCACCATCACCTCCTCGTCATCATCACCTCCTCATCACCTCCTCGTCACCATCACCTCCTCGTCATCATCACCTCCTCGTCACCATCACCTCCTCATCACCTCCTCGTCACCACCACCATCACCTCCTCATCACCTCCTCGTCACCACCATCATCACCTCCTTGTCACCTCCTCGTCACCATCACCTCCTTGTCACCTCCTCGTCACCACCATCACCCCCTCGTCATCACCATCACCTCCTCATCACCTCCTCGTCACCACCATCACCTCCTCGTCACCATCACCTCCTCGTCACCATCACCTCCTCATCACCTCCTCGTCACTATCACCTCCTCATCACCTCCTCGTCACCATCACCTCCTCGTCACCACCATCACCTCCTTGTCACCTCCTCGTCACCACCATCACCTCCTCATCACCTCCTCGTCACCATCACCTCCTTGTCACCTCCCCGTCACCGCCATCAGTCACACGGTGGCTTTGCTGTTGTTGACCTCCATACTGTGAGGCCCCTACGGGTGCAAATTTCACACAGTGTCTGAAACATTTTGACTAATGAATTTAGGAAATCAAACATACACATCTGTTCACTTACTTGACCCACAGTTTCAATCCGGTCACCTTCCCCTACCCTGGAGGAGATGCGACCCCCGAATTCCAGCTCCGGTCCCTCCTTTCCCTCCAAGGAGAGAGACAAACCCCTCCTTTGAGAGCCCCTGGCAGGGGCAGGACCGGCTCTGGATCCCGATGGTTCTGGAACGTGAATGATTAAATCCACTCCCCAGCCCAGTGCAGTCGGAAACATGGTGGGTACCGCTGGCCAGGTGTAGAACACGCGTGAGACCGGAGAGGACACTGCTGTGCCGTGCCCGGTGCTTCACAGATGGCTTTGTGGGTCTTGGCAAGTGGCCGGGAGCGTACAGTCAGTGGGCCTGCATGGCTTCCTTCTTATTGGCAGCCGGTGATCAGAGTGGGATTTATTTTTATTTATGTGATCGCGTGATGGTGTTGACATTCCCCACTAGTCGGCGTGACCCTCTGGGAGGGCACGGCTGCCTGTTTCATTTCCACCTGTGGCCCGGAAGTGTCAGGCACAGAACAGGCGCTGTGGCAGTATTGATCGAAAGGATGTCTATTAGGAGCGTCTTTCTTGGCAAAATTCTCTCATTCACCCTCAACACCTGTTCTGATAGTCCCCCGACTCTCACTGCCATCCATTTGTGGGGCAGCGCTGGGAAGTCCTGCTGCTCCCACGAGGCTGGTTAACGCTGATTTTAAAATTCCACTTCTCTAACAGGAAGGGGCGGGAGGGAGGTGGTTGCATTTTTCTTTCAGGTTCCAAAGATAGTTTATTTCCTGGGGTGAAGCCCATGAATTGAAATAATAATTAAAAAAAATTTTAATACCCTAACGTGGTCTCCTTGCAAATATCTGTCTCTTCCCTGATTAGTGAGGCGATAGTACTGTAGTAATTAGAAAGAACATGGGTGAGTTTCAAAAGGAAAAACAAAGATTACCTCCAAGTCTGGAACTCAAGAGATATAACTGTTGCTGGCATTTTGGTATTTTCCCAGCTCCTGTGTGCACATGTGTACATGAGTGTGTGGGCTTATTTATGTATATACCTTTTTACATTTTTACTTAACATTAGGGATTTTTCCATGGTTAACTCTTCTTCATGATATTGTTTCCAATAGAAATACAGTATCCCATCACATGTATGTACCACCATTCATTTAAGAATACTCAGGCATGGGGACACTTAAGTTGCTTCCCATTTCGCTATTTCACTTGATGTCGAAATAATGATCTGTTTTGTATAAACCCTGGTGAGGACTGGTGGTCGCATCTCGGTGAGGGTCGCTTCGTAACAGAGCAGAGGAACCTCCTGCTTCACAGTTCCCTTCTTTCCCTCTCTGCTCCTAACATACGAACTGACCAATATTTGCCTATGATGTCTCTGGCGAGCCTTTTCGTTGAACACAAACGTGCCTATAGCAAAACGCACACACTTCACATTTACCGTGTGGGGTGTGTGCACAAGTGGCTACACCTGTATATCCACCACTCACATCAGAGTGTGAGGTGTGACTGTCGCCCCAGCCGCCTGTCTCATGCCCTTGCTGACCGATGGCCCTGGAAGCAGCCCCTCTTCCTACATCAGTCTGCAGGGGTCCGTGCTGCCTGCCTTGAATGTTCTACAGATGGAGGTGTCCAATCGTCTTTTGCATCTGTCAGCCTTCGCTGGTGGTGGTGGGGGGATGCGTCAGGTCTGTAGCATTGACCCACATGGGCATGTGTGGGGCAGCCGCAGGCTGTTTGTCACGCCTCTGTAGTGGGGTGTGAAAGCTGTGACCCCCGGGGCCAAATCTGGCCAACCACCTGCTTCTCCACAGCCCACGAACTGAGAATGACGTTCACATTCTTAGATGGTCCTATTAGTACCTGTATCGTCCTTGGCTTTGCCTCTTGGTTCACAAAGCCTAAAATATTTATTCTCTGTCCCTTTGCAGAAGCCTGGAAACCCAAGATCAAGGTGTTGGAAGGTCTCTTCTGGTGTCTCTCTCCTTGCCTTCCATGGGGGACCTGTGGGTCCTCATCTTTTCTTACAAGGACACCGGTTGGATTGGGTGAGGGCCCATCTAATAGCCTGATTGAAACTTATCCACCTCTTTACAGGTCCCGTCTCTAAATGCAGTCACCTTCTGTGGCCCTGGGGTGGGGGTGGGGGTCAGGACTTTCATGCATGAATTTGGAGGGGGCACTGCAGCCCACAGAAAAGCCCAGGCTGTGGCAACAAGAGACAGGACAGCACTGTCATTCAGAATCTCTCATTGTCCCAAAGACACTCCTGGTGCTGTGGTGGCCACGGCAACGGTGCCGCAGGACGGCCACGGCCCTGGGGAGGTGACTCAGTGACCTGAAGTACAAGCAGGGCGCATGGTGGCAGGCACGCCTCGTGGAACGGGCATGAGCGGGCTGTGGGTTTTCGAGGTCAGGCCCCAGCGAGGCTGGCTACACATGCAATGCCACTCTACGTAGAGACGGTGAGTAGAGACGCGAACGTCATGCTGGTCTTCCCTTAGCCGACTGGCCCGGGACCATCACTCCTCCCGCTGGAAATATCTGGACACAGAGGCCTACCCCCCCTGCCCCCCCGAATGCCCGCAGCCTGCCACCCGCACCCTTGCCCCCCAGGCCTTCCGCCTCCTCCAGAGAACCGTCTACTGCGTGGCATCCGTCCATGTCGGCTCCCAGATCTGTGTGCCACTCTGTACCTCACCATGTGATCGCGGGATCTTACAAAATCCACATCAGCCGATGAAAGGAGAGTGCAAAAAAGTAGTTTTTCTTTAAAAAAAAATAAAAATTATGTTCACTGTTTCGAAATGTGAACAGCCAAAGTGCAAGCACTATCCGGTGAGGCCTGGGAGCATGGGCCGACAGAGGTGGGGGTCCCTGCCATTCTAAGGAAGCACTGTGCCCGCTGGTGACGTGAGGTGATTCAAAGTTATCCCTCTGCTGTGCGGAGACCGGAGCGGCTGTGCACGTGACCCCGTACTGCAGGGCGGCACTGAGAGGCTGACGGAAACACTCAGAAGTGGCCTCGGGGTGCCATGCTTAACCAAGAGGCTCTGCGTTTAATGTCCAAAGATTGGCCGATAATGTGCATTTGCACATGTCAAGCTAGTACATATATTGAAGACCGTATTTTGTGAGTTTTTGTTTTAACTGGCTCTTCCTTCTAGAGTCAGAGAAAGGAGCGAGTGCCAGGTGACACCCCCTTCCCTGAGCTTTGGGGGACTGGAGTAAGACAACGTTTGGGGCGCCAGTCTCGCGCCGGGCACACAACGGCACTTAGGAAACAGCGGGGGCGATGGTGTGGCCGTCTCCCGCGCTCCCTGGAGAGCTGTTCCAACACCTTTCTGGACACAATGGGTTTCCCTGCCGATGAGCTCCTTTGGATTGAAGAGCATCAACCACGGCCTGATTGTCTTTCTGACCGTGGGGACCACTGGGTCCCATTCCGCTTACAGGAGAAGGCACATCCCTAGCTGACCCAAGAGCTGAATACCAAAGAAGAAGCAAGACCTGGTAAGAGAAAGGAGAGAAAGGCGGGCACTCGAATAGTTAAATGAGGCTGGATTTCCCCGCCATGACATCTCTTTCTGTTGACTTCCTTCTTAGAGGCAAAGGCCTCAGAGCCACACTATTGCATGGGCAGGTGTCTCCCCTGAGTACGCCGAGTGTCCTGCTGGGGCGCCTCAGGTGGGCAGGGTGCAGGTGCAGCCAGGACCTTGGAAAGAGCCATAGGAAACCCCCCCCACCCACCCAGAGCCACCTGCCCCTCCCAGGGCTCCTTGCGTCCATCGGCTGGATGCTGGGATTCTCTGTTTGCAAGAGAGCTGGTTGGTCTTTCTTCCTCTTGTTTCCATGGAACCGTGCAGAGATGGCAGGGTTCAGGCTTCCCCGGAGAATATAGAAAGCGTCACTCTGTAGACCTTGACCTGTCTGTCGCCTGCAGGTGGCTGGGAGCCGCCATTCTGGGAAATGCTTCCCTTTGGTGTGCTCCCAGACCTCCTTGTCAGAAGGACCCCCGGTGCGCAGCCTTGACTTTGCCGACGACAACGTGCGTCTCTGAGCAGCCCGAGTGTGCGCCAGCTAGTCGGCTACCAAACACTCCGCGCTCCCTGTGATATTTCACTTTCAAGCTTCCCGGAATTAATTTGGGGGGGAAAAAAAGCCAACAACTCACACCCAATCTCTCCTAACAATATTGCAGGAGACCCAAAGTGTTTCATTTCATGGTTAATTTATTTTGAAATTATAGGTCTGTTGGTAAACAGCACAACAATATTTTTTTCCCATTTTGCTTATTTATGCCATTTCTGCTCTAAATGTTTTCACTGTGGTGTGATAGCTGTTTGTGAGAGAAGCCTCCTAAACCACATTAATTCAAATAAAATTATCTGCACTACACACACACACACACACACACACACACACACTGTTTATGCATAACTGAACTCCTAGGAAGGTTGTGTTTGGAGAGCAGAGAAAATGCATATCACCCACATTTATTTTTAATTAAAAGCACAAGTTAAAAACGCACTATTAAAGCTCCAACTCCTGCTTTAAAAATATATATATTACATTAGCACAAATATTATCATTTCCAGTCTCAGGATGTGTGTGTGTGTGTGTGTGTGTGTGTGTGTGTGTGTGTGTGCGTGCGCGCGCGCGCACACGCGCTTGCGCACTGCAGAAGATAAATGGCTGTCAATGTTTTTCATAGCCATTTATCTTTTACAATATTGTCATAATGGGGCTCGATGCCAAGATCATTGAACGCAGAGAAGAACACACACGCGCACACGCACAGGAGGAGAAAAGTGCCCAGCACGACCCAAGTGTTAACTCAGGTCTCCGGGCGCGAGGAGTCCCCGTGTGCGCGCATGTGCGTGCCGTTTCTTACGGGAAGAGCGCGCGCGGTTCGAGGGCCGGTTTCCTTTCTTCAGGGGCGCGTGGTGGGAGCTCCGCCCCGCCGCCGTGCTGCTTTGGTTCCTGCGGGGCTGCCTGTCACCCTGCTGCCTGTCGCCCTGCACAGTGACGGGGCTGACTCTTCCAGCACGTCATCGCTTCCAGTTCCGACTGACTCTGCTTCCAATGGTGAACCCACGCTGGTGGGAACCGCATTTGTCACAGGCGGGCCATCTTGCGTGTTTGTGTTTCTATAGCTTTTTTTTTTTTTTTTTTTTAAATAATCGTGGTTGTAATGGACAGACAGCCCTCTCTGATTTCAATGGTGTCACTTCTGAAGGCCGCCCCTAATAGGCTCAGCTGTTCACAATGCTGGCTTCTACAAACAAGGCTGCGGCTGATCATTCTGTGGGGATTCCTTTTCTGTTGTTCTGTTACTTATCGGGCACAGCTGTCTGGAGAGTGGGATGCCGGTGGCACAGGATTTTGAGGTGGAGAGCCTTTGGTTTGGAGAGCGTGCTTTTTTTCCAGAGGGCGTCAGCTGCTTAACTGCAGGGGTGACCCACGTTACTGTAGCCCGGGCAGCACCAGGGTGTGCCACCGCATTTTCTACCATGATTGGTTGTGGACAAGGCCCACGGGGGGGGGGGGGGGGGGAGGTGAGGACGACGGAGACGCATGAGCCCCGACTCCGGGGGACAAGGTTCAGTGACGCAAATCAACTTTATTCAGGAAGTAAACTAGCTTATATGCATGGGCTCAGCCGATAGGATGTCACAGCAGGGCAAATGGCCAACAAAGGTCAGGAGGCTGCCTGGCTGGCGCTGAGTCATTTCCGTATAGCGGGCGAGCTCCCTTCCCGGGTTGTTCCCAGGAGGGATTCCGGAGCTGGAGTGTTCTCACAGCACTGCATCAGCCACAGCTGCGAGGTAAATGCTCTGCGCTCTACCTACACTCGGTTTTTTCAATCCACTGGTTTAGAACGAAAATGACGTCCATCCCAAGCTGCGGTCAAAGGCTCTCACTGGGTGGGGGAGCTGGGAGGCCCCACCTGGGCTCAGCTCCCTCCGTGGGAAGCGAAGGCCTGTGTGACTTCTGTGTCCCCACAGCCTGAAGTGTCTGTCTGCAGGTGTTTGAGAGCTGGCACTCTCGCTGCGCTTCACAGGAAAGCGGGGGTGTCCTCTGTGCTGGGATGGTTCGTACGTCTGGAAAGGACTCTGGGGAGCCTGGTTGTCTTCTGGCTGGCAGGGCCCTCACGACGCAGTGGATCTTGGGGGCGGGGGGAGGCTCCAAGTGAGTCAGGAGTCTGTGGACATGCTCCCATCCTGGGTGTCTGAAGCCTTTTCGTCACCGGCCCCTCTGCTGTTAAGAGGTCAGCGTTGGGTGATGATGACCTAAGCTGTGGGCAGGTCTTCAGAAGCAGACACCACTATGAAGGGCCAGGCTGAAATGCTTGGACTCTGCACCTTTGACTCTGAACCAGTCGGTGACAACATGTCCATTTGTACACTGTTTGGGCCTCCCTGAAGTCCTCTGGCCTGTCCCTTCTGGCTGCTCCCGCCAGGGGCCAGGCTGCCCTGGGGGATGGCCTCGTTTCTATGGCCTCTCCATATTCCCGCTCCCCGTCCCTCTGGGCTGCCTGCACGTCTCCCCATTACTGAGTCAGAGAAGGGTTGGCCCTGGGTCTGCACATGCTCTGCTCCTGCTGTGCTCCCACCTGGCACGACAACCCTCCATCCCTGCCTCTCCATCCCCAGCAGGACTGGTGTGACACGGTGGAGGAAGTAGCCTTCACGGATGGATGTAGACGTGTCCAAAGATTGGGGACACGGTCTATGTGTAGGGGGTTGTGTTCTTCTCAAAGCCACTCAGAGTGGATGCCAAGGTCCACAAGGACCAGCTCGGGAGAACACACAGCCTGGGGGTGGCTCATAGCTTCCTGTCTGAACCTGGGGCCCATCTGCCCTGGGTGGACCCCAGAAATCAGCCTCCTTAGCACCCAGGTACCCCTCTTCCAGGCTGGTACCAAGTCAGAGGGAACAGTGCCACCCTCTGGGACGGTGGCTGAATATCCGTCACGCTTTGACCTCTCACTGGGGAACATTCTGGAACTTGGGGTGGGGGCAAGTGACACCCCCAGGTGCCAAGTAAAAATATGTCCCAGGGCAGTGGGCAAGGGCAGGACCCCTCCCAGAGGAGCCGTCACAAACCTCCCTGCCTGGGAGACCTACCACTCCACCGTGAGTTTGGAGAATTCAGTGGACACAGTGTCCTTGTCAGACAAACGTCTAGGCACCCTCCCCCTCCCCACCCCCAGAGAACGCCCCGCTGCGAAGAAGGAGAAACAGACGCACGGTTCCCAGTGAAGGTGGGAGTTTGCCGTCCGGCAAACAAATATGGTTCTTGATGGGCCGTTCATCCCTTACGCAGTTCATGATGGCGGGGCGCCTCTGTCTACACCAGTGGTTCTTAACCTGGGTTCTATTGAAACCTAGGGGTTCAATGAGTCGGTCTCGGGGGTTCAGAAAAGCCTCTGCCGCGGAGGCCAAAATAAAGTAATACCGTCATTTGTTGTGAGTTCATGCACTTTGTTGGTTTTGTTCTTTGAGCAAGGTGATGTTCATGCACGGATCATTTTGTGCACCAGTAAAAAAACATATACCTATGTCTTGAATTGGGGGAAAAAAAATCCTATTTTATTTATCACTAAAGAAGGGTTCGGTGAATGCGCCTATGAAACTGGTGGGTTCGGTACCTCAGAAAAGGTTAAGAACCACTGGTCTGCACGAACAGGACAGAAGTGACGTGACGCTGAGGTGTGCATTCTGTCCTTCTGGCGACACATCAAACAGCGTCACCGACTGTCACCTTCTCCCTCGTTACCCAAGTGACGTGCAGGATGAGGAAACACGCAAGTGACCACCTCGGGAGCCCCACAGGGGAGCCAGGTCCTCGACTTAATGAGGAATCATGCGGGCAGAATCCGCACTGGACCTTCCGACCCGGACGCAGCCCCTGGTCACCCCGCCATTCCCAGGAGAAAGGAGAAAAGAGCTAAACCTCTCTGTCACCCGGTGTGGCACGTGGGCACGACTGACTGACGCAGCCCAGGGGACATTTCCTCCGCGGAGAACCAGTGTTCCTGAACAGAAGGTAGCGCCCGAGAAAAGGCGTCCCCCGCCCCAGGGCCGGAGGTCACCTGTGGAGGAACCGGACCCCATTGTTGTGGGCAAGGAGGCGAGCTTGCCTCTATCCACACAGAAAGACCAGGTTGTTTTGGTTCCACGAATGGAAAAAAAAAACACCACACTTGTGCGGATGAGCCATCCTTTACCGGGAACATAATTTTCTTACAAAAATAAACATCCTTGTTTCCATATGTTTTGTTCTGGCCTGCGTCTTTTCCACGCCCGGAACGTCTCCTTCCTGCCTCGTCCTGAATGTCCACACTCCCAGCGGCGGGCAGAGGCTGTGCCCGGTGCGTCGCCCCGGTGGCGGTCTCCGAGTGGCCTGGCACAGCGGCAGGCCTGGGTCTGGGGCCACGGGGATGGATGGCCTGACCCCTGAACGCTCCTTATGCTCAGAAAGGCCTTGCCTACTGAAAAAGCTCCTTCCGTCCCAGCTTCTCCCACCAGTGCTCGGGAATGACGGACTCCTGTCCTGCTTCTTCTGCCTTCTCTGCCAAGCTCGTCTTGACCATCCGGGTTTGGGTGGGGATGGCCGGAATCGATTACTGGACGCCACTGTACGCAGGATGCCGCGCTGGGCGCTGTTCTTCTAAGCCTCTGAGCTCAGGAGCGCTTCCGTGAAGGTCCCTTCTGGGTCACGCTTTCGCCCGGTTTCGTCACCGAGACACCGTCTCCCGGAGGCCAAGAACAGGGCCTTTGTTCAGGTTCCAGCCCAGCCCCGCCTGAGCCTTCATTTCCTCGGTGGTGTATGGAGGGTATGGATCCCTCGTGCTGTTACTGAGGGCTTGAACTGTTCACGCACGGACAGTCCTGAGTCAGACATGGTGTCCAAAGCTGTCAGTGCTCACGACACCACCGCTCCCCTTTCACGGGTGACAAGGTCTTTGGCTCAGAAAGGGGGAGCAATCTCTCCGAGGTCATGTACCAAGAGCACAGGTGGCCTGGGGCATGAGCCAGCAGTGTCTGTGCTGGGCTCAGCATGCCCTGTCACCTCCTCTCCAGGGGCCACTCTCCCTCATTCACCAGCAACTCTGACCTCTCCACCATTAACCAGGATCAAGGCCCTCCACCGGACATCGCCTGCCCCACAATCCTGGTCCTGCGCGTGGGAGCCACCCATCCGGAGGTCACCCGGACTCAGGATCCTACCTGGCCCTGCGGGAGAGCTCCGGAGGGTGGCCCTGTGGTCCTCATCCACTCTGTGGCCATCTGTGGAATAGGCTGTTTCCCCGCACACCCCTACTCACCTCACCACCCCCAGTGCAACTTCCCGACACCCTCCGTCCTGTGAAGGCCTTCTTCTATGCAGGCTGTTCCGCCATTGTCCTCGCTCCGCGATGTCCTTTCTTCCTATGCTGACCAGAAGCATCTTTTCTGAAACAGAGGACTGAGTTGCTCTGTTTGTTCACACTGTTCGTGGGCCCCACGGACCACGGGAAAAAATTCCAAGTCTTTCTCAGGCCCACAGGTCTCACGGGCTCGTGTCCTCATCCGCATCTCTCTCCGGGCTTCTCGCGTGGAATCCCGTGGTTTTCCAGACCTTACCCATCAGGCCGTTTGCCTAGAGTACTTTTCCTGCTTCCTTCCCACCCGGCGTGGAACTCATCGTATTGGGGGTCGCCTGGCAGGCTGCCCTGAGATGGAGGGGCCGCTGTCCACGCGGGAGGAAAAGGACCACGCGGCCCCTCCCACACGCCGTCCTGGGGGAGGAGGAAGGAGCACACGGTCCCTCCCCACGCGCTAGGACAGGAAGCCCTGGGTAAATAAACAAGGAGAGGCAGGATCACCGAGACCCTCTGCTCCGGCGTGAAGGGGAAGCCAGGGAGCATTTCAGGCTGAAGACTTAAAAGGTTCCAGCAAGTCGCATGAAAAACCTTCAAAGTAATTTCACAGGAGGACTTGGGAGGGACAGTGATGCGGAGGCTGAAAGGCGCCGTGGGGGTCCCGGGGACAGCGCTCACAAGCTGGAGTGCATCTGGCTGGCGAGCGAGCGGGTCCCTCTAACGATCCGATCCGCAGGCGTGTCCGCTGAGCAAAGGCCTTTCATCTTCTGTTTATTACCGGCCGCGCCCTCTCCAAGGGGTGACCCGCTGTTTGGATGGGTCTTTGGAGAAGAATCGTCCGAGGTTGCTTTAAGTCATTTGGAACGTGCGTCCAGGCCGACGGTGGACTTGTAGCAGGAGTGGCTAGTCAAGTAGTTATGCTGTTCAGAGCCTGTCAGGACGTTCCACCAGAGCTGGACGAGGCCAAGCCCTGGGTACAGCGAGCGTCTTCATTACAGTGGGCGGACGTGCCCAGGGCACAGGCCGGGTGGACCCCGCAGCCTTGAACGGGGCAGGCGCTGGCACCCACCTCAGTTTTTTCCAGATGCACCGGGGAAACTCGATGCTGGTCGACTGTGGGAAATATCATAAGGGGGTCCGGGGACCTCCGGGAGGTGGGACAGCGGATGCTCGGTGTTTGCTCCCTGCAGAGGGGAGGGTGTGCCGACGGAGGGGTGGGGAAGGATGTTGGCATGGAGAGAGGGAGGGCACATTCACGGCTCCTCGGAGGATTGGGAGACGAGACAGTACGCGGTGAGCCCACACTGGCAGACAGGCCTGCGTGCCATTCTCAGGAATTGACATTTTGGGGGCCCACAAGAGGGTGGAGGGAGCACGGTCTCTGTGCAGCTAACTCGATATAATGTGACTCTGGTTGGGGCCGAGGACCGCACAGGCCTCAGCAAGCCCGTGCGTGCAGTGGCGGGAGTTTGAGGTGGAGGAGGCCACAGCGAGTGGGGGTGTGGCTGCGGGCTGCGGGAGAGACGGTGCATGCAGGAGGTCGTGGTCGGAAACACCTGACATCCTCAGAAACTCAGTTGTGGGTGGGCAGAGCAAGCTACTTGTTGTGCGTTCAAGGAAATGCTGAAAACCCTCCAATTTCACTGGTAGTGTTCTTTCCCAAGCCACGGCTAGGCCCACAGATGCGGGGCTGACGTTGCGTCCTGTGGGCGGTGTTCTGACCGGTTCCCATGCGCACACCGGGGGCCCGGGGCCGGTCAGTATAGCTGAGTCTTCTCCCAGTCCGCCTGCGGGGCCAGTTCCAGGGCTGATGCGCCCGTGATGTGCGGCCAGCGGGCCGTGCCCGAGGCTGAGGGCAGCTGTGAGCAGTGCCGGCGTGATCAGGAGCCGCAGGTCTGCGGGCAGGAGCAGGCGGAGGAGTGGAGATCCCTCCGCCACGGGTGTGATTTCAGAGCTCTCCCGAGGGAACTCGCTTTCCCTGGGGGACGGAAAGCCAGAGTGTCAGGGAAGGAGCCTCAAAGTTTTCTGACGAGGACAGGAGGCAAATCGGTGTGTATGCACTAGCAGTCCGGCTTTGGGGCGCGCGCGTCCATCATCGGGGGGTGGGCTTTCTCCAGGTTGACGCAAGAGAAACCGAGCCTGGTTTCTGGAGCAGCGCCTGGGACCCAGTGCGCCCCGGCAGCGTCTTCTGCAGAGACGGTCTCCACCGAGGTGGGGCTGACTCCCCGCTTCTTGATAAACGTAGAGCAGCCAGACACCTCAGAGGTTCAAGGAACAGAAAACGCAACTGGTCATCCTGGAAGACTTAAAACATGGGTCTCTGAATCACTGATCCCCAGAGAACGGACACACCCTGTCATCTCGGGGTCCGTGAGCCATGACGAATTTAAAGTCGCGCCACTTCCCTTCTGCGCTTTAACAGAACAGACTTCGGACTGGACAGGTAAATACAACCAGGTGCAGGCTGTGAGCTCCCGACGCATAATTCATTCCCAGTGCCACCAAAAACGAATGCCCTGAGAATAGAGATTCCTGGCCCCTCCTGCCCGCGCCGGGAGGAAATGATCAATATTTCATTATATGGTGCTTTTCCGACATGGGAATAGCTCATCTGTCCTATTTACGCCACTTAAAATGAATTCAACCTATCAGGGCCAAATGCATTTTTAATGTTTCTTGTCACCTTGTAGGAAGCGTGGAGAAAGTGGGTTTCCCTCTGTGGCTGGAGCCTTCATTCCAGTCGACGGGGCCCATAAACTGTTTATGTGCAAGTGGCCTGTCCTTGCTGGACACACCTTGTAAGTGCTGCAGGGGGCATGCCCGACACAGCCCGCGATGGTCACTCTGGAAGGCCTGGTGTGTCTTGTGCTGAGGGCTTGCTTGAGAGGGGGAGGCAGAGGAAGAGAAGGAATCCTTCCAAATCCTGGTGGGCTTGCGCCTGAGGAGACGTGGCAAGGGACCCTGAGAGTGATCGCTGTCGCTTACAAAGCCCCTACTGGGCGCCAAGAACAGGGCTGCAGGGTTTTCGGGGGGGTTTGTTGATTTGGCCTTATGGTGATACCATCCCTAGGTTTGAACACAGTCCTGAATTTTCCACCAAGGCTCCCTAATGTCCTCAGTGTCCTGCGGGGCGTTACTGAGAGAGAGAGGGAGAGGGGGAGAGAGAGAGAGAGAGAAGCGACATTTCTGACAACAGCCCTCGTCAGGTTTGCCGTTAGTGTCTTGAATGGTGACAGTTTGCACAGTGACCGGGTCCTGGTTAATTCCCGTGGGAGCGGCGGGTCTGGGAGGACCAGCCTCTTCTTATCTTAATGGGGATGACCCCAAAAGAAGGGACAGGCAGAGACTGGGGGTGGGGGGAGGCAGGGCTCCCCTCCGCCCTGTCTGCGGCTCAGCTCTCAGGGAGACTGACAGGCCCGGCGGGCGGGCCTCCTTCCAGTGTCTCCTCTCCTACACGCCACAGTGCCGTGGCCTCCCCGCGTTTCTGTCTGACGGCACCGTGTCACCCCTTCGCGTTTCACGCTCACGTGTGTCTCTGACAGCGCGCACTGCGAGCGAATTGTGAAGGCTTTCAGAACTTGGCGTACAGATGGCATAAACATAGTTATTTATTAATGTTTCTTTTTCTTTGCCGCTAATGGAAAAACGACTGGTAGACACAGGTGGGAAGCGGGGCAGGAGGAGGGTGGCTGCCTGCGTGGGAATTTCTCCGAGCTAATAAAACACAGGTTTCGGTGACCCTGCGGCTTTCCCCGAGCAGACCGAGGCAGACTGCATTCCAGCTCGCGGGGGGGACCTGGAGGCACTGCCTCTCCCTTCGCTGTCCCAGGTGTGCCCTTATTCATTCTGAAGCCTGATTATAGCTCGTGGATAGAAAGGGGGCGGTTCGGTAGAGAAGGCTTACCGTGGTTGCACAGCACGCTGAAAACAAACCTCAGGTTATTCACCTCCTCAGCAAATGTCTGAAAAGCTGTTATTTGGACGACTAAGGAGCTGTGGACTGTTTCCCTCGCATGTAAATAAATGTGATGGCAAATGCGACACCTTCAACAGAGCTTTCGCTGGAACCTTGACAGCGGACTCCCATGAGCCCAGAAGGGTCCCGGTGACCGGGCACCACGCCTTGGTGATAGTTAACAGGCACTTCAACTGTGACAGCCGGCGCATGCCCACAGATGACGTGGTGACTGACTCTGTTGCAGGCTCCCTGGAAGGGGGCCAGGCTCCAGGATCTGGGGAAGGAACAGACCTCGTGTCCGTCCTTCTTAAAACATCACCGTGCTGACTACACGGGGCCTGATAGCATTATTTGGGTCTCTTAAAGACACACCACCGTTACGGACGATACCACCCGTCTTTTTGTTTCGCCGATTTGGACTATCTTAAATGCTTCGAATGGCTGGATTCATACAATATTTGTCTTTTTGTGTCTGGCTTATTTCCCGGAGTGTAACGTCTTCAAGGTGCATCTGCATGCGTTGTGGCAGGTGACAGAATTTCTTTCCCTTTTTTTAGGGCTGCATAATATTCCATTTGCATATACCACCATAACACACTCTCTTTATCCATCCACCTCTGGGTGGATGCTTGGGTTGCTCCCACTTGGCCGGTGATTGTGAATGACCCTTCTAGAAACGTGGGTGTGCAAAATATCTCTTTGAATATCTGCTTTGGCTCTTTTGAGGGTGATACCCAGAAGCAGACCTCTCTGCTCTACTCAGGCTCTGTCTGTGATGCCTTGTGTTCCTATTCTACAGTCAGAGCGTCGATGTCCCCCGTAATAAAGGAGGACTGCCGTTCCCCTGGATATGCTAGCACGTGTCCGGTCACCCCATCCTGTTCCTTGCACGGGAGCGGGTTCATGGTGACGTTTTTCCCCACCGCCACCATCACCATAAGAAGTCTCTAAAAGGGGAAGAGCAGAGGCAGACCGCCCAGGGGTCTCCAAGAACAACAGGGTCCTGAATGACTCTCTGGGTCATTTTTTTTGGGTCTCACACATTCCAATCTGGATGTTCACACAGACAGACACCCGGAAACAGTCACAGATGCAAACAGAAGAGTTTTCCCGAAGCTAGCTCTCGCTCACCAGAGACGGAGAATGCAGTTAGCCAGACAGACAGAAAGCTTTCTGACAGCTGCTGCTGCTCCACTGCGGGCCCCGGGAAACCCGGGGGCACCCCTGCCCATGCCACAGCTGAGTGCAAGCCTGGACCTTTGTCCTCGGCAGGCTTAAAGAAGGCGCCTCAAGCCTCGTTCAACATTTGAAAACCACTCAATGTAATCTACTACATTGACAGGCTAACGGAGGAAAGCCACACACACTAAAAACAACTGATATAGAAAAAGCATTTGGCAAAACTCTATACCCAATTATGATGATAAAAACTCTGAAAAATTAAAGAGGAACGTCTTCAACATTAAAACGATAATATATATATAAAAAGAAAAGCTTTACAGCACACATTCTACTTGATGGCAAAACACTGAGTGCTTTTTTTTTTTTTTTACCTAATATTTGGAATAAAGCAAACATATCTGCTCTCATCCAATATATTGCTGGAAGTTACACCCAATGCAATAAGACAAGAGAATAAAATGTGTACAGATATTAAACAAATAAATTGAACTGCCTCTATTGGCAGAGGACATGATTACTTGGAAAAATCCCAAAGTAATCTATAAAGACTCTCTTAAAACTAATGAACAATTTCATTTAGGTTGCAAGATATGTGATAACCATACAATTATCATTGTATTCTATATCCTCTAGAATACAAGACTAGAAATGCACACACGAGCAGCAAGTTAAAAGTACAATAATACCATTTGTGATTATTAAAATAAATACAGTGTGTCCGTAAAGTCATGGTGCAATTTTGACCGGTCACAGGCCAAAAGTGCACCATGACTTTACGGACACACCGTAGAAATAAATGTAACGATACATATGCTGAAAAACTATACATACTGCTGAATTAAATCAAAGGAGACCGAAGTAAGTGTAGAGACACGCATGTTCATGAACGGTGAGACTCACATTGTGGAACGGCCGATTCTCCCCTCATTAATACGCAGGCCTAATACAATTCCTATTAAAATCATGGCGAGACCTTTGTAGACATAGACAAGATTATTCAAAAATGCACACGGAAAGGTAAAGGAGATAGAATAGCTAAAACGATTTTAACAAGTAAAGTAGGGGGAGGGGACAACCAGTCTCCCTGATTCCAAGATACATCTAAAGCTACAATAGATCAATGGAACAGCATAGAGAACTCAGAGATAGACCTTCACGCACATGCCCAGCTGATTTTTTTCATATTCAGGAGAGCTATTGCACTATAATATTGTTTTTTTTCTGGTCTTCTTTTTTTTTTTAATTAATATAAAGAATTTTTGCACTGTAGCTTTGTAAGATGTTACCACTGAGAGAGTGTGGTCAGAGAAAACTCTGGAGCCCTGTGTGTTTCTTACAACGACACGTGAATTTATCATTTTGTCAAAATACAACATTTAATTTCTTTTTTTTTTCCCCCAAAAAATTCACTGATATCCTGGATTTTTTACAGAGCTGATGTTAAAAGCATTTCTGAACTGCAACCTCACTTTGAATTAAAGGTAAAGCAAAGTGTCCCAGTAATAAAACCCAAGAAAACATCACATTTGGTTTGTACGTGTGGCGGATCAGTGTTTGAAATGTGCACAGCCAACAACACAATGCCTTCGGCGAACTGGAGAAGGAAGCATCTGGCTGTTTAAATGGCCCGGGATTTGGCAAAACACGCCGTGCCGGAAATCGGCACGAGCCCTTCTACCACAGGAGCGCAGAGGCGAAAGAAAAAGGTAGCCTGCGGAAAGCCTCCTTCTGGAATGAGCTGACTCAGATACGCTTTAGAGAAAGGAGTAAACGTTCATTTGTCTTGGGTACACTGAGGTTTGACTTAAGTAGAGGTCTTCGTATCATCTGGACTAAAGTGTTCTCATTTAATTTATTTTTATTTATTCATTTTTTTAGAGAGGAGACACAGAGTGAGAGAGAGAGAGAGAGAGAGAGAGAAAGGGGGGAGGAGCTGGAAGCATCAACTCCCATATGTGCCTTGACCAGACCAGTGCAGGGTTTTGAACTGGCGACCTCAGTGTTCCCAGGTCGACGCTTTATCCACTGCGCCACCACAGGTCAGGCTAAAGCGTTCTCATTGATTGTGAAGGTGTTGGCGCTGAGCATCCCCAGGTGAAGCGTCCCCTGTTTCGTGGTGATCTAAGACCACTTGGGCGGTTGGGAGGAAAATCAGTCTTCTCTAATCTGTCAAGGAAGGACTTCTGCGGTGACCACATCAAGGGTTCACTCTGTGCCCGAGGGCTTTTCCTAGGTCGCTCACTCCGCTGGGCGGGCGTGTCTGTCCTCAAGGGCACAGTCCCCTGGGCAGCCGGCCTTATTGCCTCCCCACAACTGGGAGCTACTCTGAGAACCTCTATTTTATAGTGTGGTGATTCTCACTTGGGGGGGGGGAGCAGGGTGATTCTGCCCCGCTGGGGACAGTGACAATGTCTGGACACATTTCTGTTTGTCCTACCAATGGGGGGGGGTGCTACAGGCATCGAAGTGGGCACAGACCAGAGAGGCTACCAAACACCCCACAGTGCGCAAGGTGGCCCCGGAACCAGAGAACAACCCGCCCCCCCCCCCATGGTAACCTGTTACAACAGAAGCTGAAGCTGCTGGGAGGTCAAGGTATCCGCCACCAGCCGGACAGCTGGGCTGCCGGCCGCGGAGGAGGGAACCAGCCGCGACGCTGTTCTGCCGTGCGGGACGGAGCGGGCAGGACAGGCGTCAGGGCTGTCCCTACCTGAACCCAAGCCGAATGGTGAGGCAGCTCTTGCCTATATAATCCCCCGCTCTTGCTATGTTTTCCCAACTTCTGACGCTGACTTCTGCTGGCCGTGGGCCCCTGCTCTCCCTGGGAGACCACAGGGGCAGACGTCAGGCTGACCTCATCCTGCCCCCCCCCCCAAAGGGCATGGCTCTCACCCACAACATACGGGACCTCTGCCCCTCTAGCCTCGACACCATCGTCCCATATATATATATATATATATATATATATATATATATATATATATATATATATATATATATATATATATATATATGTTTTCCTTCTGAGTCTGAACAGAAAACGATGAGACGGAGAGAAGACATCTAAAACTAATCCAGCCCTAAGAAGACAGCAGGTCACCCCACCCGCTCCCCTCGGAGCAAACAGCATCTTACGCCTTTTGACTCTGTCTGCGATGGAACCTTAAGTCGGTCCGGGAACACACGGGGGTTCTTTCTCTCTGGCTTAAACACATAGTAACATCCTCAGAGGAGAATTTCTTGCTGCAGCCGATGACAACGACATTCGACATTTTTTTTTTCTTCCCAATAAATTCCAGCAGCGCTGCTATAGTAACTGTCTTCACCGTGATTAATGGAGGAAACATTAGGAAAGCATGTTATTATTATTCTAAATTAGGTTCTGCTTGAATTAATTTTTATGCATGGTTACTAAGATGTAAAAAAAAAAAAAAAAAAGAGTTTCTGAATTGCTAATTGTAACATTCCTCCCCTGGAGATGAGATGAGATTGGGAACACAAGGGCGCTTTTCCGCAGGATTCTTTAGTTGGAATTATTTGCCTGAGGGCCGACGTGTTATTTAGTCGGCAGCCCGCTAAGAAGCTCCGCCTGACACCCCGGGAGCCTTTAGCGCAGACTTTTCTTGCAGGGGCTCCCACCTGAATCTACCTGGTGGAGAATTGCACCGTGCTAATTAGTATCAGAGCATCCTCGGTGCAGGGGGTTAGGAGGGAGGGGCGGCCTTTCCTTTCTCTTTCCTTCCCAGTGATGTCGGAAATAAAATAAAATAAAATAATAAAACATTAGGAAGCATGGAGTGTTTACCAAGTACCGAGAGCCTGGCCTCTGGGAACTTACATCTTAGGGAGACAGACAACAGGTATTCCTGGAGGGACCCGGGAAAGTGGCCGGAGGTGAGTCAGAGAGGCTGGGCGTGTGGTCGACATTACGGGGGGTTTGTGGGACATTGGGGTGGGGGGGTCATCTGGCTCTTCCTCTGAGGAAGCGGAGAGCCTGCAGGTTTCAAGCAGAGGAGGGACCCGTGTGACGTGTGTCCTGTGCGTTGGGAAGCGGGCCACAGGGAGCCAGGTGGGGGCAGGGAGGCCTGCGGCTGTCCCCCGGTGCGTGGGTGTTAGAGGTCCATCTGGACGGCCAGTCGAGCAGAGAGGTGTGCGTTTGGTTTTTGCACTTGGTAGGTTTCTAACTTTTGTTCTAAACGCCCTTTTCTTTCCCTAAGTCTCAAAGACCTTACCTGGCGTCCCTTCTCTATAACTCTGGGGGTCACTCTCCTCACTTGGGGCTCGGTGACATCTGCTGTCGCCCCTTTTCCACGTGATGTTAGGTAGGGGGGTCCTTTGTGTTTTCAGGTTCCCCTCTAATGTGAGATACTGTTCTCCACACCTTCTCCTCAATAAACCCTCCCCTCCCCAGGGATTCCTGTTGTCACGCTCACCGTAAAGTCTACGCGCGCGCGCACACACACGCGTGCACGCGCGCGCCTTCTCTGAGCTCCGCGCCCGCGTCTGAATAGTCAGAACGCTCTCTGTGCCACTTCCCTGCCGGGTGTTGAGCTGGGGTGCAGCCACCACCTTTACTGGGCACACAGGACGCACTCTCACCACGAATGGCCTTTGGTTCCGCTCCTCGGACAGTCACTGGGTGAGTGCACATGGGAGGGAGGTGTCTGTCTGCCCCCCCCCCCAGACACCTCCCCCTGCTCCCGTCACAGTAACTTGACTCCACGCCTGAAGTGGCTGCTGCGGAAACCCTAGTCCACTAGCCCCCAGCGGCGTGTGTCCCCAAGCCAGCCTCCCTGAAGCTCGATCCCCAGCTGGCCATGACCCTGATCAGATATCACAAGGACAGATGGGAAGCCTCGCCCAGCAAATTCCGAACGAGTCTTTAGCTCACTGTGGTGCAGCCGATATATGACTCTGGCAAATCTGACAGGCATGTGAGAAGACATTGTCAGGGTCTCTTCCTGGGTCACAGTCCCAGCGACCCAGCCTCTGCCCCAACTCCACGGAAACTCCAGAGGGTCACTCACCCTGCGTCAGCAGCCATGCGGGCCAGCCCTCCCCCCCCCACTCACGTGACTTCCTCTCTGGGACACCACTCTCTAGAGTCCCGCGACCTCCCCAGTCCTCCTCCCTCGGTCTCTGCCACCCTAAACCTCTCCCCATGGGGCCACCACGAGACTCACCTCTCCTCTCCTGCTGTGGGGACTGTTACGTCGGCTTCCCAGTGAATGTCCAGCCGCGTTTCTGTACATGCCAGCCTCTGTGATAGCTCGTAATATTCTACTCCCGGCCAGGCCTGCCGGGATTCTGTGGTTCCCCCCACCAAGTTCCTGAGTCACCCCTTCCCATGGTGACCTGTCGTCCTCATGCACAGAATCAGATTCCTGCTCTCCCCCCTCCCCCACAACTGTGACTCCCTGACATCCTCCCACCCCAGGAAACAGAAACGCTCCTTCCAGATGTGAAGGGCAGAGCCCTGCTGTCTCCCGTGTCCTGCTGCCACGGTCCATTGGCAGCTCTCACGCTCCACAACCCACGCAGAGCCCGGCCCAAACCGAAAGCCACACAGTGTGAGACGCGGCAAAGCAGACCAGGAAAAGAGGGGCTGCCCACTGCGGGCAGACGCCCTGGACAAAGCTGGTGTCGGAGTGGTCGTTAGAAGGTGCTGGCGTTATCTATATAACCCACGGGAGATTTCTACGCGGAAGAAAAAGGAAACTTACCAAAAACGGAATGAAATACAAAGTGACTGACCCTCCTGGGAAAATGGGCGAAACATTCAAGGAGTTGGCTTCCAAAAGGGGCTTCGAACTCACCCCATGCAGGAGAAGAGGTTACATTGTTTAGTAGTTAGAGACGTGGGAGGTCAACTGAGGTAACACCACAGGAGACAGGAGATTACTAAACAGCTGGTGATGCCCTGTGTTGTTGACCAGGACATGAAGAATGTGGGCGTCACCAGGAACGACGGAGGCCAAGACCCCGATGGCCGGCCGGGTGGGCGGGCGGTCCACCGTCCCTTAGTCAAACGAACATGTGAACGCTGTTCCCGGTCACCTACGCTGATGAAGCCCTCACGCAGGTCCATGACAGGAGACGCAGCGGCGTGGACAGGTAAAGGTGGGGGCGCATGGATACGGTCCTGCTGCGTGGACGGATCTGTAACTGCAGAGCTGAGTAAACGGTGCGAGAAAGGGAGAGGGGACAGGAGTACCTTCTGCAAAGACCCGTGCCAGCGCAGCAATGCGCATTAAATATAGGAGGGCTGCTACGGGGTGGGGGTGGGGTGGGAGGTGGGGGCGCGGGGAAGGAGGAAGACCGGAATACGGCCGCCGGAATGCCCCGCACTCCGATCGACTCGGTGTTCGCCGCACAGATGTTTTCAAGGGTCTTCACTGAAGATCCAGCTGGTCCAGGACTTTGTTGCTGGTGAGCTTGAACCTGAGCGTGAGCCCCTGACCAGCAGGACGGACGGCGGCTGTGTGTGGGGGTCGCTGCTGTCGGTGAGGACCCAGACCCGTGCCCAGAAGTGGAAGCTATGATGCAGTCAACGTTGGCTAAGCGACCATTAATATAAAGGAATAATAATAACACGGTAAATATTTCCCTACAGATGTGTCTCATCAAGTCCCAGGGTGGCCCCCTCCCCGCAGTTCTGGCCTTTGGCCCTCATCACGTGTGTGCGTGCCCCACGACTGACACCCTGTCCCTGGTGGTCTTCTCTGCCACCTCCCCCGCCCCTCGAACCCGAGGCGTCCGCACACCCTTTGGTTCTTGACGTTAACAGTGGCTTCTTCCAGGAAGACTTCCCTGACCGACCTCTGAACTAGGTTCGATTTCCTGTCAAATCTCCGTCCCCTCTTAGGCATCCCCCCCCCCGCCCGCCCCCCGGGCAGGGACCTCTTACTAACCGCAATTAGATAATTAATGTTTTCTTACGTTTCATTATCGGTCTGTCCTGTTAGGGTCACAAACCCTGAGACTCTCTGATGTCATTTCACTCCTTGTACTAGAGACCCCTAATAGGCCCTTGAGACATTGTATTGCTGGAATAATGAGCCGTTTGGGAGGAAAGGAACAGGGAGGATTACATCACTTTTCCTTCTCTTGAGCAGGGTATGTAAAAGGCTTTACAGGACCTGAGAGCTGAAGCTGTGGGACACACCTGTCCCTTTGCGGGTTTAACGTGCAGGCCAGCCCTTGACCCGCTTCAGCACGTCTGTCGAGGGGAGGCTATCGGCAGGGCTCCCCCCCCCCCCCCCGAGTCCGCCCAGGCAAGCAGGCTGATTTCCGTCATCCGCAGAGGGCCGGCAAGCTCGCAGGTAGGTAGCGGGGCCCTGTTTTCTTAAAAACTCATCTGACATGTTTGACCATCCACCTTATGGCAAATAAGACAATTTGGCAAGTATCGTTTTTTTTTTTTTTTTTTTTTTAAATCTCAGAAAGAAGAAAACGAGAGAAGGATTTCTTACGAACAAGCAGCTCATCTTTTTTAATGTTTCCAATTACGGCTGACATTCAGCATGATTTTCGTGTTAGTGCCAGGTGCACGGTGTCGTGGTGAGACATTTCTATAACGTATGAAGTGCCCCCCCCCAAGCCTAGCACCCCCCCCCCACATGTACCATCGTCGTTATGAGACCATTATTGACGGTATTCCCTGTGCTGCGCTCTAAGTCCTCGCGACTCTTCCGTCTGGGGCCCTTCTCTTTTCTCACCGGGCCCCCCAAACCCCACCCTGCTGGCAGCCACCAATCGGCCTGTTCTCTGCACCTACGAACCTGCTCCTGTCGTGTGTTCCTCACGGGGTGGGTTCTTTATAGTCTTCACATAAGTGAGCGCCGGTGGGGTCTGCCTCTCTGGCCCCTTCATTTCAACATTGGCCGTGGAACGGCGGTGATTTGAATTGTGTGCCTGGCGTCTGTGTGTGCTGTTTAAATATTTTTCTAAATGTCCCAAGTAAAGATGTAAATTCATTTCTTATTAGGTCTCCTGAGCTCAGCCATTTCCGGGGCTTTCTGTAAGGGGGTCGGGGGGGGGGTTCTAAGCTTGGAGAGAGGGGGAGCGTCCCCAGGGACAGGTCATCTGGTTCTGAATTGCCAAGGTCCATTCTGTTTCTCCCTTGGTCCTTTCAGACCCAGCTTTGAAAGGGAGACACACAGGCAGGATCCTTTATGATTGGCTTATTTGTTTCTGTTGGTTAATTGGTTTTTATTATCTTGTAAATGGAATAATTATGTGCCCAATCCAACCAAACAGCTGCTTTTTAACATTTTATTTAGAAACGTTTTGTATTGAATAGGCTTTCTGAGTGACTGTGTGTGTGTGTGTGTGTGTGTGTGCGTGTGCGCACCTGTGTACCCATAGCTAGTGTCAGCAATGAAGCATTATACATTCTGGGGTTGGAAATGCCCATTTTTTTTCCAGTTCAGAACCCAATGACCTTCTTCTTCACCCCTCCCGGATTTCGACGTTGCCTTATAAACGTTAGCTTTTACACGTCCCCGGGGCAATGTTGCCACATTGAAGCGATATTTTAAATCGAGTGCTGTTTTGGCAGGACACAAGCTGCTCTTCCTTCCGCATGAAAGTGTGTGTCCTCGTTCTGATGCTTGTTACACTGAGACTGGCAAGGGATGCCCAGGGACGGAGGTCAGCCCTGGAGACGCACGGAGGGGCAGACACTGTCCTCTGCTTTCCCGAGCAGACCTGGTCTGGGTGTCAGCCATCCCCCCGGGAAAGAGGGAGACAGCTAATGGCTCTTTTAGTTTTTGCATGAAAAAAAAAAATGCGGTTCTCACTTAATTTCATTTATTGGGTATTTTTTTAAAATCATTATTGAACCCTGGATGCAGATCACTACCACATTGATGTCGTAGAACTCAGGGTGTTGAAATCACTCTGTGTTACAGTTTTAGAAGACCTGAGTTTGGAAGGGAGGGTCCCACAGAAGACAGTCACTTTCTCCCCCCTAGCTCGGACTTAAGACTCTGGCGGAAGTACACATCACGACTGAGAATTCGTAAAACAACCAGCAGCAGCCCATGGAGGGGGGAGGGGCGTCACCAAGCGAGAAGTGCCCTGTGCGGGGTGACTTTTCTGTTATTTCTCCCCCGGGCTTGGTTGGTCCCCGGGCGGCCCCAGCTGCTCCACAGACAGCACAGTACCTGGGTCACCAACAACTCAAAAGAGGACCCCAGTGTTCTGGCCTGAGGACCCGGAAAAGGGTCCCCAGCAAGCCAGGGAGTGGGGGAGGAACGCCTTCCCTCTCTTTCGCCTCACGTCTCCCAGCGCTGCCTCCGGCCTGGCGCCCCCACCTGCAACCCGGTCTTGGCAACAGGCGAGGTTAGAACACCGAGCAGACCCCCACTGTCCTTGACAGAGGACTGGGGAAAGGTGCCCTCGGTGGGCCCGGGTGGGGGCTGCCCAGTGGAGGGGGCAACCCTGGGAGGACAGGGCAGCGGAAGAGCATCCTCATCCTCACATTCGGGGAGATAAACCAGCACAAGTCCCTACCTCACCCCAAACCGCATGTGGGCAGCGAACACCCACCGTGGTGCAGGGAAGAACGGTGAGCGCCAGACCAGAACTCGGGGTAACTCGTATTGAGATAACTTACACACACGTGTTTGGTTCTGCAAGGGGAAGGGCAAAATGAAGACTTCCAGCTCACAGAGCCGCCACTTCTTCCGGAAGGCGTGGCAGAACTCAGCCCTTCCCCATAAAGGACTTCCGATGTGCTTATCTTTGCCCCGAGCCGTTTCCAGCTCGGAGGAAAGACACAGGTGTAATCTTGGTGGCATCCGGGGACCAGACAGACAGATGCCTCCAGTGACAGGTCTTTGGAAAAAAAAAATGTTGATGATTGTGGAACTTGGGTGATGGCTACCTGTTGGATGGACACACTTCTTTCCTCATGGGTCTCAAGGCAACTCTTTAACATCTGGTGAAACGTAGAATTGCAGGGTCGATGGCCTCGCCTACCGGCACAGACCGCAGTGAACACACCCAACAGGTTCGTGACAGGAGCCCACAGAATAAAATTCAAAACGTGCGGAGCCCACTCCGAAACAGCCCAATGAACAAAGCCAACCACACGTGACCCGTTGTCAAGGGAAACACAGTCAGCAGGAGAGACGGAGGTTGGAAGGTTCTGATACAGACAGGAAAGCAAAGACCTCAGCTGTTCTCCACGCAGCAAAGGCAAACTCACGGGCATGAAGGGAGAGGCGGGGCTTCTCAGAATGGAAGCCAAGAGTATAAAAGAATAGCCCTACCTGTGGTGGCGCAGTGGATAAAGCGTCGACCTGGGAACACTGAGGTCGCCAGTTCAAAACCCTGCACTGGTCTGGTCAAGGCACATATGGGAGTTGATGCTTCCAGCTCCTCCGCCCTTTCTCTCTTACTCTCTTTCTCTCTCTCTCTCTCTCTCTCTCTCTCTGTCCCACTCTGTGTCTCCTCTCTATATGAATAAAAGAAAAAAAAAAGATTCTTTAAGAGTAAAAAAATAAATAAAAATAAACAAATGGAAATTGTAGACCTGAAATTAACTTCAGTGGGATGAGCTCAATATCAGAATGCCACAGAAAGAGTTACTGGATTTGAACTTAGACCAGGAGAAATGATCGAATCATAAGAGCTCAGAGGAAAAAGTGATGTGATAACAATTAGCAGCCTATAATGACTGACTGATATCCAAAAGTCTAATATCTTTGGTAGCATAAGAAGGACAAGAGAAAGAGAAACAAAAAAAACGTTCTGAAGAACAAATGGCTCTATAAAGATATCTTAACTTCAGTGAGAAACATTCATTTATAGACTAAAGACACTCAGGAAACCCCAAACAAGATAAACTAAACCACAAAACACACCAAAACAGATAGCCCCACAGACACACCTTAACCGAAGTTCTGGAAACGAAAGTCAAAGAGGAAACACAGGACGAGAGCAGTGTGAGGGCTTGGACTTGTCCTTCCGCGTCTTGTCATGATGTCCTCCGGGCTCAGCTGTGTCGTCACGTACGACGGGACTTCTTTCCCAAAGCTGGGTAATATTCCACCGTACGCGTGGGCCCCATTTTCTTCATCCGCTTCATCCGTCGGCGGACCTGAAGGTTGATTCCACACGTTGGCCGTTGCAAACACCGCTGCAGTGAGCCGTGGGGTGTTCACGTCTCTGCGACCCGCTTTCAGCGCTCCTTGAGTACCCAGGGGTGAGACGGCTGGGTCGTAAGACCGCTGTATCTTTTAGTATCCGGAGGAAACTCCGTACCGGTGTCCAAGGCGGCCACAGCATTGTGCGTCCCCACCAACAGTGTGGAAACGGTCCAGCCTTCCGCATCCTTGCCAATACCTGCTGCTTTGTTATTTTTTTCTTATTACAGTGGCCGTCGTTAAGAGGTGTGAGGCGTTGCCTCGTGGGGGTTTTGATTTGCAGTTCTCGGATGGCCGAGCATCTCTTTTCGGGCACCTGTCGTCCATTGGGATGTCCGCTCTGGAGAAATATTTTTCAGAACTTTAGCCCAGGAGGGATGGCGAGGATGGTGACGTTGATGCTTTGGCGACTGAATTGTAGACGTACCTTATATATATTTTGGAGACGAACCACCTTGTCCAATCTATGGTGTAATAAATGTTTTCTTCTCCCGGGTCACATGCTGACTTCCCGCTCTGGGACCGTTTCTTTTGCTGTTTCTTTTGCCGAAGCTTTTTAGTTTGAGGTATAAAAGTCGCTCAGGTAGTTTTGATTCTGCCGCCTCAGACGTTTCACGTCCCGGCTCATGAGCTGGACGTCAAGGCCGGCGTCACGAAGCTTCTCCCCTCGCATTTGAAAGATTCCCCCGTTCGTTACCCTGTGGACTTGAGAGAACTGCGAAGTGTGGGGGAAGGGTCTTAACGACTCAGCGTGGGGGCTGGGCAGACACAGCGGTGTGGCCGTCACGGGGACCCCTGTGGAACACAGAGGACCCGGTGGAGGCAGCCACTCACGTCATCCGCCAGACAGGACGACCTGGGCTGGCTGCCCTCACCAGTTCCTGTCTGAGTGGCGCAGACCTGGGGGGGGCCATCGGTGAGGGTGAATGCCGGAGGGCAGCCAGGTTCACAACCCTCCCAAGCGGGTCTGTGAATTTACCAACGAGAGTCCTGCCTTCGCAAGCAAGCCGCGTCAGGAGTCAGCCGGCTCGCTTTGATCCCGCCCCGCGGAGGGGAGAGATCGGATTCACTGATGTCCTTGGCACGCGGTGTTCTTCAAAGCAGACCTCGCAGGCTAAAGGGTTGGAGAGGGCGTTCACCCTCCTCTTTCCCCCCACTGCGGGCCTGGGGCCGGAGAAGATTAGTACTTTTTCTTTTTCATCATTTTTCGTGACTCAGGTACAGGTGACGTAGTATATTAGTTTCAGTATATTAGTTGCGCGGTGATGAAACGTTTATAATACGGTTGGACGGGATCCCTCCGGAAGTCCAGTACCCACCTGACACCATACACGGGGGTGACGATGTTATGGCCGCTATTCCCGACATGCTACTTTCCATCTGGGGGTGGGCACTGTTTTGTAGCCCCCGATCCGTGCTTCTCAGTCCCTTCGCCTCTGTCACCCAGCCCGTCAGCCCCTCTCCCAGGATGGACCCCAGAAGGCACTGTGCTGAGTGAAATAAGTCACACAGAGAAAGATAAACGCCCTAGGACCTCACTTATAGGTGGAATCTAAAATAATGATAGTAATAATAATAATAACAACAACAAATAGACAAACAAAAACAGGAAGAGCGTGTTTCTGCGCAAGGGGAGCCGGGAGCGTGGACGCTGCCCTCCTGGACGACGGACCCACGTCCTGGATGTTTTGCTCTGGGAAGTGGTCAAGGAGTTCGGAAGAAACAGGTGCATTGTCACCAAACGTAAAAGCCAGCGGAGGGGAAGGGGCAGCTAAACACCGGGGACGAGACTTCTGTTCAAAGCGCAGTGGGAGTTTACGCCGCTTCCCCAAGTCCCTCACCTGGTGCCCGCCCGGTTAGTAATAATTGCCGTTTCAAAGAAACCCTTCCTGAGACAAAGTGCCACTGTTGCTTGAGGGAGCACAGCTTTTACCCTTTCCTGAGAGGGGCTTTTTGATCTGGGAAATGCTAATGGGAATGGCAAATACCTGAAAGCAGGCAGGGCGTGGTCTGGGCACCTGGGGTGGTGGGGGTGTTGGGTTGACAGGGAGCTGTGGCTGCTCCCTCTCACACGCCTGTAATCGCTGCTAAAAGCTCAGCGTGGCATTTTGCCACTGTGCCTGAAATAGTCTTCTCCTCGGGGCTGTTGAATGCGGTTTGACCATAGTTAAGGTGTAAGGGGCCGTGATCCAGCTGAAATCTTGTCTAAGTCGTTTTGATAAGTGGACTGCTGGCCGACGCTCCGTAATTGCTACCCCATTCTTCAATTGTTCCATCCAGCCGGCTCCTTTAAAAGGGCATTATTCAATCACTAAAGAAGTGCCGGTTTTACATTTTGCTTGCTTAACAAAATGCAGCCCTAACAAGGTATCTCCCACTTAAATTCAGATGAGCTGATACCAGGGTGTCCTGCTCTAATAGGCAGTCAATCTCTTTAATTGTGCTCTGAAGAATGTATGTGTTTAGCTCCCGGTCGATGGACAAGTTGAATATCTGCCCTTTAACATGCCGGAGTACAAACAGCCTATTGACTCATTTGATCTTCAGTTTGGTGAGGAAAAAGAAAATTATGCAAAATGGGAATGTTGCAGTAGGTCTGGTCAACCTGAACTTACCCACAGCAGAGAGAGGGACGTTTGCAACTTGGTTCTGATACATTGTGACCCTGTCCCACCAGTTCCATCCAAAAATAAAGAAGCAACTAAATTCCTCTCTGGTTTCTGTCTGAGGCTGTCTCTCAGCGCTGCGGACATTGGGCTGGACACTCCCGGGGGCTGTGCTGGGCGTTGACTGCATCCCGGGTCTCTGTCCATGAGAGCAAGTAGTACTGCCCCACCCCCTCAAAGACACGACAATCAAAAAAGTCTGTCATTGACGAATACCTCCTGGGAGGCAAAGCTGCCCTCCCGCGTTGAGAACCATTGGCGGAGATCAGAACATTATGTCTGGTTCACATGTTACTGGATACGGTTAATTTGTCGAAATAGAAACATGAAACATAGTGAGAGATGCTCGGCTGTCTCCCCGCACGGGGTCTTCTTCCCTTTAGAGTCGTCCCACGGGCCTGTAAGTGTGTGCCCTTTCCCCTCTATGTACACTGCCCTGCAGCCTTCGCATAATAAGCGGGAAGGGTTAACCCCCTGGCTTCCTGTGGGTAAGTAAGCCTCTGTGCTGTAGCACTGGACCAGGTTTCAGGACCTGGCTTACCCCTGGGGAGCTCGGTGGCTTGGGGACAGCCTCCTAACCTCCCTGTCCTCATCCTCAGAGCCCTCTTCTTTTCTGGGGACACACATAGTTCTGCCTCAAGGGTTGCTGCTGGTCCCAAGGGGGGTTAACACAGGGGACGTTCTCAGGTCCAGGCCTGGCGTGGCTGTCCTCACGGTCATCTCACACTGCACAAACCCTCTACGGGCTCTGTCGTTACCTCCTCCGTCTGCTGGATCCACCCAAGAGGCCCTGGACGGCCAGGCCCATGTGCCCGCTCAGGTGCCCCGCTCAGTGCCTGGCACGCAGGAGCCTCTCGTAAACGCTGACGGAATAAATGACAACTAAAGAAGCAGAAATGTGGGAGGGGTGGTGGGGTGAAAGCCACAGAACAGCTTGACCAGGGGCCGGTTTCTGGGTAAACTCAAGGTGCTGATCCTAGCATTTGAACCCAAGGGATACCACTCAAGTTCCAAACAAGGGACAGCTCGGGTCACCCAGCACAGTCTGACCTTGCTCTCTTCTTCCTGGGCCAGAACAACTTCCGTGCCCGGGGAAGAAAAAAAACCTGATCAGCCCCCTACGGTGACCACCTGCTTCTAGCACACACCTCCCCTGGGGAGACACAGTTCCTGCCAACATCTGGGGAACGTTTGTGGCTTTGCTCCATAAAAAAAAAGTACATAGTAGGGTGATATTCCAGGGGGGCCTTAGAGGAGCGACTTGCTTTCAGACTAACAAGCAAAGAGAGAGTGGAGTAAATGTTTTTCTGTAAACAATTTAAACACACACACATGCACACACACACACACACACACACACACACACACACACACACACGAGCTTGAGTGAGAATTCTGGTGGTTTGTTTTCTGTTCCTCCCACAAGTGGGGACGACAGACAGTCGCGGGGATTTTTCCAGGCGCTACTTTGTACCTTGTAAAATTGCAAAGAGCACAGGGAAAGCCAGGGAGAGAGGCTGCAGACTTCACTCTGTTCTCCCGGAATCAAACACGAAACAGAATTTTCAATGCTGAGGCTCCAGCAGAGAGGCGGGAGGCAGGCGGCAGGCAGGCAGGGAGGACGCGCTGCCTTAAGTAGGAAGCAGGAAGCAAGTTCCTCCACGGTGGCTTCTCGGTCACCCAGGCGGGGAGCCCTGGTCCTGCACCGCCACACCCCCTCCAACCCACCCCAGACGCTGCCTTGTTACTTTCCTTTTCTGGGAAGCGGACAAGGAGGGGGGGTCATGTCCTAGGGTTTCCGAGAGTCTGGAGGTTAGAGATAATGCTATCAATATTCTGGCACGATCGCGCTTCTCCCTTCCTCTCGCTTTCATCTCGGTTCGTGGTGGCAGGAAGCCAGCGCCCGGCGGTGCGCATCGGGCTTCTCGCAAACAAGCGATTGTCTGGGAGAGAGCCGCCCTTACCTGATGTTTGATCATGAATAAATGAGGAGTCTCGGGATCACAGAGAAGGCAGGCAGTGGTTTCTGTCCGGAAAATCGGCGGGGAGGGGGTTTGGATGCGTTGCTCTCCCCGGGAGTGCGTGCGCGGCATGTGTGCGCGCGCGCGCGTGCGCGCGGGGCTAACGCTGCGCGGGTTTGTCCAGCTTTCTATGTTGGGTCCGTTATTATCCAGAACCAGGTTCCCGATGTCAGTGCGGTTCAGTGGAAGTGGACGAGGGTTACTGACAGCGGACAACCGTTTCTTAAATGGAACAGCGGGGCAGGCGGTCCCTTTCCCAGACTGGCCCGTCCACGACATACCAGAAACACAAGAGAATTAAAACGGGAGGGGTGGGAACGGTACCAGGACCGAGGTCATAGGCCGCGGAGCGCTGGCGGCCTCCGAGTCTCCAGGTCCGTTTTCAGGAGGAACGTTCGGGGAAATCTGCGCTGTTGTCTAACACGGACTCGATGGGGACATTTAGGGTCAGGAGAGCAGTCGTGATATTCTCATTACCGTGTTTAATTATTTAAGTGGTTCATCTGCGAAGGCAATAAAACACTTTTCTTTCCTTACAGATCAATAAACATGTTTTTGTTCTCATTTAAACGGTAATGAGTCTGTTTGGGCGTGTATATATAAATATATAAAAGCTGGCCTCTCCTCATTCTAACAGAAACTCAGAAACGTTCAGTGATTTGCTCCTGGCCCAACAAGCTATTTAGAGAGAGAACCAGGCCGAGGACTTGGGTCTCCTGAGACCTTGGCTAATTATCTTTCTCTTGATCACGAGGAGAATTTTGCATCTAGGAGGCCACGGGAAAACAGAAATCAGCTCCATTATTTGGTGGTTCTCTTTTGTTTTCCACACAGGGATGCCTTTGGAGTGGAAGGGACATCGCTCCCCATGATGACAGCCCAGACACATGGACGTTTAAGACGACTGTATATTTCCTTTGTATTAAAAAAAAAAAAACAAAAAAAACCCTCTGTGTCTGCACAGGGCTCAGCCGATTCCCTTGTTCCACAGAACATTCTGTCTCCCTTGTGCTGCTTGCTCTCCAGAGCAGATGACCGGCTGAGGAAGGGGAAGGACATTTTGATCCATGGGCTGAAGAGCGCAGGGTCAGGAAATTTGATCACCGGGGGAGGGACCACCGTCCTTCTTCCCAGCAAACTTTAAGGGAAAATGACGTGAATGAACCAGAGAATTTGATTTTCTTAACTGTGCCCTGAAGGATGAACCTGGATGCACGGGCGCCTTATTGCCTGTCGCAAGGTGGGCTAAAAATGAGTTTATCTTTCTCTTGTGTGGGCCGTGTCTGTCCAAGGTCTCCTGGCTGGCTGTCCCCCATCTGTGGGGGGCGGCAACCATCTGCTGGGAGCTCGCAGGAATTACTCTGCGAGAGCGTCAACAGCAAACTCGGGCATGGTTAGGATTGCTACCCAAAAGTCCAATGGGGCAGCCCGGGCATTGCATGATGCTGAGTGTAGCCAAATCCAGCAATTAATTTATGAGTATCGATCAACTTGTTTGAACCTGGCTCTCTCCCTATCTGAGTCTTCTAGTCTGCTCCGGGAAGAAAGACCCAGAAAATTCCCAGATACTAGCTTTTCTCTGTTACCAGGTTTGCACACACCTGCCGCAGACCTACACTGCTGGTCTGTATTCGTTTGCCCCTTTCTTTAGTGTGACACACACTATCTCCAATAGCTGCGGACCCCCCACCCCCACCCCAGCAGGTGGGAATGAGGAGCCCAAACTTGCAGCTGATAGATCTGGGAAGTCAGGGGACTAGCAGATGAGGCAGAATTGGGGTGTGAGTGCTGGGCTGGGTGCAGGGTGGCCGTCAGTGGGGAGACTGGAACGCATGCCGTGGTCCCCCGCTGAGACTCGAGACACGGAGAAGGGCTGTGGGCCGGGGGCCTTCCACCCGCACCGGCACCGGGCGAGAACGTGAAAACATCACTTTGTTTTCATTAGGTATGGTTACCTCCTCGTGACAGGTGATAATGACTTTAATTTAGAATAGATAGATCAATTCTTCTTTTAAAACACATTTGACACAGTGATCGAGGTGACTTAGTAAGAGGTAAGCACCTGGGAACGACAGTGTCGGAGAATTTCGGAAAAGCGTGTACAGGGAGGGTCTACAAAAGCTGTGCCCGTCAGAGGAGGCTGTTCAAGCTGATGCGAGGTGACCTGGTGGTGGCTGGGGGGGGTGGGGTGGGGTCACCCCGGCCACATCTGGAGCCCAGGTCGGTCAGGAAGCCAGCAGTACATCCCTGTTTTCTAAGCCCACGGACATCCTGGGGTGCCTGCAGCTTCGCTCACTGAGGGATGTTCCAGCAGATGTGATATTGCCCGACGTCTGCAAAGGAGAGCTGCAGTTCCCAGCGCTGTGGAGAATGTTAATGCCGGGTGATACGTGGCGTGGCGGCGGCGGCGGCTTCAACCTGGGGTAGGTTTGGAATGTTCACGTTGGCTCTCCCCCTTCCCCCGGACGGTTTATTAATGCACACTCTGGTCTACGGCATCGGGATTATAAATCAGGCTCCGTTTAACGTGTTTTAAATTGTGTTACTGTGTCTGATCCTATCTTTGTCCAGTTTCTCAGTCTGCTGAGGAACTTCTCGAAAAATGTGTAAGAAACCAAGTTTCTATGGCAATGCAATTTCTTTTTCTTTTCTTTTTTTTTTAATTCCAGGAAACGACAAAAGAAATGGAAGCCATCCTCACCAACCTCTTTCTGTGTGCGTGTGCCCCTCTTAGCACCGAGGGTTGACTCAGCAGCACACGTGGGGGCAGGGCATGGGCATCAGCTCAGGAAAGGGGGCTGGGAGGGTGCTCAGTACCGAGAACTCATCCCAGAGCCGCACAAAGCTCCAAAGTTCAATGATTTAAATCAACGTCCCTCCAACAGTCCTCCCAAGACACCCCATGTCCGAGCACCGGAGAGGGACCCAGGCTGATGTGCGGGGTGAGTCCAGTCAATCTTACTCAAGTCACGCAAAGGCGGCGGCAGACTCGACCCTCACTGTCCGTCGCACAGTCCAGGACCCCAGTCCCCAAAGGGGACAGTCAGCGGTCACCTGCGTGCCAGCCCTGTTCTCCCAGCCTGGCAGGAAATGCCCAAGGGAGTGGACTGGTGCCCTTGGTTATCGATCTCGTTGACAGTGGGGATTCTGGGGGGACGGGTTTTGCCCGGTGGCACCAGCCATCTGGGTGGGGCGGGATCCAATCAGAGGCCATTGTCTTCTCAGACTCCTCCCCCTGGCCATGAGGGTCTCCCGGGCTTTCCTTGGTGGTGACGTGGACAGGAGGAGAGGACGGGCCAGGTCTCTGCAGAAAATCTCCCCGATGGGTCCTGGGTGACGCTTTTCTCCTGACTACACTGGGCCCCTGGGTGTTTGGGGGAACAACCACAGAGGCAAAGGTACCGTTTTGACCACGCCTTCCCAGGGGTCCGTCCTGTCAGCGTGACCGACGGATCGTGGACGCTGACCTCGGTCGCTTGCCGAGGCCGTGTTGGTTAGGCTTCTGTGTTGTCAAGCTGTTCCCGCGGGCCTTCCATCACATAGTCCTGGGGGACCCCACGCCGCCTCCATGGGAGGGACAGGAAGTAGGCTCAGCTTCCTCAAGAACGGGACTGTCTGCCCGAATGATTTGGGGTTCTTCTGCCTGAGCGGTGTTCCTGTTCTCGTCCGTGCGTCCGCTCAGCCTTCTTGTTGGGGAATGGCATTAGGGTCCGCGATCCGGCGCTGGGTGTGCGCGTGGCTACCAGGCGTTACTGCTTTACGGGGCCTTCCCACGCAGCAGACGAGGAAACCCGCGTGCGTACACTGACCCTGTATGTACACATACCTGCAATATTTGTATAGGTAACCATCTTTATCGGTGAACACGAGTGCCTACCGACCTGTCCACATCAAACCCATCGCCACATGGGGCGTTCCGGCTTCCTCCCTCCCCCTCCTTGTCGCTTCCCACCCCGACCACGAGACACGCACCGTTCCCGGGACGCCGCGTAACCTCTCTGCGCAACCGCGGTCGCACACGCTGCACAGGAGAGCCCGGCCAGGTGCGCGGCGTGTTTTCACTGTGAGCTGAGAGTGGGTCCCCCAGGCGTGACCTCCACCGCGATTCACACTCTTGTTACATCTTAAATCTTTTATCACGTCCTCACGAAGAATGTTTTAGCATGTGTGGCTCTGACTCACTTCTTCACGCTTCGTCTTGTTGTACAAGTGTCCAGACCCCCAGCGAAGCCCCCCCCCCCACCCCGAACGACACCACGTGGTTCCCCCGTTGACGGAGGCTTCTATCGGTGGCCATGGCAGCGTCCCTCTTTGATGTGTGTGTGTGTGTGGGGGGGGGGGGTGGCTGCGTCCCTTTAATCCCAGCCACACGCTTCCTCGGATAGCTTCAAATAAATAAATCATGTTCACGTCCTCCTCCTACAAACAGAGGCTTTCCGCCCAGGGCAGGCGCTGGCCCCAGGGCTTCAGGAGGGGGAGGGGTGGTTCCACCAGTTTGTGGACAGTGATTTTCAGCACTCGGGCAGATTATTTTTGCAGATAAGTAACAGGTGACACGGGCATTCTCTGTGCAGGACTGCAGTGCCAAGGAAAAAGCAAAACTCTAGTTACCAAGAAACTGGCCAAGCAGAGTCCCGCTGGGGTGCAGGGCAGCAGCCCACGCTCTTCAGAGTCGGCTACTCATTGGTGCCAGCCCCCCAGCAATGGTCAGTGGGTGGCCAGGAGGAAAGGCGGGGAGCCTGTGGGTTATAGATGGTGTGTAAATGCATTCCACCTGATACGAGTGTGTCAGGGGGCCTCCGCTCTGATGGATAATTAAACGCCTATTATCTTGACTTCCGAGGGTCACTCTCAGATTCTAACCGCGTTCCTGGCACATCTGGAGAGAGTCGGGTTCACCACGGGTTCCCCAAAGCGCACTGTCGGGCACGCGTTCTGCAGGGACAGTCTGGGGAATTCCCTTTGGTGGCCTCCACACTGGCTCGGAGCTGGGTACCTCCTGTCCAGAGCATCCCTGGGCATGTCGTGGGGTGGCTCTGGACTCCCCGGGGCCATCTCATGCTCACTGCCTGATCCTGCCCTGATGTTGTGGCACTGCCTGGTGTGCCCCCCCCCCATCTTCCTGCAAACACGGAAACTCCCAGGATGCCTGGTGGCTCTCCCTGGCGGCCTTCGCACGGGTGTCACTCTGTCTGGAACAGTCTGTGACTCCCCCTCTGTCTGGCTGCCCCATTCGTCCCTAGGCTCTGGCTTAGATATCACCTCCTCCAGGAAGGCCACCAGTCACCTGAACCCCCCACACCGAGTGAGCACTGAGGCACTGAATCCCACCATCGCTCTCCGTCCACTGAGTCACTCCCCAATGGACTGGCAACCTTGAGAACACAGGGCTGCATCCTTCTCACGGTTGGGGGGGGTGGCCCTCGGTGATGGTCAGCGGCTATGTGTCTAAAGAATGAGTCAATTTAGTGGTACGGTGTCTGGGAGTCCATTGGCTGAAGGGCAGGCCATGCTTTTGTTCCTGTGGCTCTGTCCCTGCTCCGGGCCCTCGTCAAATTCCTCTGCGGTGACTGTCATCCTGAAGGTCTGTGTGGGTGGGTGGTCTTGCTGGGGGAGGGGGGGCTTCAGATGCTGTGACTCCGGTGTGCTGGGTCCTATTTATTCCCGATGAACACGGCTCCAGGAAAGCCCCCCCTGGATGTGTCAACAGAGCCTCCTCATGTGGAACCAACATGCCGACTGGCTTTGTGACTTACACGGGCCACCCAGCTCCCAGGTGAGGCTCCCAGCAGGACTTCCGCCTACCGAGTGTGACCGCCCGCCCCTGTCCAGCAACCAAGCGTGATCTGTGCGGGGTTCCTGCCAAGCTGCCCGCCCTGCCATCACAGCAGCTCAGGGAGGGCTGGGGAGACAGCCGGCATCTTGCGGGGCTCCTCGTGGTAGGAACAGAGCAACAGTGTCCCCCCTGTCAGACACTCTTGTGCCCAGACGCACGTGACAGACGGTGTCTGGGTCCTTACGTTGGGATGGTGGGGTTCTTTAATCTGAATTTCTTTCAGGTGACCCCTAAGACAAAGACCATCCATTTTTCATGAGGAAAAGCATTAAAAATTTAAATTACAATGATCAGGAGTGGCATTCTGGTAAACAGGCGCCTGGACCCACCAGCCCGCGTGCTGGGTACGACGGTGCCGCGCCCCGATGTCCCTGGGTCAGCTGGCCAGGGGCAGCCTGGGCTCTAATTAGGGCCGAAGCCACTCCCGGGATGGACTCAGGAAGCGCGGGCGTCTGTTTTGAGAGGCAGGTGTCAGGGCTTGTTGGCGTCCTGAATGTTCGCTTTGGGTTGTATTCGCTTGAATTTTTCATGCCTGCCCTCATGAAAAATTAAACCAGGGCCTTCTCACCCTTTCAAGGGCCTCTTTGTCATCAGGACTGACAAAGGCAGTGACTTCCACGGAGTCAAGAGCAGACGCTAATGCGCCTGAGACAGCGTGCTGTGCTGCAGGCCAGAGCCGGCCGCCACTGCCCCCCTGTGCGCTCTGGCCAAGGACTGGCTGAGGGGGACCCGGCATGGCCTGGCAGCTGGCGGCCGACCTCATCCGGCAATGGGCGCAAGCCTGAGCAGGACTCGATCCATAACCCTGGGTGCTCTGGGTGCAACACAGTCAGGAAGGCCAGGTTCGAGTCCCCCCCCCCTTCCCCCCCCCCCCCAGTCACAAAGGAACCTCCCCCCTTGCGCCTGGGCTGGCCGCGGATAAGTGTCGTGTGTTGAACATCTACTATGTCGTACTGAAGGGCAAAACCCATTGTGTTCCCAGTTCCCGGTGCCAAACCCCAGATCAACGTCAGCCCTCCGCGAGTCTTTGCCCACTGGAGTGTGAATTCCAGGAAACATACATACACATACACACAGGGTGGGGTGGGGCAAAAGTAGGCTGACAGTTGTGTGTGTGGAAAATACTACGATCCTCAGTGAAAGCAACCATACAAAGAATAGACCCGAGAGCTGGGGAGCTGAAGCCACCCACCGAGGTCCCCCGCATGGGGTCGGAGACGGCCAGAGGTCTCCTGGAGACCCGGAGACCCGGAGACCGCAGCGCGCCCGCAGCTGTCGGGTAGGGTGGCCTGGGCAGATCGATCACCCCATGCCCGCACAGCCTGGCTCAGTTCCCATTTCCCATCTGTTAAGACTAACGCTATTTCTGCCCCTGTGGGGACCCGTGGGATTGAACAGAGACAGGGCTCAGCCCGCGGACGGTCGTGCGCCAAACATCTGCTCTGCGGTGCACCGGGTTCTGGAGAAGGGACCTCAGGGCGCTCCTAAGGGTGGGGCCCCCCGATGGGACTAGTGCCTTTGTAGGAAGAGGCCAGCGGCCCAGCTCTGTCTCCCTCTGCGCCCCAGGAGCGAGACCTCAGCAGAACCTGGCCGTGCTGCGACCTGGTCTCAGACTTTGGCCCCGCCCCGGGACCGTGGGAAGGGCATGTCTGCTGCCAAGGTCACGGTGTTCCCATGGAGCGGCCTGCGCCCACTCGGACACCCACTCAGAAGACGTTCGGGAACGCGAATGAAACAGTAGCACTTAGTCTTTGTTCCTGCCGATAGGTGTAACAACTGTGCTATTTCTGGTACGGAGCGCCTCCCCACCCGCCCAGCACCTGCCCCGCGGGCGCCGTGGTGATCGCGGCCGCGCGTGCGCGCTGCCTTGCCGTCTGCGTCGTCTCAAGAACCCAGACGTTTCCAGCGCCCGCAAGAGAAAAGCTTCGCGGAGGGTGAGGCACAGACATAATTTTAAAACTATGTATTTTTAATTATTTTTGAGGAGTTGCCCAAACAAAGGACTGTGTGTGTGTGTGTGTGTGTGTGTGTGTGTGTGAATGTTAAATGCAACCCGGTGATCATTACAGTGTGTCCAGGGTTGTTGACATTTCCTTCAACTCTGTAACTAAGTTTAAATTTTCTTAGTGGTAAATGAGACCTCTTGGGGGAAGTGTTTTTAAAAAAAAAAAAAAAAAAAGATTTAAGCAGTTTTCTGGCAAAGTCAAAAAAAAAAAGAAAGAAAGAAAGAGAGAGAGGGAGAGACATCGGTGTCAATTTCACTTCAACGTCACTACTATTTTTTTGGAACGGAAGTCATGGCCGATGTCCCCGCGGAGATGACAGGGCTGGACAGGTGGGGCTGAGAGCTGGTCTTTCCGTGGAAGGTGCTGACACGATGGCCTCACTAACACCTGCTCATATCCAACCCACCCCGACTACATAACCAGAAGCATCCGGCACGGTCATCTCCAGTGTCAGATGTGTGTTCTGATACAATCTCATGATTACGAAATTAATTCAGACCCTCGTCGGGTGTTTTGAAACGTCTTCCAGAAATAACCAGACTGACGGCCCGATAGATAAATCACGCTCCAGTAGCACCTGAGTGAAGAGTCAGGATAAATCAGTTTGATCGCCCAGAGGACTCGTTCAGCGTTCAGACCCCTCCCAGCTCCTGGGCTCCGCGTCCGTCAGGACATCCGGGAGCAGTCACGGAAGCTGGAGCGTGCCACGCCTCCCTGTCCCCTGGCTACAATCATCGATAGCTTGCTACACTCCTCTCTGTACAAGGTTTCTTTTCTTTTCTTTTGTTTCCTTTGAGTTGGATTTCAACGCCTGCACCTGACTTTTAGAAAAACTCTACTCAACACGTCTGTCCAACTAAGGAAGTTCAATTTGTTTTCCATTTGGAAAGCTAAGAAGCACCTTACCCATCACCGATGGTCACCGGGGATAGTCCCTAACCACTGCCGATGACGTTCTGGGGTGGCTGGCATGGTGGGCTGGAACCAAGGGGCTGTGTGGGGGTCCAGGAAGGGACGGAGGGTGGTCCCGAAACTCCTGTTGGGACGTCTGTCTCCACGGCACCCGAGGGCCCATCTGCTAGGTACAGGTGTGATGATGAACATCAACGTCTTGTCTGGACGGCAGACACCCCTTCTCGCTTTTCCTTTCTGTCCAGGTGTTTGGCAATGAGAACACAGCCCGGCTAGCCTTTCCAAGGAGGTCTTCTGCTCTCAGAATAGTCCGCGTAACTTTCCCCACTCTGTTCAGGAAGTCTCTGGTGCATTTACTGCGTGACAGGAGAAGCCGCTCTGACGTTGAACTTAAGGTCTGCCGGTCATACCCACTGTGGGGCCCAGGGAGAGTCCTGCAGTCCCGTCACCGGTCAGGTGTGGTATTCATTTGATACTAACCCAGCAGAATGGACCTACTGGGTTAGTATAAAATGAAAGAAGTGAATGCCCCGCCCAGGACAAGTCCTCAGGATGGGACAACCGGCTCACTCTCGCTAGTATCAGCATGAGAGGGTTGTGTGGGCTTTCATTTGCTGTTTTGACTTGGTCCTCTGAGGAGTCTTCTTCACCTGTCTTCAGGTTGACGGTCAAGGGACGTGAGGAACGTTCTCACCTCACCTTTTATAAAGGGATTATGATTGATTCCGTCTCCAGCTCTTTGTCCCAAGAATCACACACCTCACTACGTTTGTCCTGATCGCCAGACTTCAGAATTTGATACGCTGCCCCACGCCTGTGTGAAAGGAGACCGTCCTGGCAATACGGGCTAATAGTGACCGCCTGCAGATGCCCCCCGTTATGCAGAGCGCAGTGAGCCGGATCCTCCGGCTGAAGAGAGAGGCTCTGTGAAGAACACATTCTTTTGCTAAGGTCCCCTGAAGACCCCGAGGACAGACTCTCCATTCAGAAATGAAGCCCAGAGAGACCGGGTGTCCCCGCTGGGCCAGGCTTCAAACCCTGTCCCGGGTCTGGACTCGAGCCTCCCCACTTGGAATGGATGATGGATGATGGATGAATGAACACTCCTCCTCCTCTGTTTCTTCCTTTCCTTCTGTGTTTGGCATCGAAGTTCCCTTTTCAACTTGAGAGCTTAAACAAACATTTGGAAACCAACAGAATGTTTTTTCCCCAGAGTCATTCCCTTCCTGTTTTCTTCATTGATACATTTTCTAATATTTTCATTCCTAAACTCTCAGGTGATTTTCCAGCATGTCGGCAGTAACTGGTATATTTCCACAATTTTCTATTATTTTTTTTTTACCTCTCACCCCAAGGGAACCCACACATTTCTGGGCTCCTGTTCTCACGGCCGTCACCTCGAACAGCCACATGTCATAGGACGGGGTGATGAACAGCATGGCCCTGAGAGAAGCACGGAGGGAGACTTCTTGAACGCCACGATGAACACACACAAGCATTCTCCGCTGGTCACTGCAGGAGCGCCCTGCGCGGAGGGAACAAAAAGCCCCTCTTGGCGTCTCCCTCCCAGGAGAGCTCTCCTCCGCTCCGTGAGCGTCGCCCCCCCACCCCCAGGGACGTGAGTCTGTCCTCACAGAGTGCAATCACCATTCTTCAATGTCTCCAGGGGATGTAGCCACAGACACACGCATGGCCGCAAAAGGATCGGTGTACCTTCTGCCCCTCGAAGTCTCTTCCCCTCCTGTGTGCCCAGAAGATGCCCAGCCATTCCTCAAGCATGTCCGCTCTCAAGAGCTGGCCCCGTGTCCTCTCAGGACCCTGCAGAGCGGACGATCTTTCCTCGTGTGCGCCCCAGGCGGGCGATGCCATCCAGGCAGACTGCAGCTCCCACCAGGAGAGGTTCCGCCCACCCCGTCCAGGTGCCCGTCGCTGCGCCCAGCCTTCAGGCCCTCAGAAATTCTGAGTCAAGCAAACAAGCCAGTGGGGCGGCATTTCCCTCAACAGATCCAGTTCCGTCACTGTCTCCACACCATCTTCTTTAGACTTTGCCTCACCGTGGACAGAAGCTGTTGTTTCTTTTCATATCATGAGCGTCTGCCGCCCTGCTTGATCTGGAGTGGCAATTGCATCAAGGAATGAGGGCCTGCCTGAAAATGACCCAAAAAGGGATCGGCCTGAAAATGACCCTCCCCGCCCCCCAAAAAAGGCCTCTCCTCCTTGTGTTTGAAACACATAACAGTAAGCAAGAAAATGAAATGGGTAGAGCCCAAGAACGATTGATGAGACGCTTTGAAAGGGAGAGGAATACATCTTTTCTCCCCGTGAGAGATGCCGTCGTCTGGTTGTGGGCTATCCGTGTGCCGCCAGTATGCCCGAAGAAGAGCATCATGCTGGCAGAAACGAATCCGTCGCCCGTCTGCATGGCGACCGGCCCCGTCAGCCTACCCGTCACCCGAAACCTGACGATGTAGAGCGAGGTTCCACAGCGATGAAAACAGGCGAGCCGCGACTCCTCACGTGCCCGAGTCAATTAACCTGATCATCGATTACCTGGCCCCTACGCTAATGAGTTATCTCCATTAATTACGCGCGCGTCCTCATAAACGCCCTCACCGGTTTCTTCCGTGATGAGCTGAGCTCAGTACAGAGCAAAGTCGGACGGGCAAGATGCGGAGTCTTGGGGTTTCGGGGGGCCTCCTCTCTCCGGTGACTCTCTCCGGTTTCCCCGCACGCACAGGGCAGGGGGGAATGTCAGGGCTGGCCGTTTCCGCCGGCTGTCACTCAGCCTCCAGCTCTGCTTCCTCGGACAGCTGACCCTCCATCTGATGAACACCTACCCGGCCCCTGACGTCTTTCCTCAGGGGGCTCTCTGGACAAAGGCCGCCGCAGAGACCCTGGACACACAGAGCAGGTGCCTCTTCCGTGTGCTCCTCTGGTGGCCTCACGGGCACAGAGGCCCCCGAGGTTTCTCCATTGCAACAATCAGGTCGCAAGCTTTTAGAGATGGAGCCTGTAACGGAACATTCTCTGCCTCCCGGGGGCCCAGACAGGGCTGGGTGCACGGTGGGACCTCGCTGAGCGTTAGCTGAGCAGATGGACCAAGTTTCTATCTTTAAAGAGCCGGGTACGGGCTGGTCTTCGGCCTCATGATGACACTGCTCTGAGGACCGGGGGTCTGGCGGGCATGCAGCCCGGCTGTGGGGGCATTCGGTTCCCATCAAGCTGCCTCCTCCATGGGAGGGCTGGTCATGGGGACCCCCGCCAGCTGCTCCCGCATCTGCTCCTCATGCCCGCCGCCCCCCCGCCTGCAGCCCCCCTCTTTGCCAAGCATCTGGCTTCCATCCCTTGCTCCCCCCCGGGCCCGTCCATCTCCTCGCTGACCTGCCCAGTGGGTCTCACGTAAACGCTGTGATAGTTCAGACACGTGGGTTGTGCCCTTCTCTGGTATAAATGTCTCCCTACTTTTTAAGATGTATTTTTGCAGAGTGACCTAAAAATTTGGAAAACAAAGGAACATAAAAAAAAGCAAGCGAGACGGGCTCTCATCTTAAAATGGGAATCCCGTCCTGCAAATATTTCCTAAATGCAGGTGCCCCAGACCAGGTCTAGAAAGCTTCAAAGGGTGACGAGATTGTCCCCCCACTCGGCGCCCTGTCCTGACGGCTGGCTTGCAAGCTCGGTTTGCTGGCTGAGCTGGCCAAGCCCGGGGTGGCCTTTATAGGGCACTCATTTCAACTGGGCGCTGTGGGTAGGGATGGCATGAGTCACCTGGGTAACACTAATATTTTCCTTGACATCTGACTGAGAGTGGAGGAGGAGGAGAGAGAGAGAGAGAGAAAGAGAGAGAGAGAGTACAGGCCCCTTTTCTCCAGCCTCTGTGTTGCCACCGGGGTCACACTGTGACCTGAAGTTCATCCCGTCCCCTTTCTGGGGCTCAGATGCCTTTTCCTGAGCGGAAGAGGGGGCACAGAGAAGCGGATTACCACGGTCCCTTCTAGCTATGAGACTCGTGCGCTGATCGGGGTTCATGTGTGTGTGGGTCCCCAGGTGTGCCCTGGAATACACGATGGTCAGTACGTGTTGACATCCCCTCTGGACACATGAGAGTCCATCCAGCGAAGGGGTCGCTGGAAGCGGAGTGTGCGCAGTGCCGTGCGTGGGATGAGGTGCTGCATGTTGGGGAGCTTCTCCGGGTGCCTGGGGGCCACTACTCTATTGATGAGGCCCACTGGCCTCGTGCCTTGCCCCTGGGCACTGGCCGGGAGGTGCAGGGAAGACAGCATCTCTTCTCGGGTTAAAACTCAGAGGGCAGCCTGACCTGTGGATAAAGCGATGGCCTGGAACGCTGAGGTCACTGGTTTGAAACCCTGGGCTTGCCCGGTCAAGGCATAATTGAGAAGCAACTTACTACAAGCTGATGCTTCCTGCTCCTCCCCTCTCCTTCTCTCTCTAAAATCAATCAATAAAATCTAAAAAACAGAAACCTCAGAAAGCAGCACCACAGACAAGAGGGGAATAGGCACCTGACGGTGTTTTGCTATAGATATATTTGAAAAATCCCAATTTGACTTGAAATTGAACTCGTTTTGTTTTTCGGCTATGGACAGGGAGGCTTTTGGACAGGGAGAGTCAACAATGAATAATTCAACCATTCTTACACGAGGCAGGTTCTCGGCTAATAAGACAGGGGAGCAGATTATGACACACCACAGGAGCTCAATGAACGTCCGGCGAGTGAAAAGAATGGACGGGCTGAACCAGGAACACAAGCGGCCCCCACCACTGTGAACGCCCGGCTGTCTGGTGGCCCGATCAAACAAACAAGGGGCGACTGAGCTGTCACAAGAGTGCACGATTTCTGCAGTTAGTTCCCAGCTAATCCAGCGATTAGCTGTCCTCAGCTCTGCCTGTCCCAGGACATGCGTGTCCCAGGCCAATGCCCCGGACATCTGTTTCTGCGGATCTGGGAGGGAACCCAGGAGGCTGTGTGTCTCTGGCTCTCCACCTTGGCCACACCCTCAAGCATTCTAATGAAGTTCATATGAGCTACATATGAGGCATAACTGGGTTTTTTTTGTTTGTTTGTTTTGCTTTAAGTTCTCCGGATGCTTTGAATGTGCACTGAAGTTGGAGAAGAATCATTGCTATGGGCTTACCCAGGACCCCGGGTGGTTTTGTGATCCCTTTAGAAGACAGCAGCTCAGGATGTCACCTGTCACCGGACTGAGCAAAGGGGTTTGTAAAGAGATTTTTTGATTCAGAATATCTAATGACACCGACATCCTCACAGCCTTCTCCTACCAGCTCCAGAAATGCCAGGTGAAGGATGGCAGGTTGTGCTTTTTTAAGTGCAGAGCTGATCTGGCAAGAGAGAGAATGAACTGCATCAGACAGAACTGAAAAGCAGCCGGCACACCTACACCCTGTGGCTCACGGGTGCAGGGAAGGAAAGACGGTGACGGTCACAATAACCAAGGACACAGGCTCTTCATTCGAGCTGCAGATGAGCATCGTGTGGGAAGATTTAAAACCAACATTAATGTCCAGGCTGACTCCAAATGTCATCAGCAGTTTTTACAGGTTCTCCCGGGTGACACTAATATGCAGCCAGATTGATTTGGGATCTTGGGTTTCAATTCCCATATTAAAGTCAGAAGCAAACCAGGCATAACCAACTACCACTACATTATTTAACATCATACTGGCTGTCTTAGTCACCCTAGCAAGACGAGGAAAAGAAACCGAAGGAATTAGAAAGGCTATGACCCGTAGTCATTAATTGCCAGTGGTATGATGGAGGGCTGTAGGTATAGCAAACCAGGAAAATCAACGCAAGGCTACGGACACAATGAGAAAGTTGAAGAGGGCAGACAGACACAAAAATAATTATGAAAAATAGGCCCCGATTGTAAACAATATCACGTTTGAAAATGCAAACCACAGCACGAAAAGCCCTGGAGGGTAGTTTAGAATAATAAAGCTACCAAGACAACAAATCCTTAATAGAGAAAATAATAACATTTTAGAAAAGAAATTAAAAAATAAAAATAGAAAAAGGAAACCAGGAGGTATACCATGTTCATGGACAAATGACCCAATAGTTTAATTCCTTCCAAAAAAAAAAAAATAGGCATCAAGCAACTTTCAGGTTCTCCATGCTATACTGAGTACCAATGTCCTCCTTAATGGAGATTATATCATGTACGGCGGACCAGACGCCAGGGAATCACAGGGATGGGGAAGAGAACGAAGGGAAGAAGCTGGGAACATCAGAACTGTCAGAATGGAGCGAGCTGACTGCTATCCTGGACAGGACATGCGTAGAAGGACTAGCCCAGAATGAATCCTGGTCGTGTGACCTTTGAGCAGAGACCAGAAGGAATGTGCTAGGAGGGTATTTGAGGAAAATTGTTCCAGACAGAGGACCATGTCGTCCTAACGCTCCCACAAGGGGGCACGCTTGGTGTGTGGAAGGCTCGCAAAGCCCGTGTGGCAGGAGTGGGACTTTGTACGGTGGGGAGACTGTTGGGATTCAAGGAGGAGAAGGTGTAGCCTTGGCTCCTGATGGCTATTGTAAGGAGTTCAGTTTCATGGTTGGTAAGTTGCACATGGGTCGTCCGGCTTGCATGCAGCAGTGGACTGACGGGGGGCAATGGCACAGGGCGTGGTGCCCACCCGAGGCCAGGGTTGTAATGCCAGTGGTGAGCACGCAGGCTGTTGTGATGGAGGGTGTGAGGGCCGGTCCGAGGCTGGACGCACTTTGAAGGCAGAACCGGCAGGACTTGCCAAGGAGCTGTGTGCGGAGCGCGAAGAGTTAGAGCGTGGTCGAGGGCGGCTGACTCTAGGAGGAGTGTTCCCGGTTTCCTGAAATGGACAAGACCGTGCGCAGGGCACATGCGCTCAGGAGGAAGAGTAGCGAGGTTCAGTGTGGGCCCGTCAAGTGTCGGAGGGTGGTTAGAGTTGTTGCATCGTGAGTTGCACGTGACATTCTGGGGCCGGGAAGGAGAGAAGGCAGGTCCAGGCTGAGCATAAAACTTGGGGCTTCATTGGGATATGGATGCTAGTTTAAGAGGCCACTCCATGAGCTAGAGGTCCTCAGAGGGCGGTCACAGGACCTGCAGCTTCAGCACCGCCTGGGGACTTGTTAGAAATGCAAACTCTTGGGCCCCGCCCCAGACCGACTGCATCAGAAACTCGTGGGTGGGACCCTGAAGTTGAATAAGCAGTTGGCACTCACTGTGCTAAGTGACTCTGCGTGCACAGAGAAGAAAGCTGGTGAAGGCACGGGGCCTTGGCAACCTGCTGAGGCTCAGAGGGTGGACGGGGCAGGCCGGGGAGATGAGAAAGAACCAGCCAAGGAGTCAGAAGTGGAAAAAGAGTGAGGTGATACGGGGGAGACGGAAATTCTCCCCAGATTCAGTGCAATCCCAAACAAAATCTCAGAATTTAACACAGCTTGACGGCTGATTGTAAATGTCGGATAACGGAGTCCAGGGGCAAGGATGGATCAGACAGTCACGAGGAAGAAGGAAGCAGTATTAACCCGATAGAAATCACAGCGGCTGTCGGAGACTTGTGTGCGCCGTGGCACCTAAAATCAGTGGAAAAGAGAGGGATTTGTTAACGGGGGTGGACACAACTGGCTAGACACATGGAAAAAAGATATATTTCCATCTCTCTACATGACACCGTCTACGAAAATATATTCCAGATGGATTCAAGGCCTACATGCAAAAACCAAATGTCTGAGAAGAAAATACAGGATCATTTCTTGATCTCACTGGGATGGTTAAAAAAAAAAAAAAAAAAGAAGAGGAAAGTCTTAAGGAAATACGATTGATAATAACCGACTACAACAAAACTTGAAATATTTGAGTGGTGCAAGCCAAGTTCACCAGTGGGGAGGAAGTCTTTGTAACGTGCACCCAGGAAGAGAGTGATATTTAAAAATATTCAGAGTATAAAAATAATAATGTAACAAGGGCGGGGGGGGGGGGGTAAAAACCTGGCAGAATATTTTAACAGGAAACCTAAATGTCCAACAAGCAAATGACACAAAGTGTCCAGCTGGGAGGAAGGAGGAACTGGGAAATACATCAGCCTCTGAGAGGGTCCCCCCCCCAACCCCACCCACCACCCCCAGGACAAAGAGGAGGGGGGTTAATTGCGTTAGTTCCTACAGCTCCGGTAACAAAGTATATCAGGCCAGTTAGTGGCTCACAACAGTATCAATTTACCATCCTCCTGGAGCACAGTCCTGTTGCGTGGAGGGCCCGCCTCCTGTTCCTAGCTAGACCCCACGGGCAAACTCCCCTGCCCATCCAGGCCACTGCCTCCTCTCCCTCTCTCTCTCTCTCTCTCTCTCTCCACATGCACCAGGGAAAAGCCCTGTGTGCACACCGAAAGAACGTGGTCATCTACAAGCCAGGAACCGGGCCCTCTCCAAGACGCATCTGTGTACCTCAGTTTGAGCCTGGGACCTCTCTGCACCATGCCTGATGCCCAGGCCGACGTTCAGGCGAGAAACCAGACTCGGAGAAGATGGGGCCTGGCTTTGTAACAGGATGGGTGTGAGGTTACACCCTTAACTCAACCCAAAGCCTCAGTCCCTGCAGAACCGGGGACTCTGAGCTTCCCCAGCTCCCCCTGTCTCCAGGGGCTCCCTGCCACCTCCAGGTCCTCCACCGTCAGAGGGAGGACGTGGAAGGGACCGGGCACCCCGCTCCCTGCTCAGCAGGCACAGAACAGGGTCCCAGGACTTCCATCTCACGGGTTTCCTGGCGCGCCCCCCACCCCGCATCTGCACATGGCCCGGGGTCTGCGGTTCGCGTGAGCCGCTTCCCCTGCGGGCTGCGCGCGAGGCTGTCTGAAGCGCGCGCGCACACCACGACCACGTGCTCTGCTCTCAGGGTATTGACCCGCCCACGGGGGACCTCGGAAACAGCCTTTTCATTCACGGCCGCCATATTTTGGCCCCGTATCTGAAATCATCGGGAACGGCGCTGCCGCCGTGTGGAATGAAATTAGCCCACGTGGAATGGGTTCTTCAGAGGGGTCTGCGTCTGAAGTCCCGCCGTAAACAAACACGGGCTTCCGGGGGAGCAAGGCCGGCCCTCCCGCAGGGCTGGTGGCTGCCACGGGGGTGCAGAGCGCAGAGCCGGTGGCAGCTCTGGCTGCCGTCACTGGTGGCTGGTCCTCTGCTCCTGCCACCGCTCCCCTTACCAAGCTGCGTGGGGAACATCACGGCTTTCCTTGGCTCCAGCAAAACGCAAGGGACCTGGATGAGGCTCCACGCTTCACGTGCGGCACGCAGAAGAGTCACCGCCCCCACAGTCAGCACGCATCTCAGGGCCAGGCCGGCCCCCGCATGCCAAGCACCCAAGGACCCCACACCCCATGCTCTGTACGGACCCCATCACACCTCACTCTCGAGCTGCCAACGTACCCCAGGCACGCACCCCAGGCTCTGCTCGCACTCTGTGCAGCCATGAAGTGCCGTTTTTGTGGAAAGTACGTTCTGTAACCTTAGGCTGAGTGCTTATCCTGGCTCCCACACGAGTCCGTGGACCTGCAGTCCTATTTATTAATTCCAACGTTCAGCAGACGCTCACTGAGCCTGTGGTGTAGGAATGGACACAGCACACGCGCACACCGTGGGGAGGGGAAGGCCGTAACGCCCGCCGGCTGGCGCCGTGGCGCGGAGATAAATAATGCTGGTCACATATGCACATGCGTGAGTGGAACATGACAAACGGCGCCCCAGGCTTCTTGGAGGAAGGGACTTTGGAGCCGAGATCTCAGTCAGGGGTCCCCTTCTGGTGGCTGTGGTCAGTCTTGAGATAGGGCCAGCTTCCGAACTGTAGGATGTGGCTCCGTGTCCCGGGCTCTGCCCACCCACTGTGGGAAGCCTCTACCGCCCAGTGTGGCCACTGAAAACCTTTCCCGGCATCACCAGATGTCCACCCAGGGCAGTCTTGTCCTCGGTTGAGAGTCGCTGGTCGAAAGGTTCCCCAGTGACTGATCAGGTGGAGTGGGTGGGGTGGAGGGAAGATGCCCAGACAGAGAGGGAGGCCGGTGCACGTACCCTGTGGCAGGAGAACCAAGCCCCATGGGCAGGTGGGCGCTGGCACTCAGACTCAGACACACTTCTAGCTCCAAGCCCCAAAGGGTGTGGGCATTGAACCCAGTGGTGTCCCCAGAAAGGGCATGGGGGGCGACTGAAGTGGAGGGGTCATCTCCTCAGGGCCCCCACCCCACTCCCATGTACCTCGATGGCCGCGTGCTGGCCTCCTGACCCAGTCAGCAGAGATGAAAGTCATGTAGACCAGTAGTGGCTGCCCAGGTCGGCACCGATCACCAGCTGCTATGCTGTGCCCACGGCAGAAAGAGATGTCCCTGGCCCAGCAAAGGCCTTTGTCCAGTGGGGGGCTTATTTCCCAGGGAGTCTGGAGGGAAGCTGCTGCAGGTGTCTGTCCCACGGGGCCTGGTAGCTCTGGTGGCCTTTCCAGTGAGGTAGGACCACGTTGTCACCTTGGCATCTCACCTTCCATCATGGCAAAGGAGGGAGGGGACAGCCCCAATCCAACACTACTTTATCAGGGAAGAAAGAGGACACGCCACGGGCTGCGCGGACTTCCTGTGACCTGTCCTGGCTGGAAGCCCGTGGCCTGGGCTCTGGGGAAGTGAGGGTTGGCTTTTCCTGTCCTGAGGAAGACCAGCGAGGTAACCAGCCTCCCCTGAGGGACGCGTCCTCACAGCACTGAATCTGCTTCCACACAAAACAGAGCCATGCAGGGAGCTTCGGAAAGCTGAGTGGACGTGGAGGGGACAGGAGCCGGCCCGGGGCAGGGCTCAGGGGCGAATCAGCGTGCGTTGTCCCCGCATACGCTTTCCTCCTCAGATGGGATCACAACCCTCTAAACTGTCCTCACAACCCAACGGTCAGCCAGCTGGCTCGGTCACTGGGGCAGTGACGGCTGTGGGGAACTTCGGTCATGGCCACAGTGCTGCTGTGTGTCCGACTTCGTCACCAGACTCACCGGCCCCCAAGATGGAGCCGGAGGGAGAGAGAGAGAGCGTGGTTCCTCTTCACCTGCCCGTGGCCGTCTATCAACCTTTTCTTCTCATAGTGCTCGGTCGACACAATCCCATTAGCACAAAGATCTTGCATTACTCTTGACAGTTCACAAATTACTCGGGTTTTCGTTTTCAGTACCGTCGGGTTGCCAGGGTCCCGCGCTGTGCCCATCGAGGCTGGCGGGGGCTCTGAGGAACGCCGAGGCGATGGCGAGGGGCGGCTCCCTCTCACTCGTTACACGGGAAGAGAAGCCAGTGCGGAGTGCTCGGGGAAGTCCCACCAGGTCTCAGCCCCACGCTGCCTGCGCCTCCACACATGCAGGGTCCTGCCCGTGTGTTTAAAGCCCGCCTCCGGGACCCAGGCTTGGGTCAGGATGAGAGACGGCCGTGAAAGCCCAGTCTATTGAAAAATAGACCTTAACATGCTGCGTCCGATAAACCCTTTGCTCTCTCCAAACTGTAAATGATTTCTTGTTGAGGTTTAGAAACCTGGGTTTCACACAGTAGGTCGCCCCTCCCCCCCAGGAGCTGGGGGCCTCCAGGAAGGCATGAAATGAGGGAATTAGGGTGGGCTAAGACCCTTCCAGAGACAAACGTCTGTGATGCAGGCCCCTGCCGCTGGTGTCCCCGGGAAGAGGCGTACCAGACAGGGCCCCAGAGGTACTCGGACAAGGTGTGACATATCAGATCTGCTCCACCCCGGAGTGGCTTCCGATTAGAGGAGGGTCCAGTCCGCACCTGTGACTTCAGCATCCCTCCAACACCGTGGTCTCTCTCTCTCTCTCAGCAGGAGCCCGGGGCCCAGAGACCAGGAGGTGACCTTCAGCCTGCTGCGCACGGCTGGTCCATGGTCAGATGTCACCCACGGGGTCCCTCGGGCTCACTGTCCTTTCTCCTCATGACCAGGGGTCCTGCTGGACCACTTATAAATAATGATAGAAAGTCCCTTTTTGACATCATTCCTTCTAGAGTACGAAGCTGATTCGTTCAAAGGAAATATTATTAAATTAAATAAGCAGCCGGATTTGGGAAAATACAGCATGGGAGTTATTTCTGTCTTTGCTCTGCTTTGGTTTCAAAAGAACGTGAAGAGCATGAAACCGTGAGGGGAAGCCCCACCCCCTTTCACGTGTCTCCTTCACGGACACAGTGCGTTTGAACATCCAGGCTTCGTCCCGGCCTGGAGGCTGGAGGGACACAGCATTCGTGACCTGAGGGGACAGGCTGTGGACGCGGGAGAGGAGGTGGGAGGTGGAGATCGGGTGGGTAGACGATCTCTCGCGTAGGTTGAAAGTAGCTAAGACAGCAGCTCAAGAATCCAAGAGCAGCCCAGGAGGACAATGGCCCAGAAGAAGCAGAATGACCAGAAACGTGAAGGACAGGGAGGGGCAGGTGCCCAGGAGGGGAGCTCTGGACAAACAGCGGCATTGGGGTACCCGGGGGCAGGGGTGGGGGCAGGAACTCCCGAGGGTTTCCTGTCTTTGGTTTCAGGGAAATGTCCCCCAAACCCTGCACCCAGCACAGAGTGCGTGGGGGCAGTCTCCAGGCTGCGGGGGCGGGGCGGGGGAGGGGCACGTGCCCTGTTCCAGCGGCGAGTGGGTGGTCTGACTGCGGCAAGGCCTCCTTCTTCCCTTCTGTTATGCATCATTTTAAAAATATTTGTTCCACTTACGAACTGGCCATCTGCTCCTGTGAAGCCCCGGCAGCCCAGAGAAACTTCAACGTGCGCTCGGTGAGGTGATGGTCAGCGGGAACCAGTGTTGGGTCCTGACAGTAATGCTCCGTGTCCAAAGACGCCGTGACCAGAGTGACCGGAGCTCTGTGGCCGCCGAGCGTGCCCACGTCCAGAGAGCGGCTCTGGGGGTTTGGGGACGGGAGGAAGATGTGTCCTCAGGGTTGCAAACGGCAAGCGCTGGAACGCGTCCACCCCACTGTCCAGTTCTCCCTTGGGGAAATCACTTCGGCCCACGTGCTGAGTAAAACTTCCAAACAGAACTGCCCAGAGAGAACCACCCGGTTGAGGACTGAATCCAGGGCCCTGCACTTCCAGCCTGGTCCCCTCTGCGTCCCGCGGTACAGTCCATAGGGACATTAGGGTGGCGTTTCTGTCGTGCTGGTAATGCCGGCTTTGACCAGGGGCCCCTCCCCATTCAAACACAGGGCAGGCCTGACACCGGGTTAGGATGGCATTATCCTCTCCCTGGGGCGATGGATGATTGGACCAGCCTGGATAATTGACACTTGTGGGTCCAATCAGGTTAGAATCAATCACTACAGAGGGCTAAACACAAAAAGAACATGGAGGTGAGCACCCACACCCACCCAAAGAGACTGAGACTGGGCGTCAGAGAGAAGTACAGACAGACAACAGGAGACAGACAGACGGAGCCAGAGGCATGGAGCAAAGCTGGCCAGAGACGTGGGGTCCCCTGCGCCTTCCCCCTCGCACGCCCAGCCCCGAGCTTGGGTGAGATAAGTCTGTATCTTTCCAATCCATCCACCCTTTTTACCCTTGAGCTTCTTTTATTGGAAGTATCTTTGCCTCTGGGGTTGCCAGCGTGCCTCTGAAGTAAACTCAGAGTCCCGCCTGTGGCCTCTCAGGGGGGCCTGTGTGGGCCCCCCTACATCCAAGCCTCCACCTGTGTCCCCCGGAACAGGCCGGACTCCATGGGTCCAAAGCATGCCCAGTAGACCTGTCTCTGTCTCCTCTGTTCCCAGAGCCGTGGCCTCGTGGAAGTGAGTCACAGGGCGTCCCACTCGCTGCCTTGGGGCCCAGCCTGGGAGGGTTGGGCCACCTGGTTCTGACCTGTGTCCAGAAAACGTGCCTGAACAGATGGGAGCCACGCCGAGCAGCAAGGCAGAGTTAAAACGACCCTGTGACGCCGAGAATGCGTCCTAAGTTGGGGTCAGATATGGCATCGTCGACACGCTGCCTTTTGTTCTTCTAAATGCCCCGGCCAGCCTTCTCCCTCCCTCCCTCCCAGGTCCTTCTCTCCGAAGTCCTCCCTCTGCCCCTGGGTCACTGCAGTCACTCGTTTCATTTGAACAGAACCAGACAGCGTCCAGATGACCAGGGACTCTGTGTTCGCCCCACACGAGGGTCACCCTGGCACTGTGTGGGAAGGAGCCGACGGCTGCCCGTGCTGTGTCAGGGGATGGCGGGGAGTCCCCAAAACGCTGGCGTGGCTTTGGGGGTTGATAACATCAGTGGCGAGGACCCAGACAAAGCCTGGTGCGTCGTTGGGGGGGGGTCGTGCAGACCGGACGCGGCTCCACACTTCCCACCTGTCATCTCCTCCGTCCTCAGAGGACGGCGCTTATTATTTTTATAAATACATTCCCAGTGAAGAGAAAATTAAAAATGCATGTGTTTTGGAATTAAGTGTACAGACAGAGGTCTAAAAAAAAAAAAAACGCTTTAATGGAATCAGTCAGCCAATCTCTCATAAATATTGTAATTTGGGGGGTGTCCCAGTTCTGCTTAACTTATGTAATTGTCCTGGTGTCCTTAGATAGAGTTCAAGGGTGGAGGGGCGGCTGAGATGGTGGATACCACAATAATATACGTCAGGTGGGGCCAGAGCAGGTACAGAGTCGTGAGTACCCCCGAGCACTGTGTTTCTTCTTCCGTGACGGTGTGTTTATGAATCACTGCTATTTGTTGCTGTTGCGTTTAACCTAGCTTTGCCCACCCCCCGTAGGGTAACGCACATTTACGTACTACATACAGAGGGGGCCATCTGCACAGCCGCCGCTCAGTGCCGCCCCGTGTCCTGGATTCTGATAAGAACCACCCGATCGTAAATGACGGTCGGCCCATGGGAGGGTTTCTAGAAGAGCCAGCCTCCTCCTCTCTGGTTTTTGGGGTACTGTTCTCCGGAGTCACAGCAGTCCCACTAGCCCAAGGGGCGTGGTGTCGACGGGGAATATTGCTTTCCCCACGGTGAACCAGGTCGCTCTGCAATTGTAGGTGAGCTTGTGACACCCCCCTGCCCCCCACACTCGGGGGAAACAGGAGCTGTCCCTCGGCCGCTGTCATTTACCTGCGCGGAGCAGGGGGTCCGGCGGGCTGTGGGCAGCTCGCGCCTTCCCGGGCTAATTTGTGCACGTAAGCTATTAACAGCGTGGTGCGGAGGGAGCACGCACGAGGCGGAATGAGCTTAAGCACCCCCACCTCCCCAGGCAGCCAGCCACCCTGGCCTGACCCTTCCTATGGGACAGTGTGGGGACCTGGCGCGCACGCATGGGCACGGCCCTCGGTGGAGACAGGTGAAGGGACTAACATGGACCTCGAGCCAAGTGGAGGCAGCTGCTTCATGACAGAGTCACGTTGGATGGAGACGGGAGCGGAGGGTGCGCGCCACCACTGTCCTCCAGGACAGGAGCGAGTCTTCCGGCTGCAGTATTTGGAACAGACCCCTGCCTTGCTCGGCCACTGAGAACGCCGTGAGAGTGTGAGATGCCAACGTGGCACCCAGGAAGGAAGCCCGTCTGCATCGGCGGTGCCCCGCGGGGCGGGCAGAGCCCCGCCGACCTTCAGTGAACTGTCACAAGCTGAGCCGAGTGTCCTCTGTCCCCTGAGATGAGGGGACTGACCCCTTCTCCAAATACAGACGCAACACCCAGACAGGACTCTGCCCACAGCCCGCCTCCTGGTCACTCCTGTAGCTCAACACGCCTCACGTTAGCGTCTGACGCTCTTTTCTCCAGCCGGACGGGTCACTTTTTTTTTTTTTTTTTTTTTAATTTTCTCAAGTGAGAAGCGGGAAGGCAGACAGACTCCCGACAGGGATTCACCCGGCATGCCCACCAGGAGACGATGCTCTGCCCATCTGGGCTGTTGCTCCATTGGAACCAGAGCCATTCTAGCACCTGAGGTGGAGGCCATGGAGCCATCCTCAGTGCCCGGGCCAACTTTGCTCCCATGGAGCCTTGGCTGCGGGAGGGGAAGAGAGAGACAGAGAGAAAGGAGAGGGGGAAGGGTGGAGAAGCAGATGGTGCTTCTCCTGTGTGTCCTGCCCAGGAATCAAAGCCCCGATACTTCCACATGCCTGGCCAATGCTCCACTGCTAAGCCAGCCGGGCAGGGCTTGAACAGGCCACTTTGGAGGACGAGGGGCTGGGGTTAAGTGTCACGGCCCTGACGGGAGAGCAGGCTCAGCGCGGGAGCCGAGCCCTCGTTTGCAGATCGAGGAGACAGCGTGTTGTGAAATAAGAACTGCTTCTTCAGCGAAGCCCCAGAGCCGCCGGGCCCGTGTGTGATAAATATTTATTCCGTGGCCTTAAAAATTGTATGAATTCCTCCCTCAAATCACTTCTGTCTGAGAATGATTTTACTCTTCTGGTTGCTTTGCCTTTTTGAATCCTGCTTTCAATTTAGGGCAGGAGGAGAAAGAGGCCGGCGTTCAGAGGTGTTTAGGGACCGAATCCTTCCCGGCAGGAAGTGCATAACCCCATGGATCTAATTTAGAAGACGCCGGAGTGACTCCCAGGCCCCCAGCTACGCCCCCTGGTTCCACTGGGCACTTGGTATTCACACAGCTACTCATCGGCCTGCCTTCCCAGTCGGATCCAAAGCAGATGAGGGCTCCCGCTGCTCCCGCACTGCTGGGAGAAGTGCTTCTGAAGACGGGCGAGGCTGGGAGGGAGGAGTGGAACCCCCCCCCCGGGGGGGCCCCCGTGGAGCAGACGTGGATGCTTCAAGAACTCCGCTCAGTCTCTGCCCGCCCTGCGTTCTCCTGGGCGGCACTGATCCAGCCGCATGGGTCGCGGAGGAGGGAATGTGAATCCCGGGTTCTCTGAGCCACCAATGAACATCCCCGAGATGAGTACAGGGCGCCGGGGCACCAGCAGAGACACAGGGACTGGGGGACTGCTGTCACCTGGACGGGAGCCCACCTGCTAGTCGCCCTCCTCAGTGGGCGCCGTGCGGATGGAGCGCATTTCTCTGCCGGAGCCGGGCCGACCCGCCTCTCGTGGGCCACCAGGGTGTCACCTAGAACAGCCTGGGTGGTAGGAGGGATGGTTCATTCCACGTTGTTACCTTGACCGGGTTCAGGGGTGTCCGGGTAGCTGGTGAACCATTAACTCTGGGTGTGTCTGAGAGGGTGTCTCAGGAAGAGGCCGGTGTCTGACCCCATATTCACCGTCCCCAGGGTGGGTGGGGCATCATCTAACCCCGGGAGCGCCAGAACAGAACAACACCGGGGAGAAGAGGAGGCAGGGGGACGTCACCCTCTCCGCGAACACCACCAGTGAGCGTGCTGACCGGGCGGAAGGCGTGAAGGGCCGCCGTGCGGGGAGGATGCGGGCGAAGGGGGCTGGACTGAGCAGTGGTCGGAGGACCGTCACGGGAAACAGGGGGTTCATTCCGCAGGAAGGAGGGGAAGCAAGGGACGGATTTTGTGTGAGACCCTGGAGAATGCACGGAAGATTGCCGTTGCTGAAGTGAAGGGGGCCACATTTCTGGCGAGCCGGGACGCCCCCCAGTAAGGACGGGGAGACTGGGAATTAAACCGCACAAGAGGAGCGTGAGGCAGGACGCCCGGTCACCGAGGTTGTCAATGGACCAGGAAGCCGCGGCTTTGAGCCTGGTGACCGGTGAGGAGCACGCTGGGCGGAGTGTCCTGCTGAGGGATCGGGATGCTGTCCTGGAGACAGAGAAGGACCACATGGGCCTTTGGTCTTGGACCCAACATCCCACGATCGCTGTGTTTTATGAAGAGATGATGCCACGGCTATTGCAGAGAACAGACTGACCGAGCAGGAGACCTTGTTGGGTTCTTACGACAGCCAGGGCGAAGGAGCAGAGTCAGCAGGGAAGGAATGGTGGTGGTGGTGGGGGGGGACCCTGACACATGTAGGAGGCCCAAGCGACAAGGCTGTGGGTTTGTCAGGTGTGGAGGAGGGAGAGGGACGTGTCAGAGCTTTCTCTGGGGGCTCGAGCTGAGAAGGTCGGCGGTGCTGTCAGAACGCTTTTGGGAATGGGGGGAAGAGGGGAAGAGAGGAGAATGGAGGAGGGAGGAGAATGGAGGAGGGAGGAGGAGGAGGGAGGAGGAGGAAGAGGAAGGAGGAGAAGAAGGAGGAGAAGGAGAAGAAGGAGGAGAAGGAGAAGAAGGAGGAGAAGAAGAAGGAGGAGGAGGAGGAGGAGGAGGGAGGAGGAGGAGGAAGAGGAGGAGGAAGGAGGAGGAGGAGGAGGAAGAGGAGGAGGAGGAGGAGGAGGAGGAGGAAGAGGAGGAGGAGGAGGAGGAGGAGGAGGAGGAGAAGGAGGAGGAGGGAGGAGGAGGAGGAGGAGGAAGAGGAGGAGGAAGGAGGAGGAGGAGGAGGAGGAAGAGGAGGAGGAAGGAGGAGGAGGAGGAGGAGGAGGAGGAGGGAGGAGGAGGAGGAAGGAGGAGGAGGAGGAAGAGGAGGAGGAAGAAGGAGGAGGAGGAGGAGGAAGAGGAGGAGGAGAAGAGAAAGAGGAGGAGGAGGAAGGAGGAGGGAGGAGGAAGAGGAAGGAGGAGGAGGAAGGAGGAGGAGGAAGGAGGAGGAGGAAGGAGGAGGGAGGAGGGAGGAGGAAGGAGGAGGAAGAGTTCAGGACTCCACAGATGCTGCCCAAGTCCCTCGGGGAGAGACGGACGGCCGTGGCCGGTGGGCCGTCAGGCGTGTGAGTAGTGGGAGCAGACTGACGTGCCCTCACATACACACGTGGGAGCTCCTCGCAGGACGGTTTCCGCCGTGGCCACGAGATGAGAGGGGACAACCAGGGACAGATGGGTAGGACCAGAGAACAGGACTCGCTCCTCTACGGTTTCCCCCCAAGCGAGAAGGCAGGTCCCTTTCCTTGCGGCCTCGGATACTGGCCTGTACCCCTGCTCTGCCTCGCTTGTTAAGGGAGCGTGTCACAGGGAACACGTGTCACTAGACAGTCCCCAAAGGAGGTCGGGCTGCTTTCTGGTGCCCGCGGTTCCTTCCCCGCCGGTTGTCGCGGTGGCTGCTTTCTCTTGAATGTTGTTCGTGCCACACCGTGCCGTGCCAACGCCGGCTCCCCGGTGGGCGCATAGCGAACGTCAGGTGGCGGTAATTACACGCAGCCACCAACAAGAAGCCCCTGCACAACCTGCCGCCGTGCGAGTCCATAATGTCAAAGTTTTACAATTAAAAAAAAGAAAAAAGAAAACTTGTTCTTCCTTTGTATTATAAGCATTGGGTTAGAGTTACAGGTTTCACACTCAATAATAAAAGCAATTTCCTCTGATGAAGGGAAGGACAGATAAATATCCTGACATAACAGAGAGATAAAAAAAAAGCATGCCACGCTGTCAGGTGACTCCCTGGTGGGATGGCTGGTATCTGTCCTTTCATTTGATAAAGTGTGTTTCCTTTTCAAAAACAGTTTTTTGATAAAGATGCATGGCTTTTTAAAAAAATTTTTTTATATTTATTTTATTTTATTCATTTTAGAGAGGAGACACACACACACACACAGAGAGAGAGAGAGAGAGAAAGGGGGGAGGAGCTGGAAGCATCAACTCCCATATGTGCCTTGACCAGACCAGTGCAGGGTTTTGAACTGGCGACCTCAGTGTTCCCAGGTCGACGCTTTAGCCACTGCGCCACCACAGGTCAGGCAAAGATGCATGGCTTTTAAAAATACATTTTGAATGTTCTGTCTCTCCCATTCTCCTCTCGTCACAACAGACTCTGACCGGATCCCACGTCGGCACCTTCCAGCACGTTCCACGCCCTGGATTTGTCCCGGAACCGTGGTGTGGGGAGCTGTCCTGAGATGCACGTTGTGACCTTCCTGGTCTCGCCTTAAGACTTTTCCTTGGTGGAGCTCTTTGCCAGAAAGGATAGTTAACTCCAGTCTTAGGTGGCTTCCTTTTTACCATTTCTTTCCCATTTAATTCATCTTCTGTATAGTATGAGTGGGACACGTACAGAGAGAAAATGTTTTAGATGGACATCTTAATGACCGATCACGATATGACCACCCAGGGACATGGCTGCCCTCCGGGGACCGTCCCCCTACGCCCAGCGCTCACGACCACGCCGCTCGCCGCGGTCTTTACAGTGTTGGCATGGCACTCGGGCACTCAGCCCTGCACGTCACAGCTCGGTGTTCAGAAGAAAGGAACGGCCCGGCTGTGCCCCTCTGGCCGGGCTCCTGCGGCTTCACACACGTGCTGGCGTGGGGAGGGAGGGCCGCTTGACCAACTCCCTGGTCTAAGGACGTGCGTGTTGTCTCCGTGTTGCCACGGGTCGTCCGGCCACGTACAGGACGCGCCTGACGGTAGTTTCCTTGCGGGCCTCCGATAACACTCCTTAACGGCACCGTCTCCCGGCCCGCGCGTGTCTGCCACCGGGAAGGCAGCCGGGGGCGCCGGTTCCTGTCGCTCTGTGGAAGGAAACCCGCCTCTTCCCTCTGGAGATGTTTTTCAAAATTTAAAGAAAACGAAATAAAGCAAAACCCTTTTTGCCTTCGGTGTTCAGAAGTTTTACTACAATGTACTTTTTAGCGTGTGACTTTTAGGGTTATCACGTGTGCGCCCCGGCTGGGTGGCTCGGCTGATTCGAGCATCGTCCTGATGCAACAAGATTGCGAGTTCGATCCCCACTGGGGCACACAGAGGAACAGGTGACGAATAAATAAACTCACCAGGTTTGTGTGTGTGTGTGTGTGTGTGTGTGTGTGTGTGTGTGTGTGACTTCTGCGTAGCGTTGAAAAGTTCCCGGCTGCTGCGACACGGCTCCGTCCAGTTCTCTCCCCGTCGCCCTGCGGTCCCAGGCTCTGGTCCCATGCTCGGCGTCCCCGCAGCCTCCCGCTCCCTGTCCCGTCCTTCCGGGGGCTCGTCATCGGGGACGGCCCCCTGACCATGATGACCTCTGACCTGTCTTCCACCTCACAAGCACTTTCCAGGCCCAGTCTCTGTTCAATCCATACATAGACTCTGTTTATGACGTAGCTTGCTGCCTGACCATTTTCCACTGATTCTGCTTTTTATTATTTTTTAGATAGTCCTTTGTAGACGTTCTTAATTTTTTTTTTTTTTATGGGGACAGAGAGAGAGAGTCAGAGAGAGGGATAGATAGGGACAGACAGACAGGAACGGAGAGAGGTGAGAAGCATCAATCATTAGTTTTTCATTGCCCTTGCGACACCTTAGTTGTTCATTGATTGCTTTCTCACATGTGCCTTGACCGCGGGCCTTCAGCAGACCGAGCCACCCCTTGCTGGAGCCAGCGACCTTGGGTCCAAGCTGGTGAGCTTTTGCTCAAGCCAGATGGGCCCGCGCTCAAGCTGATGACCTCGGGGTCTTGAACCTGGGTCTTCCACATCCCAGTCTGACGCTCTATCCACTGCGCCACCGCCTGGTCAGGCTATGGACGTTCTTGATGGCCTCCATTTCTGAACGTGACAACCGTGGTTTTAATGGTTGAAGTCCAAACACTCTAACTTCTGGGTCCCCCCCTGGACCTACTTCTGGGGCGTCCTGTGCTCTCTCTATGGGGGGTCCTACCTGTCCTCTCGCCTCTTCAAGCATTTGGGTCGCTTATTCCCGGTCCCAGTGCCAGGCGTCCTGTGCGCACGGTCGTTAGCAAGAGCGACTCAGGTCCCAGGTGATGCTACATCCGTTTGCTATAGCGACCCGGGACCAATATCAATGGCGGAGGTGATGAGAAGCTGACCTGCGGGGGCGGTCAGGGCCTGTTGACGTCTGGTTTCTCTCGTGACCTCAGAGGGGATGCTCCTGTTCCTGTCATGAGCCTGTCTCCCCTGCGTCTTCTCCCAGTAACCCCCCATTGTCCTGCTGGCTGTGCGCTGTGCCCTCGCAGGGTTTTAATAGGCCGTGTGGGCTTTCTAAAGCTGTCCTACATTTCAGGGTTGGTATCACCTGCTTAGGTCTTTCTAACAAGACTATTTGCTCATTCATAAATATTTGTCGAGGTCTACTACGTGCCAGGCACTGCATAAGATGCCGGGTATTCAGCGGTCAGCGAGAGAGAGAGAGAGAGAGAGAGAGAGAAGCTATGTCCTGTGGCCTCAGAAGTCTGGAGCTCCCAGTTCTAGTGACCGGACAGCCTCGTGGCGCCTTCTCAGGGTAGACCTGAAGTAAATCAAAAAAATACATAGAATCGGGCGATCTGAGCCTGTGAGCAGTGTCTGGGGTGGGGGTGGGCAGTGGGGGTCTTGGGAGGCTTAGGAAAGGCACAGCAGGCCGTCTTGGTCATATGGCCAAAGGCGTCAGGTGGGGGAAGTCAGCCGTGTCTTCTCGCCCGTCCTCCACAGCGCTGCGCACTGACCGCAGTAATGAGGCTCTGCCCAAGCCTGGCTGGTCCTACTCACGGTCTCATCGTGAGAAAAGGAGGGGAGGGGAGCAGTTGAAAGAGCCCCTGAGACTCAGAACGCCGTCCATCCGGGGTGATGAAAGCCCGGCAGCGGCAGTACGGGCCCTGCGTCGGACACGGGTCCCGGGATGCACACTCCCCCTTCAAACGCCTGTTAGATCTAAACTGTTTGATGGATGACCGACAGGCCAGTGGTGACTCTGTGTTTGCTAAGATCTAAATCCAGCGGGGAGCGGGCAAATGGGCTTTCATCACGCACGTGCAGTACCGGGTCGCAGTGAGCCGGACCGTCCCCCACGGAGAAGCCGCACGCAGTGCTGAGAGCCAGGCGGGCGGAGGAGCGCCGGGCCCCGCCTGGTGAGGAGTCGCATGTCCCCGACCCACCGGACCTTGTCCTGGGCCGAGCGCGCGCTGTGGACACCGCCCGGAGCCTAGCTCAGGGTCAGCACTCTTGGTGGACAGCTGTGGCACTCTGGGGGCGGGATCCGCTCCTGCCGAGGGCCAGACCTCCTAGGAGAGGTACCTTCCCCATGACAGCGAGCTGACCCCTGAAGAAGGCGGGGAAGGGAAGGAATACTCAGAAACAGTTAGCAATGAAATAGCCCACACGTCCAGAGGTCGCAGGGCACGCTTTGCTTTTTTTTTTTTTTTATTACAGGGACAGAGAGAGAGAGTCAGAGAGAGGGATAGATAGGGTCAGACAGACAGGAACGGAGAGAGGTGAGAAGCATCAATCATTAGTTTTTCGTTGCCGTTGCGACACCTTAGTTGTTCATTGATTGCTTTCTCACATGTGCCTTGACCGCGGGTCTTCAGCAGACTGAGCCACCCCTTGCTGGAGCCAGCGACCTTGGGTCCAAGCTGATGAGCTTTTGCTCAAGCCAGATGGGCCCGCGCTCAAGCTGGTGACCTCAGGGTCTCAAACCTGTGTCCTCTGCATCCCAGTCCGACACTCTATCCACTGCTCCACCGCCTGGTCAGGCAGAACGCTTTGCTTTTTAAAAATCCCATGGGGAGAAATCCTTCTCTATTAGGGGCTCAGTGAGCGTAGCAGAGAGCCACAGCTTAGGGGCTGGAACAGCAGAAACATCTCCTCGCCGTCCAGGAGGCCGGACACCCGTGATCAAGGTGTGGGCAGGGCTGGTTCCACCTGAGGCTCCTCCCCTGCACAAGTGGACAGCCGTCTTCTCGTCGCCCACGCATGGTCTGTCCCTCTGGAACTGTCTGCGTGCTGACCCCCTCTTCTTACAAGAACACTGGATGGGGCTGCACCCTAAGGACCCCATTCTCACTGAGTCACCTTTCGGGGACCCGGTCTCCACCACAGTCACGTTCTGAGGTACGGGGGGATTAGGACCTCATCGTGTGGATTTGAAGAAGACACAATTCAACCTGAAACCCTTTCTAAAGATGACACAAAACCCCAAAGGGAGTTGATAAAAATTGACTACATAAGGCCCTGGCTGGTTGGCTCAGCGTTAAGAGCGTCGGCTCGGCATGTGAAAGTACCAGGTTCGATTCCTGGTCAGGGCACACAGGAGAGGCGCCCATCTGCTTCTCCCCCCTCCCCCCTCTCCTTTCTCTCTGTCTCTCTCTTCTCCTCCCACAGCCAAGGCTCCACTGGAGCAAAGTTGGCCCGGGCACTGAGGACGGCTCCATGGCCTCCGCCTCAGGTGCTAGAATGGCTCTGGTTGCAACGGAGCAACACCCCAGATGGGCAGAGCATCGCCCCCTGGTGGGCATGCCGGGTGCATCCCGGTTTGGATGCATGCGGGAGTCTGTCTGCCTCCCGCCTCTGACTTAGGAAAAATACAAATAATAATAATGATTTTTAAAAATTGACTACATGAAAATAAATTTTTAAAAATTCTACATGATAAAAGTCACCACAACAAAAGTAAAAAAAGGAAAAGAGAAGCCACGGAAGGCTTACTGTGTATATCTCTAAGGGCCCACTTTAAAAAGCATGTTTATCGATAAACGTATTTTTATTTTATCTGGAGATGCATCTATATAAAATGAGGCGCTCCAGCGAAGTCCAAGTCCAAGCAGCCTTGAACTCCCATGCCGTCACTGGTCATACCGGCGAAGATTTAACAACCCAAACGTGACCGGAAGTTGTCTTTCGTGGGCTACCAGTGGGATATATAAGTTGATATGACCTCTCTGCTGGCAATATTGATCCAAGTTACGTTTGTAGAGAGCCTTTGACTTAAGAGTTCTCGGTGCCAACAACGTGCACTAAAATAGACCGATGGGTATGTGAAGTGACCCAGGTGCGAGGTCATCTCTGGCAGATTGTACACGATAGCCAGATATTGAACACAGCTGAGCGCCGATCAATAGGTCTGCTTCCATGAAATACGTTTCACTGGGAGGGGAGAGGAGGGGAGGCCGTCCGGGATGTTCTGAGATGAAACCCTGTCTAACACACGTTACGGGAAAGAGCAGAGAGCGTGTCACGGTCTGTGAACGCTCTCACTTGTGAGAACACATCTGAGTATTTCTGAGGGCGTTCCCAGAATGCCCGGTCACCCTGCGGCCTCCAGGGAAGAGAACTCGGTGTCCGGCAGGGGGAAGAGACAGGACACCGTTTACCCGTCCCTGGCCCTCAAACCGTGCGGCCGCGTCAGCAAAGAGCTCTGAAGCCAACATGAGGCGTGCTAATAAGCTGCTCAGGGTGGGTGCGCAGATGATCCGTTCTAGCATCTTCTGTACTTTTCATGCCTATTTGAAACGCTTCATAATAAAAATTTAAAAATAAAAATCGCATCTTTTTGCCTACTGATTTTCTCAGAAAGGTTCCCGCACGCATAACACCCAATTCTTCTGATTGTAACATCTCCCCCTCCCCCCCCACCCCCCCCACCCCCCCGCTGAGCACTGCCGTAGCTACAAGGGAAAGAAACACCATTCAAATGGCTCTCACCAAGAAGGGAGTTGACTGGCTCCTGTTCCTGGGAGGTTCTGATGGGTCACCTTGGGGGGGTGACCTCAGTGATGTTCCTGTCCAGTCCGCCATCTTTTCTGCCTGCTGGCATCACTCCCAGGCAGCCCCTTCCCGGGGCACCGACGGGTGCCACTGAGCTGGGCTCACAGCCTACTGACGGGCTCACCTTCTCGGGGGAGAGCACACAGACCCCTCTCCCCATACCTCAGCAAAAGCACACAGGCTCCTTCAGACACGTGACCCCCTGTCCCATCACTGTGAGTCCCAACGGGCAGGGGATGAGTCAGCACCACCCCTGGGGGTGGGCGGGTGTGTACCTGCTCCCAAACCTGAGGATGGTGAGTGGCCAATGGCAACTCAGCAAAGGGAAACTGAGTCTCCTTCACCCTCAGAAAGGGAAAGAGGACGTGGTGGGAGGCCACGTCCAGCTGAGATGTCTCCTATCCCCGGGCGCCGGCCTGTCAGATGGAGACGTACCCGCCGGCGGGTATTGCGTGCTGAACTCCAGCGTGTTATTCCCATGGTAACGACGACAGGTTTGGGGTCCCGGGGACCGCGGCTTTCCCAGGAGACCGTCGACATGGACATGTGGTTCCAGCAGCGGCGGTGTTTCATCTGTCCCTTCCCCCACGGCCCCTACCCTGCCCTCCGTGTCGCCGTTGATAAAAGGCGATTTTTCTGATACTATGTCTCACACACACATAGAATGTCCCAACATTCTGGAATATTCAGTTGTGTTCATGTTGGGGCATTTAATCCTCTAAACCGGGATTCCTTACAAACCAGACGTTAGGTATCAAGTATCGATTCCCTAGCCCAGTGGTTCTTCACCTGGGTTCTATGGAACCCTAGGGGTTCGATGAGTCGGTCTCAGGGGTTCGGAGAAGCCTCTGCCGCGGAGGCCAGAATAAAGTAATACTGTCATTTGTTGTGAGTTCATGCACGTTGTTGGTTTTGTTCTTTGAGCAAGGTGATGTTCATGCACAGCTCATTTTGTGCACCAGTAAAAAACATATACCTATGTCTTGAATTTGGGGAAAAAAATCATATTTTATTTATCACTAAAGAAGGGTTCGGTGAATGCGCCTATGAAACTGGTGGGTTCGGTACCTCAAAAAAGGTTAAGAACCACTGCTCTAGATTAAGCAGTTTTTCAACCAGAAACACAGCATGTTTACTTCTTACTGGTTTGCATCACGAGGCTAGAAACGGGGGGGGGGGTCCCCCACAAGCAGTCATGGTAACTTCGGCTACTTGGTGAAGCCTGTGACCCGCAAGGGGGGGCCAGGTAAACGCGACTCGTGATGGGGGTGTCGGTGGCCCCATGGGCTTCTCCTTAAATGACTGCGGCCGCCCTGCAGACCCCCGGGACCAACGGTTTCTCTGGGGATCGCCAGGGGCCACTTCCTAAGTCGGTCACTCCTGCCTCGGACCTCCCCTGCTCCTTGCCTGCAAGGACGGCCTCCCTCACTAACGGCGCAGAAACCGGTTCCGGGTAAACGCTTTCTTCTTCCCCAGAAGCTGCAGAATAAGGCGGGGCTGTCACTGTCACTTGGAATGGTAGCATTTTTTTTTTCTTTTTCAATGTGACTATGTGGGTTCTTCACACACAAACGAGATATGGAGTCGGGGTGCCGGCTGGTCCCTGGGAAGGGAAGGGGCAGCTTTGGGCAGAGGGGGACGCTGAGGCTGGCGTGGGCACAGAAGGAGACTTCCGCCTTGGGGCCGTTGCCCAGCCTCCCCGGAGCTGGGTTAGGACGGCTTGACCTTTATACCCTCGCTCATCCAGCCCTGCCGACCACCACGTCTCTGAACTTGAGGCAGACCCTCCAGAGCGGCCAGGTGGGTGCCGTTGGCTACCGTGCCACGGGCGACGTGCCTCAGAGCCCTCTCTGCCGGGGACCCTGGGCACGGCGTCTCCTCCCTCTCCCACGCTCTCTCCCTGGGTTTTCTACATTGTGTTTGTTCTGCTTTGTTTAGGATTTTAATAGCATTATGGATTTGTGTATTTTCTATCTCTAGTTCACAATCAAAACCGGGAGATGCTCAAATCATCCCCTCCCGTTGAAGAACAAAATCGCGTCTGACACACCATCTTGGGACCTTGAGCCCTGCTTCCTTCCAATGAGAAATGAGGTTTATCAACCAAGAGCTGGGCTGGTGTGCCGCTCCCTGGCCCCGAGGCGTTTTCTGTGCTCTCCTAATGGGGACGGGAGCTGGAGTGTGTGCCTGTGTGTTAAATCAGTTTATTACCACTTCCTATTTAAATTGAGCATGACAGTTTATTCTCTTGCCTTTTAAAATTTCGTGTGTGTGTGTGTATGTATATATATTTGTATATATTTGCACTAATAACATTAACAGTTATTTATTCTCAAAGAAAAACTAAATGGCGTCAAAATCACGATACCAAAGTAGCTACTACCAATAAAAGCGCTGAATGAGTGTGTTAAGATTTCTCTGCGGTTCATTTTGTCCTTAGAATACAAGAACCAAGGATTTAAAGAGTCAGGCTGCCGTTTTCTGTTAACGCTTTGATAATAAAATAATTTCAGTTCATTGTTTCCAGCTTGGGGGCTTGTTATGCCGCCCCCCCCCTTTGATTTACATTTTTGTTTTGTTTTGTTCACTACATGAAGCATCTACAAGCTTAACATCATTCAGAATTCTTCCTTTGGCCGTTTTTTTTTGTGTTTTTTTTTTCACACTGGGATTTGTTTTCCCTTCGTTTAGGGGACTTCTGAAATGGACATATTTACAAGTTTGTTATCTGGGTACGTCTCCTGTACACAGGGGGAAAAGATACAGGTCCAAACTCAGATCTCCTCACAAAAAGGAAGGGCTTCAGAAAAACTATACATGAAAATAAATTAAGATGTGTAATGTCTCTTATTCTCCACTGACCTAACAAACAGGTACTATGTTGAAGGCCAATGCTACGTTGGAACTAGGAACAGAAACGCTGGGTGGTGGCAGCGCAGGGACCAGGGACACGGGTAACACCACCGCTGTCAGGGATGGAAGGGAGGGTGGGAAGGCTGAGCTCTAAGGACACCTGGGGTGTGGTGTGACTTGAGGGTGCATGTCCCTTCGTTAGGTCCGGGTAGTGTAAATTCTTTAAATAGCTTCAAGAAAAAATATTTTTTTTAAGAAGTATCACTGGTAATTCTGAGAGAGGAGATCAAATAGAAACATATACAAATTCTCAGTTCCACTAGAAAAGAAAGAAAAAAAAGGAACGGGTAAAGAAATAAAGGACAATTACAACAGAAAGAAAGCGCGTTCAGCTGCGGTAGATCGTAACCCCGCCGTCTCTTTATACACGTGCGTGGTCCTACGCTCGTTAATTTAAAAGATATATTTTGACAGTGCATTTATAAAAGAAAAGACAAAACCTGACTGCATGTTGTATGTAAAAAGACACGCTGTAAATATAAACACTCAGATTCGAAGTGAAGAAGTGGAGAAAGATGCTAACGATATTGATCCCAGACAAGGCGGAGCTCAGAGCGAGGAAGAGTACCAGGAATAAAGGAAAGTATTAGAGGGTGACAAAGGAATTAAGCTCCAAGAAGAAACATAGTTGAACACAAAAAATGTTCCTAAATGAAAGAGACAGCTACAAAAAAACCCGTGTTCTGTATGATTCCCATTTACATGCAATGCCCCAAACAGGCGAATCTCTAGTAACAGAAAGTACACTAATCGTTGCCTCAAAAATGGGAGATTTGGGGGGCAAAAAGAGAGTGATGGACATTTAGGGACAAGGATTCTTTCTTTCTGGGGCGACGAAAACGCCTAATACTGGTTTGGGTGATGGTGGCACAATTCTAAACACACTCAAAACCACTGAATTGTATGTTTCGTGTGGGTGAGTTCATGGTCCGTGAATTACATCTCACAAAAAGCTGTTAGGAAATAACAGGAAACTGGGTTGGCCTAGATGACGCTTCTCCATCGTGCCTCTGTAATCCTAAAACTCAGAATAGATTGGACAATTCATTTAAAGACATGACTCACCCGGGCACCAACTTCCCGCTCGCTGGGACAGAGGCTCTGCCCCGCCTTCCAGTGAGCTGAATGGCCGTGATTGCTGGGGAGTCTGCCTCCCTCGCCGGGGAAGTGCCGTGTGCACCCCCCCCCCATTTTCTCCCAGGAAAAGAAGCTTCCTTCTCAGCATTAGCCGCTGCGCACTCGGGCGGCAGAAATGTCGCTGGATGTCACACGGCATTGGGTCTCTGAGAGGGCAGAGACGCCCACGGGCAGTCCGCGGAAGTCAGCAGGGAATCACGGACATCTCTCTATTAATTATGCACCTGCCCAAGGTTAAAGGAGGGCAGAAATACACCATTCGAAAAAATAATTTGATTTGCACCTCATTTTGCGACGATGCCTCAGCATGGAATCGTATCCCGTGGGCTCCTTGCAAAGCCTTCCTCTTGCTAACAGCCACTGGGTCTGCCCGTGAAACTGTGCCAAAACACACTTCTATGGGAGTTAAGCTAACAAGGTCAAAAGTAGGTAATAATGTATGTTTTTCAGCTTGAAATTTTAATGGCATTGATGGCATTGACTCCTCCAAACTGAGCCAATGATGCGTGAATGAGTGTCTACGGTCCATGCTCAAATTCTTCCAGGAAGAGGGGCGGGGGGGCGGGGGGGCGGGGGGAGAGAGGGCTCGACATGAGTTCTACCAGAAGGGAAGGATCACAGGTTCTGTCTAATATCAGCGTGGGTGTTTTCCCACTTTATGTCAGATTGCTAAACCTGATCAAATGGCAGGATAATTCAGCCAGCCAGAGGAAGTCTCTCTCTCTCCCTCTCCTTCCCTCCCTCTCTCTCTCTCTCTCTCACACACACACACACACACACACACACACATTGTTGGAAACGTCTATCCTAAAGTCCAGACACGACTGTCAGTGGTTTCAGATCCTTGGCTTGTTACGCCCGCCTTCCTGGGCAAACTCCAATCGATGAGCCAGCAGGGTGGATCGAAGGCGGCGGTGATGAAATGCCACCCTGTGAAGTAATTGGCTTCATGGATCTGCCCTGACGAGTCATAGCCATTCATCAATACCCTCGGTGCGCAGCCTGAGCGGCTGCCCGCGGCTGGCGCGGGGGGATGACGCTCTGATCTGAAAAGCTTACCGGACGGTCCCACCAGCAGCAGCCTGCTCGTCACCTTCGCCTCAGACAAGAGAGGAGGAGCCCCAGGAGAGAAACACGCTGTTGTCCCCATTAAACCGGGGTCCCCAGGGCACTAACTTCTCTGCTGATACAGGTGCAAAAATCTCCACGTGCTGCCATCAGCCCATCAAAGAGATAGATGGATGCTATCGCTCCCTGCTCTGAAAAATCTCTCGGCTTGTATTTATGGTCAGCTGTTGAAATCCACATGCATATTGGGGAAAAAGTAGTCATGTATGTGCTGTTTATATATATATATGGTAATGCTGCCTGTGAAAGAAATGTCCCTTGCACGGATTCCTGAGCTGTAGAATGTGCTCGGGTAGATTCCCAGGAGAGGGCATATCACCGTAGGACACACATGTCACGGTCCCTGAAAATCCTGGTGGTTGACCATTAATTAGCCCCTGAAATGCAAAGGCACTTCTCTCTACCTGCTTCCAGAGACCCCGAAACGTAGACAGGTGGACGCTGACTTTGAGGATTTCAAAGTGAGACAGACCTCCTTGTCGGGTATTTTGCTTCAGGGGGAAATTACTCTGAACTGAATAAATACAACATCTTCACTATTTATTTTAAAATGCATGTGGATTCCAGGGTCATCGCTTATCTTTTTTTCTTTCTTTTCTTTTTTTTTTTTTTGTATCTTTCCAAAGTGAGGAGCGGAGAGGCAGAGAGACAGATTCCCGCATGTGCCCAACTGGGACCCACCCAGCATGCCCACCAGGGGGCGATGCTCTGCCCATCTGGGGTGTTGCTCCATTGCAACCAGAACCATTCTAGCACCTGAGGTGGAGGCCATGGAGCCATCCTCAGTGCCCGGGGCCAACTTTGCTCCCATGGAGCCTTGGCTGCGGGAGGGGAAGAGAGAGACAGAGAGAAAGGAGAGGGTGAAGGGTGGAGAAGCAGATGGGTGCTTCTCCTGTGTGCCCTGGCCAGGAATTGAACCCGGGACTTCCACATGCCAGGCCGATGCTCTACCACTGAGCCAACTGGCCCGGGCCTGTATCCTACCGTTTTTAAAGGATACTGGTTGTTGGGTTCCAGGCCCATCCTGATAACCCAGAATGATCTCAGCTCGAGAGCCTGAACTGAATCATGCCTACAAAGACCCCTTTTCCAAGGAAGGCAACATTCACTGGCTTTAAGGGGTGACAGGGTGGACATAGCTTTTCGGGGGCCACCACTCAGCCGACTGCAGGGACCAAGACAAGAGTGGCATCCTTGTCACAACAGAGCACAGCCCCGCACAGGTCGGCGCCACGGCTCAGATCCCAACGAGCTTTCATATTCTCTAGAAATGCTTCCTTCCCATGTGATCACCCTGAGTCGGCCCATGCAGTCAGTAGTCAGGATACCATTATGAAGAAATGGAATGAATGTGGTTTGTTTTCTTTTTTTTTTTTAATCCAGCCAAAAACTCACATATAAGTGAATAATGTTGGCCCCTAGAAATGTTTCTTTGGAACATTTTCCAACTACTCCAAACGACCTTTCTTCCTAGCACCACATTGTAAATGGCATAGAAAAAATAAACAGAGTTATGACTGCATAGCCACAACTTTTATTCAAACTATTCAGACTCGCAACCTCCCTTCTGCATGCCCAACTTCACTGTGCCTCTTATGTCTGTCCTCGAAGCGGGCTTTAAACAAAGTTAATGCACTGTTTGCGAAACAGTGCCCAGTAAGCATCCGCTTCCGGAACGATCAAGGCTGACACATCTCTGAGAAAACGCTTACGATCTCTGCCGGGCCACCCAGTCCCGACACGGAGCTGCTGAGTCCATCTTTGCTTTCAGATCTCCCGACCTGATGGGAGCCGTGTTTTCTAAGGATATTTTAATTGGTTTCTCCAGTTCCCTATTTTCTCTCTCTCTCTCTCTCTCTCTCGCACAGTAAAAATCCTTCCTGGAGATCCGAGCCAGCGATATATTTACCATCAACTCGGCGGCTCACATTGTGCAGATTTAATCTTGAGCTTCCGAAGGACATCTCCCCTGCGTTAAGCTGCCAATGGGGGTCTAGCGCTCGCTGAGATACAGGTGACCCCTCTCCTCAGAAAAGTGTATGCAGTGGGGGCAGACACTCACTCCTGTGTGCGGGTGAGGCCGCCCAAGGGGGCTGGAGGGAGCACACTTCAGACCCACAGCGAACTGGGGGCTGGTTGCGCCGAGGAAGGAACGCTAACGATGAAAATTAAGAGGGTCCCAGGAAGTCCCCGCCCCATATTCTACCTGGATAACACAGCCTCTGTGAAAAGCCAGAAGCTTCCAACGGCATGAACCTCTCCACCACCACACCGCAACTTCCAGCACGCAGGATTGAGAGGCAAGGACAAAATTATTTATAGCATTCGGCCAGAGGTTAACTTCTCTCACTTTTGATCGTAGACAGAGAATCCTAGACAAAACAGGGCGAGCCGAATGCCTGTGCGTGTGTTGGTATGTGCACACGCGTGCGTACACGCGTGTAAGGCAGGCGTTGTTCATTTGCCACTCGTTAGTTTAATAACATCAAGCTGTTTATGAACGTGATTCAACCTACGAACAAATTAAGAAACAGTCATAACAACAGATGCACAACGTTTTGTAACAAAGTTTAACATCCAAGTGTGATTTAAAGAAAACGAGCAAATGATGCGTAAAAGGGAACATTGTGAACAGAACAGGAAGCCCGGGGGAAGAACCCCGGGCACGGGTGGGAAGGGCGGCCCCATAAATAAGGAGAGAAGGGGTGCGGGGAAGAACGGCCTACCCAGTCGCCCCGCTCCATGCTGGCCGTACTTGTCACCAAGTGGACAATACATTTAAATAGGAAAAAGTGAAACGATTTCCAACAAAACGTAGCAAACCTCTCAAAGGAGACGGTAGCAGACTATGCCATGGTCTTTGAAAGGAGGCAGAAGGGTCCCTGGATCAGACCGGAAAGGAAGGTAACGTTTCATCACGTTTAAACTGGACACACCCGTAAAACGCACGACGCCTCAAAGCCGGAGGCAGCCCCCCTCTGGCACGACCCGCCGAAGTGATGGTGCAGGAATCCCCGGGGCGCACGGGGTCCGCCCCACGCGGAAGGGCAGAGGAGTGAAGGACCGCGGGCTGCGGGTTCGCGGCGCGGGAAGCCCGGCCCCGCGTGGGACAGAACAGAAGGCGCGCGGACTCGCCAGTGCCCATTGAAACCATAGGGAGAGACTCTCTTTCTCGCTCGTCCACCCGCTTAACTGTGCGAGGCCGAGCCTGGCTGGACCCGTGCGTGGGGGACTTGGGTGGACGCTGGACGGGAGGTGCGGGCGAGGTGGGGTGGGAGGGCAATGTCCCGTCGAAGACGCAGGGAAGCTGTGAATTTCAATTCATGGTTCAACGCCCAGACGCGTCTGCCTAGGACAGTGCTCGGTCCCACCCCCGAGAAGATATCTGTTCCTCCCGCACCGTGTGTGACAATAACCAGGGACACCGCAGTCGGGGGGGGGGGCACGATGAGTTATTCACACAAGAGGAGAGAACAGGAGTCAGTACGACCGGGACCCACCCGCGCCCATGGGCCTAAATTCGCAAAAAACTCAACACGGAGCGGAGATGGGACAGCGGCCGGGTCCGACTCTCCACATGTGGACCATGTTGGAATCACAGCACATGCGACGCTGTGACACTCACGGAACCCACGAATGGAGGTGACAGTCCGCCTGGACTAGCCTTGACCTCTGGGGAGGGCGAGAGAAGGAGAGAAGACGCCAGAGGGACCCGTACACCCTGAGATGCGCGATGTGCGGGGGCGTGGGGGTCTCCCCAAGCACGTGGAGCTGCCCACGTGGTCTGACAGGAGGCGGGGTTGCACCACAATCCCTCCTTCCTGGAGAAGTACGGAGAGTGAATATTATACGGAAACCAGTCCGGAATCTGCAGACCCCTTATCCCTCAGCTTAGGGTCACGGGGCGGGGGGGGGGGGGGTGGGGTGGGGTGTGTGTGACCGTCCCTCTGCCCTCTTGGCTAAAGTCTGGGTGTGACTCTGGAGCCGCAGCAGCCATGTTGTGACGATGAAGGGGAGGCCCAGGGCATCAGAGAGAGTGCACTGGGGTCCCCTGTGAGCCCTGCAAGGCATCTTATTAGGACAGTTCAATCTCTCCATGGTTGTTGTCAGTACGAAGAGACCTCTTCCGTAACACACTCTCTTTGGGTAGAAGGGGATTCGCTAGAAAATACCAAGATACCCACAGAATCCAAGTGGCACTGAACCACTCACTGGAGACCCCCCCCCATTCGAGGGACAGAGGACCTGCCCCAGTTTGGGTCACGTTTCCAACAGCGACAGCCAGCACGCAGGACAATCCTGACTGTGTGCGTGGCCTGGCATCACGGGGGGGGGGGGGGGGGGGGGGGTCGGTTCCAGAGAAGAGCATTCGGATGGCTGCGTGGAGAAATGTGAACTGACTACAGACCAGAGTCAGAGGTTTGTTATCTTGAATTCCCTGTGGAGTTTCACCCCCCCACACCCTCCCCTGTTCTCTTCCCCCTGCAGACCTCCCCACGGACTGCCTTTCAGACCGTGGCCAGGAGAGCCCCAGCAGCAACCACCCACCCACAGCTGTGGGAACGCTGTTCGTTCATCATGGACAACACAGTCGCACACACGCCCGCAGGACGAAGGCTGTGTCTCACACGATGTGATAGGTGCCCCTCCTGACACCCACTTTCCACGGCAGTCCTCTGGTTCCCTGTCATTGCCAGGGACTCCCCCGTTCCCCCCACCACCACCACCACCCTTATCTTTAACCTCGACATTATTAAAACGGCACCGGGAATCTATTTTAAAAATATCACTGTGACATTTCGACGGAAGAATGACCTTACATTTTATAGGTGCGGCAATCACCTGGCGGGATACAAGCAGTTCCATCTCTCCCCCAGTAAGTCAACATTCTAGAAGATACTTGTTTAAACTCTTGGTTCGACTGTCATCTGCGAGGGGCTGGCGCGCCCCGCCACACACGGTGGAGAATGCTAACTGGCAAGTGGCTTCCATGTCCCTGCTTTTTGCAAGCTGGCTCTCACTGGGGGTGGGCTCACGGGTCACCCCCAAGACGAGCTGAAGCCACACACACACACCAGGTGCAGGGCTGAGAAGACGAGAGATCCCATGAGCTAAGGAAGGCAGTTTGAAAGTGCGCACCACGGCTCGGCGTCCGGCAAAGCGTTCTTCCAAATGATCCGTGTCTCTCTCCTCGCCCTGCCTCTCAAACACGAGACTTGGGGCTCTCTGAGCCCCGTCCATCCGGAAGAGAGCCCGGGCTCCCTGCCCTGCGCCCTTCTTCCTGACCCGCCTGGCGGTGGGAGAGATGTTAGTGACGTCGGTCAAGCTGGTGTCACGGCGGCTGCCGACAGTGACGTTCACGATGGTGGTGACAGTGGTGAGGACGCTGTTATAGAACAGGAAGTGACCACACCTGGGTGCACCCAGGGGGAGGGGCCGGTCTTGGTGTTCTGTCCGCCCCCCCCCTCCCCAGCAGCATGAGGGTCACTTTGCTCATTTCCCTTGACAAGAAATACTAAGTCTCTGAAGTGTATTCCTCCCGCTGTTGTTACTGTTCTGGGAATTGCTGAAGAGATGGGGAAGCAGGCTCCCAGACAGGGACACACACTCACGCTCCATCTCCGGGGTGGAGATCACGAGGCTGCCCTGCCCTACAATGTGTAGGGAGTCCTTACTTTTCAGTCCTCTCTGTGACGTCCCTTCCAGCAGGAAGTGAGGGTGCCCGAGTGGGAAGAAGGACCATGCCAGGGTGGGGGCCCGGTCAGTGCGAGATGGGCCATTGTTAAAGAAACAAAAGCAGAGTTTAGGTTTGTCATAAAAACCACTCCCTGATAGAAGACAGGCTGTGATCACTTTCCTCCAAGGTCAGGGAGAAATCCGCCCCTCAGGGCAGATGAGTCCTTCCTCTGCTCTGGATGTTCCCAGAGGTGTGGTGGGCGGGCATGCTCCTCCTGCCACCAGGGAACTTTCTAGCAGCTGCGGCAGCCGGGAGCCACGGGAGGTGGACCCAGACAAGCCTGGGCGGGGCAGGTTCCACCCCATGTCCCCACTGCTGGCCCGGGGCAGGAATGGAGAGATGGTGCCAGGGAGCATTGTAATAAACTGTGTGTCGCTGACCGCATGGTGCCGGCAGCCTGTTCCCCCTTCCTGACCTGCTTTTTCCCAGGTCCCTGCTCGAACCCGGACCGGGAGATTACAGAGGCATTTTCCTGATGGACCTACAAGCACTGCATCCTCTGTGCACACCCACCCACACTCTGTCCCCTCCACTGTCCTTCCCAGTGTCTGGCACACCTGGCATGTGCAGCCCCCTGTTTACAATCTCCCCGGAACACAAGCCCAGCAGACTTTCAACAAACACCTTCGTCTGTCGACTGACAAAGCTTTAAAGCGCCCGCGATGTGGACTTCCAGCAGCGTGACTTGGAAGCTGGAGAGCGGCGTGCGCATCCCAGCTACGGGACCGAAACGAGCAGCATGCTGACACCTCCGTGGACGTGGCAGCAGGTGTGAGACTGGCTCAGGGGACATGCCTCTCATTCCTCACCCCGCGCGGGGGGCAGCCCCGAGAGCACGTGCTCACGTCTGATGTCTCTGATGTCCTGGGGAGCTCTCTGAGGCCCGGCGAGGTCACACGACCTGTTCGTGGCATCCTAAGACCAGAGCCTGCAGCAGAAACGAGATTCGTGGTCTGTTCCGTTCCGGGGGGGAGCCCGGCGCTCTTCCTTCACGGGTGTCACAGTTTCTCACGTTCTGGGGACACGTGCCCCAGGAACCTCTGGACAGGGCACCGTGTCCTCGTCCACCGGCCTGCCTACGGAGAGGCACGTTCAGAACTCGAGACACCAGCCCCCCCGAGGAAGTGTGGCTGGATGTGCCGTGCGTTCTCATGGGAAATGTACTTAGCGGGGGAACCATTTCATGCTTGCAAATTTAGAAAAATGGACCAAGGTCCGAGTTAAAGTTCGAGGGACTGTGTAAAGCCAATAGTCGAGGCCATTATCACAGCTGTCTGACCCGTGCAGGTTCGCATTAGATTCGAACAGACAGTAATGCAACAACGGAGCCAAGAACTGGTGAGCCATCAGCTTTAATTCTAGCTTGCACCCGGCGGGCAAGTAACAACACACACTGGGCTCCAAAACCCACTCATTCAGTGCTCACAAGGCTACTGACTTATCCGAGTTTCCTAGAATCAAAGGTTTCTAGCTCACCAGACTTATTCACCTCTGTTTCCCATCTCCTCCTGCACAAACTCTGCACAAACTGGCTTCTCCCTCAGCACTCCACCATCTTGGCTGCTTCTCCTCTCCTCCACGTGGCCTTAATCTGCTCTCCTCTCTAACACTAACCTCAGGAACCAAGAGAGAGCAAGCTACTGGTCTGCCCCACTTTACAGTGTAGAATCAAAACCTCCAATCCAATTACACAAACAAGGAACTCTCTGATACAAAGCCACCCATCTGAGGCATAATGGGAGGATTCCTCAGGAGAGTGCACCACCCTACATCATCCAATCAGTCAAGGGAGTGGGGAAAGCTTACTCTTAAACTAAGCCTTAGGTTATAACAACCCGGCCTGCTTACATTACAGCCTTTCCCCCACACCCATCCCAAGCATAAGGGCAAATAATATCACCTGGGTGACGGCCTTCCATGTGGGCAGCGCCATCTCTAACAAAGTGAGCATAATATATTTTATCTGCCCAACAGACGGTTCTGCAACATGGATACCCAGGTCCACCCCGCGAGACCCCGGGTGCGCTGCACGTGAGGCATCTGAAAACCCAGGTTCTTCACAGGTCACGCAACAGACACCCAGGACCCTAAAGATAAAGCACATGGTATTAGAAACGTCCCCCTTGACGCTAGCTACTATTTTCTCTTTTTTAAAAAAAAAAACAAAAAACAAACAACTCACATATTATTTCAAACAGTTTCTTCTTTTTTTTATTTTTTTTAATGTAATTTTACTGAGGAAGGTTTTGTTTGGGTTTGGTGTTTGCCCTGAGATCACGGAGGTGCTCGCTGGCGCCCCCGCCCTGGTCCTCATGGGTGGACAGCAGCATCCTCCACCCGCCCCTTCCTCGCTGCCCACTCTCCTCCGACCCGGACATGCAGGAGCCTCACGGCCACCCTCAACCCCACACCTCCAAGCTAGGTCTCCTCGTTCTCATCCCTCGGTTAACCCTTCCAGTGGCTCAGACTTTCCCAACCCCACACTTCCAGCCCCGCGCCTCTCCCCGGGAAGCACGTGTGCACCCTGGTGCTGAGAATACGACTGTATGTTTCAAAACAAGTCCCTCGTTAGAGGCGCTGTTGCCTGAGAAACATCGGCCAGCTGCTCTTCCTCTCAATTACGCTTTTCCATAAATACCACTTCAACTTGGTTTTCGCCTCGGCGTGGACGCAAGAGAGCCACATAACTTACCCGGTGCATTTCCAGAATCGAGACAGCGGACGACAGAAAAGAGTATTTTTCTTTGGTTTTTCATGTTCTGAGCTGCTGTTGCCTTAGGGTAGAGGCTTTACAAACCTTCTGAGACACAGTGACGCCCACGTGTGGTCTGTCTGTGGGAGTGTAACACGGTACGGCCACTCTGAAAACCACCTGGGGATGTCCTCTAAAATGGACCATGTACATACCCTCTACACCCCAGTGGTTCACTCTTGGACATGTACCCCAGAAACACGAGAATGGATATTCACAGAAATCCCGTATATGGGAGAGAGATTGTAACAGCTTTTCTTGCAATTAGCCAAGACGCAGAGATGAGTCAGATGTCTTCCAGTGGATGGATGGCTAAACACACCGGTCCATCCCCACCGCGGAACACGGACCGGGTGACAACTTAGACGAAGCCAGAGGAGACTCTATCGAAGGAAAAAAGCCAACGTCCAAAGACACCAAGCTCTGCATTTCCATTTCTACCACGTTCTTGACCTTGACAACATCAGGGGACAGGGAAGAGATTCGTGGTTTGCAGCGACGGGCAGCAGAGGACAAAATAAGGGACATTAGCTACCGGAGAGGTTCCAGAGCTGGGCCTCTGTTTCCTGACCGAACTGGTGACACCATCGTGACGGTGACAGTTAACAGTAGTTTGGGGAAGATGTCACCGAAGGGTAGTACCATACGTCAGCCTCCAAATGCCATTTTGGCACGAGGGTTATTTTGAACTGAAGGCAGGTACGAGGGAAAGCTCTCTGTCCTTGTACTTACTTGCCTAAAAGTGGGGTACAAATAGGTCTAACCAGGCAGGACAGAGGGGGAGCACCAGGGACAGCTCCAGACCTTTACCAGCCCAGGGATGGCCCCAGGGGAGTTTACAGAACAAACGACTCTGTCGCCCAGACCTTCTGTTAGCTTTCCCATACATTTATCTTCCCACCGTTCTCTACCCCCAGCCCCGTGGCTCTTAACCCGGGTTCTATCGAGCCCTAGGGGTGCGATGAGTCGGTCTCAGGGGTTCGGAGAAGCCTCTGCCGCGGAGGTAAAGACACACGTGTGTAAAGTCGTGATGACACGCCCCGCTTGGCCATCACTTGCTGCAGAGGATCACGTTACATTGCTTGGCCAACCAGTGCTGCGGGGAATTTAGTGCGCACAGTAGTCAACGGCTGTCATAGTTGCACGTCGTGTGGTTTCTTTATTAATATTTTAATCCATTCTAAATATGTCGAGCAAAAAAAGAAAGTGGTCGGACGAATATGTGCAACATGGATTCACATGTATCATGGAACAGGATGGGAGTCAGCGTCCTATCTGCACGATATGCAATGCCAAGTTGAGCAACTCTCGTCTCGCACCGGCAACACTAAACTTGGGGGAAAAAAATCATATTTTATTTATCACTAAAGAAGTTTTTGGTGAATGCGCAAATGAAACTGGTGGGTTCGGTACCTCAAAAAAGGTTAAGAACCACTGGTCTAGCAACACGAATCCCCCTTTCCTCCACCCCATCACTTCTCTAGAAAATACACCGTTCTTTTGTTAAGATGCTAGAGAAGCCCAAGTTCTGCCCACCTTTTTGAGTTACCCGCCACCGAGTACGCCCGTGTGTGTGTGCGTGTGCGTGTGTGTTCATGTGTGTGCGTGTGTGTGTGTGCGTGTGCGTGTGTGTGCGTGCAGGCAGGGTGTACATGCTAACGAGCTTCTGTTTGTCCCCTCTTGTGCGCCCACCCTTTCATTCGTCTAATTTGCACAGCCCCAGCCAATGCAACGATGATGAAACAGGTAGAGGAAACGGTGATTTTCTTTCCTCCCCTGCCTTGCCAGTAGGAGAATGGGATGGAAGACTAAGTAGAATCTCTCCGTATACTTCTTTACAGCTCCATGTGGATCCAAATCTGTTGTCTCAAAATAAAAGTCAATGGAGGGAAAAAAAAATGGGCCAATTATTTTCTCAAAGGAAATAGCCTCGTTTCCCACCGGAGAACAATCAAGAAGCCACACTGTTAGATGTCAAGCAGCTGAACCCACGAGGAACTGCAGGAGAGAACCCTTCTACCGAAGAGACTTCCCATCCTCAAAGGAGCAGCCGTTTTCCGCCAGGGTGTGTGTGTGCGTACCCACCAGGGGCTACAGCACTCTCTCATGGTGGTCCCACTGCTTCTCGACTCTGATCAGGGTCAAGTCACCACTAAAACGAATTCAAATTAGGCGTTAATGTTTGGATGGAAGTAGAAGTGTTGCCTCTCCCGGGTACTGTTTGCACTCGATTGTGAAGCTGAAAGTTAACCCCAATAAGAGTTCTAGTGGAACCACAAGCCGGCAGGAACATCCCCCACCCCCCACGGAGATGACTTGTCTCCCATGCGGACCTCACGCTGGCCTGTCCGGCGGGTTTCCGTCCGGCGTTGCTTGTGACCGCTCGGGGGAGGCTTTGACTGGAGTCGCCTAAGCAGGGATCTTGCTGAGATGTGGAGGGATTTGTTTTTCTCTTACAAAAAGTCTTTTTTACTTTTAAGCCCGTAACACAGTTTTTCTCCTGATGCCATTCGGTCTCCAGCCCCACCTCCTCCCCCGCCGGGCGGGTGTGCGGTACGAAGGGCCCGGGTAGAGGTGAAGCCTTGATCGCCTTTGATGTTCTCAGAGGTAGGAAAGGCTGCCATCTTTTCAAGTGGCACTCAGCTCCGGGTAGAGAATGTTTCTGATTTCTAGAGTGCCTATCAGAGGCAATTACACCCTGATTGACCTGCTTGGCATTAAAATGTCTCCTAACACGAGCTCCTGGATTGGGAAACGGAGATCTTATTTCTATTCTTCTATTCAAGCCCGTGCACGTTGAGAGTTCGCCAGAGTTCTAAACTTCTGAGATGAAAAGAACCAGATGGTGGTATCTCTATTTTTTTTTCTGCACAGTTGACATTTTCAAAATCAATATTTTAAGCCCAACACAGACTCTTGCCTTTATTTCAACACAGGTATGATAAGTAGCCAATCTGCCCTAGTTACAATGACAGGCACTAGAGACACAAAGATAGGCTAAAGACCTGGCCGGCGGTGGCGCAGTGGATAAAGCGTGGACCTGGAACACTGAGGTCGCCGGTTCGAATCCCTGGGCTTGCCTGGTCAAGGCACCTACAGGAAGCAACCACGATGTGTAGATGCTTCTCATTTCTCCCCCCTTCTTTCTCCCTCTCCCTCTCCCTCTCCAAAAAATCAATAAATAAAACAAAAAAATAAAAATAAAAAGATAGAAAAAAGACCCACAAGGAGTTTATAGTCTGGTGTGGGTGTCCATGGGGGAACGGGGTGACCCAGGGGACACTGCAGTGGTCATAGTCCCACCCCCCTGACATGAGAGGAATGATCTCTATTCACGTGGAAAAATTATGCGCCTCTTCGAAATAAATGTCTTTATCACTCAGGACACACCTTTCTCCCACGTTTGTCCGGTTTTGCTCACATCCCGAGCTTGTTTTCATATTGGGGGGGGGGGGAGAAGGGGCGTTTCTTTTCTTTTCTTTTTTTTTTTAGTTACTGTTTTAATTTGTAAATTTAAAAGAAATTCTAAATGATGGAGTCACTCACGTGTCCAAAGACATGTAACAGAGCAAAACGCTTGCTTAGCCTCTCTGACTCCATCTTGTTCAAGCCTCCTTGGTCCCCATGACCTTCAGGGTAACGGCTCCTGCTCAGCCTTGCATACAGATGGGTTGATCATTAGAAAGATTCTGCTTGCAGACTAAGTTTTACAAAAAAAAAAAAAAAAAAAAAAAAAAAGCCCCTGACCAGAAAGTGCTTCTCCTGAGGAGATAAGGGGAAGCCTGTACACAAATAGCGATTCTTTGTGAAAGATCTGCAGGAACCTTGTGACCAGACTCACATCAACGAGAGTTAACAGGCTAAGAAGAAAGAGGCTTCACGATCTTCCTCGGACCCCAGCCGCCGCCCAGATCTCGGAGGTCCATCCATCACCTTCTGCTCCCGCCACTTCCCCCTTCCCCAGACGCAGAAGAAGCCCGAACACTGTCCTTCCTGAAGACGGATTTGAGAACCACTCGGCCTCCGCCTTCTCGATGGGTGCCTTCCCTTCCTCCAGACCCTGACGCTTTGAGCTGTGGTCTTCCGAAGCACTGGGCACATGGACTCCGGTCCGGTGACAGACATAGGCTTGTAACAGATGTTCACATATGGATTGGGAAGAAGAAGAGATGTTGACAGATGTTCCTAACATTCTCAGTCTCACCAACTCACCCCCCTCTCGTTCTTTTTCTGGAAGCATCCAGAGTTCAGAAATGTATACACTTTCTTCTTTATACTTTTTTCTTCATTTTTTTTTTGTTTTTTTTTTTTTACATATGTAGGTATCTGTGATCTATAGTTATTTTGTATGTTTTATACATCATTAAAATAAAGTGCACCAGCTCGTGTCCGTATCCCTTTGAACCTTACGTTTTCTCCAATGCCGCATTATAACCCTGACAATTTTAGAGGTGTGTCCACGGAAACATGTTAAGTGCTCTAAAGCAGGCTCGGGGACTAGTCTCTTTAGGGACTAGAGGGTAAATATGTCAGGCTCTGTGGGCCCTAGTGAGTTGGCTGGCCTCTCCTCTGTAATATTTATTCCATTGTACGCCACAACTGACATGCATTGATTTTTTTAAAAAAATTGCTCTCAGTGTTTAGTATAATAAATACATGGGTAAGAATTTTTAGGGTATGTGCCTGAAAATGATGCGTTTGAACCCCTTTTCTGTGGCTGAGTGAGCAGTCGTCCCCCCCCCCCCCCCCCGGCGGCCAACGGCCGGTGAGCAGAGAAGCGAATATGGCCGGTCTCACCCCGGTCAGCGCATTCAGGACAAAGAAAATAAACATTTGCTTGTTTAGGTTGTCTTTTCTTTTTTCTTTTTTTTTTCCAATCCATCGAGATGTCAAAGGTGGTGTGTAACCATAGCAATACAGAGATTATGCTGAAGAATCCAATCCCTTAATCATCCGTTCTGTGATAATCTGCGACGGAACGAGCTCAGCTTTTTCACGTCTGAAGGTTCTTAACCCCCCCCTTCCCCCCCAAGTGGCGGTCTGTCTGGTACGCCTGGCGACGCATCCACGTATCCACCGTTCAGGGATCCGAGGGTTTTTTTCTCTTTGAGCTTTTCCCGTGCTCTGTGTGTAGGGGGGTGGGGTGGGGGGGAATTTAGTCACTAATTGTCATTTCTTTTTAAATAATCTTTTGTTCCTGTGATTGCTTTGAGATTTCCTGCGTTCCTGGCACCCTGCTGCTTCCGCACGCTCAGATTAATTGGGATTTATATTATTTATGCTGTTCGGGGCTCACTGTGCTTGTTAAACACGTGGACTCTCGGGCTGCATCTCTGGAAATCTCGGAAGTGCTGCTATGTCTCTGGTTATTGCTTCTCCTTCCTCTTTGCTGTCGGACCTGAAAACCTGACGAGATGCATTTTTTTTTAATGCACTGGTCTGCCCCCCCCCCCCGTCGCAGCCTGGAGACGTGTCTGATGGGGGTGGTTGGTGTATATAAGAAGGCAGGGGGCTAAAACCCCAGGAACAAGAGCATGGGAGGTTTCAGAGGGGTGAGCTGAGTCCTGGGGTCTGTACTTTCTCTGAAAGGAGGGTACACATATCGATCCATTTTAGACTGAGATTTTAACTGAAAGTTACATTGCAGGCCTAATGTTACATTCTGAAGGGTTGGCAACAAAGGATCCAGAAGGCAACATTTCCCAACCTGAGGGGGAGGTTGAAACCAAGGGAGGTGAAGTCTGCTCAGTGAAGGGAAGACACTCACTGTAGGGTAGGGTTGTACAGACCGGACCCAAATATTTTAAAACCGCAAGAAGAGAAACCGGGATAGCCAGCCTCTTCAGTTACAATCAAGACATTTTGACGGGGTGTTTTTTAACATTTTTTTCAATCATGTACTATTTTCCAAAGATGTCTCTCTACAATATAAAGTCCCGAAAGACCGACAGCCAAAGGAAGAAAAACATGGTGCACCTGACGTACAAACACTTCACCGAAAGGAAACTCGGGGAGCCGCGTGATCAGACGCAACAGGCTTCCGGGGCGAAAGGGATGATTCAGGATGAAGTAACGGGTTACTGCTTCATGAGAAAGGGGGTGACTCACCAGGGGTCCCAGAGAGCCCCACCCTGGAGTGCACCCAATAACAGCACAGCCTCAAAATGAGTGAGAGGAACGCTGACGGAAAGCCAAGGGGGCGACAGGTCAGCAGCGACAGCGAGAAAAGCAACCCCACGTTTCAAAGAATACAGAGAACACAAGGGAACCCCGCAGAGAGCACACGGACACGCGTCCGTCACAAGGAGGGGACGCCCTGGGTCACGGAAGTCAGCAACTGAAGGACGGACCCTCTTTTCCAGAACGCCGAGTGTGTTCTAAGACGCGATGCAAGTCTTCACAAACCACCGAGACATCGAGGGATGCACCCAGGGGGCGGGGAGCAGAATCCAGTTCAACGACGGAGGTGAGACCCTCAGCACCGTGCCTGGTCTGCCGTGTTCCACGGCGACACAACATTATTTATAAATTTATTTTATTTTTATTTTATTCATTTTTAGAGAGGAGACACAGAGTGAGAGAAAGAGAGAGAGAGAGAGAAAGGGGGGAGGAGCTGGAAGCATCAACTCCCATATGTGCCTTGACCAGACCAGTGCAGGGTTTTGAACTGGCGACCTCAGTGTTCCCAGGTCGACGCTTTATCCACTGCGCCACCACAGGTCATGCCGACACAACATTATTTATAAATAGCTCCATCTTCTCTTACTGACCTTTCTTATTTCTATGATGTTTTTTAGCTGCCTTTCTTGGCTTTTCAGAACAGGCCAAAGCCAAGCCATCCGTTTTTGCGTGAATTGGAAATTCCCTAATTCAAGGAGCAGAGTCAAAAAACACTCAAGACACAGGTCACGGCTTTCACGTGGTGGGAACGTGTTAAGTGGTGTTCTCCTCCGATCTGGGATACTTTGCCCCCGACCGGTGCGGAGAGCTGAGTTTCTGCGGGGTCTCCCCTCATCCCCAGACTGCGTGGTGCTGCCCCGCCTGAGCAGGTGTGGCACCGCCCGGCTGACTCGAGATGCTCTCATAGCCTTCCTCGTCGCCACGTCCATCTGGAAGCTTCCCCCCCCCTCCTGGTCCACGGGCACGTGTTTGGCCTCCCTCTCCGGGTACCACCACCCCGCAGAGTCCGGTCAGGACCCTGCTTCTCCTGCCATGCAGTCTGGAGGCTGACCTCCATCCAGCCTTTCCCTCCTGCCAGCTCATCCTGAGCCTCGCTCACAGTGGCCTATTTTTTGAGGGGCGGCAACATTGTGCTTCAGCCCGCGCTCCACCAGGTGGGTGGCTCTCATGTTAATTTCACCAGGAACGCCTCTTCTGACCCCCACAGCTCCCTGCAACCCTTCGAGCTGGCAGGCAGTGACCGAGAGCCCGCGGCCTCTCTCTCAGGCTGCGCCATGGGGACTGTGCCCAACAGAAAACCCACCGCTTGGGCGGGGGGGAACACAGAAATACACTGCTCACAAACATTAGGGGATATTTCAAAATGAAGAGGAAGTGGTTAAAAAAAAAAAGAAGCATCTGGTTTTCCTCTTACTTAACAAGAGTATCAGAAAAGCAAACCACAGGTCAAAAGGAAGTTGTTCGATGGTGCAGATGAACTAAAACCAACTTTTAGTTCACTGCCCCCAATGCAGCCTAGACAGAAGGAAAGGCTGAAGGTGCGGCAGTATCTGTCTGCACTGTTCCCCGTGCCCTGATCGTCGTGAGCCGTGTGCTTTTCTTCTCCAGCGCCGCTGTGGGTTTCCCTACTCCCCTTCAGGAAGAACTCGGCTCGGGGGACAGAGGGCTATGATCCATCCTCCGTTCCATCAAGACGCCTCCCTCTTATTTCATGATTAGAGGCAGAACAGGATTCTAAAGACAGACAAGGACACACATCCAAGATGATCCTTCCTCCCATCGTTCTGGTGTTTTGGGTTTGAATAATGTTAAACCTCATGTAGCTAAAATGTAATCAACAAAGGTCTCTGAATACCATGGAGATTGTTTCTGGCAGCAGAGAAATACATTCGTTTTCCATTTCTGTACACTGAACGCTCATTTGGAAGAAAAATGAAGTGTTTCCCCCCTGAAACTCCGTATCATTAGGCAGATATCTTTGAACATTTGAATCGGAGATACATTTGTAACAATTCCGTCCCCAGGCGTAAACCCGTGTGGCATCCTTGTTGCGCGCTTTTGGCTTGGGCGCGTTTGCAAAAGCTTTGTGTTTTCCTTTCAAATGCAGAGCAAAGACATAAGATGTTGCAAGAAAGTGTCCCCCATTTTTCCCTTAAACGGTACAGATGTAAACGGCAAAGGTCACATTAGTTATTAAGTTGTGTCCTGAAGAGAAAACAACAGCTTCCAACCGGGGGTGATGTTGCCCCATTGGTGACGCCCAGTGACACGTGGAGGCGTGTCCGCCTGTCGCTACAGGGAGAGCAGGGCGCCGCTGGACCCCTGAGACTCAGAGCACGGCGCCAACCACACGGGTAATCGGGTTATCCAATCGCCACGTCAGCCAGCCGGCTGTGAACAGTGTCGTGTCCCCGGCTGAGGGACCTGGAACGAGAAACAGCCGATCTGATGGGGTTTGCAGAGACAGATAAAGGGGTCCCAAGGGAGGGGGATGACTTCTCCTTCTTCCATGTCCCCTGAACGTACCTACTGTCCGGTAGTTGCCTCTGGGTTGGGTTGTGAAACCCTCCCTGGCCCTGAGCTTTCAGATAATTGTTAATCTTGCTCAAACCGCACACGCCCAAATTCTCGGAACTGTCTGTCCCCAACGCTGTTCCAGGAACTGCACGCCTCACCAAACCAGTCGACCGTTACCATCCTCCCCCCTCTGCAGATATAAAAAACCCAAAAACCCTCCCTGGGCGCGCCTTCACAGACTCACATCCAGGCTCCCAATAAAGCCTGATTTCGCTTATTCGGCTGTTTGGTTCTTCACTTATTCGTTCATTGGCGGCACGTTAGGGTCTTCCATCTTTCACCTACGGCTGGGCCTCTGGTCTGTCTTGAAGTCCCGGGTCCCAGATGATGAGAAGCAACCGCGGTCTTAGGAAGGACACTGGGTTCAGGTGAACGTGTCCAGGGGAGGTGCCAGCCCACAGGTGACCTGTCTGTGGAGAAGATTCGTTCCCCTCCCTGAGGCTCCACTGGCGTCAGTGGTGAACTCGGGAATGATGCGGGAGGCGCCGAATCCTCCGCGGAGCACGGTCCCAGCGGGAGAGTGTGTGCACACAGCTGCCCGCCGGCCGGGGAGCACGCTCAGGGGTGACTTTCCGTCTCTCCACGGGCGTTCCGCTGCGCTGAGGGGTTTGGACCTTCGCAGCCGATCTGGCTCAGTGCCACACTTCCCCTCCCTCTCCCTCGCGTTGCACGGAAAGAGAAGGGCGGGCGTGCCAGTCACCTGGATGCGCTCCCTCCCGGGTGCGCTGACCTGCCGGTATTTACCCTCATCCTTTCTCCCCAGTCACCTGCTGCTGTGGCAAAGCGCTTGAAAGGGGAGCCCAGAGCACCGCCCGCCTGCCCGCCGTCCGGCCCGCGGCTGTAATCGAGCCCTGCCCACGGTCCCCTGCTCGCTCGCACGTGTGCAGTCGGGAAAGCAGGCGGGCAGGCGGTCAGCACGCAGGCCGCTACGGGAGGACACCGTGGAATGCTCAGGATGCGACAGCACGTATTTGGTGAGGAAAAGCTACAATTCCTATTTGTTCTTTGTTTTTTTACAGGGACAGAGAAAGAGTCAGAGAGAGGGATAGGTAGGGACAGACAGACAGGAACGGAGAGAGATGAGAAGCATCAATCATTAGTTTCTCGTTGCCGTTGCGACACCTTAGTTGTTCATTGATTGCTTTCTCACACGTGCCTTGACCGCGGGCCTTCAGCAGACTGAGCCACCCCTTTGCTGGAGCCAGTGACCTTGGGTCCAAGCTGACGAGCTTTTGCTCAAGCCAGATGGGCCCGCGCTCAAGCTGGCGAGCTCGGGGTCTCGAACCTGGGTCTTCCGCATCCCAGTCAGACGCTCTATCCACTGCGCCACCGCCTGGTCAGGCTACAATTCCTATTTTAAATGGCAAACAGGAAAACAAAAGGGGGTGGGGGCACGTAATGAGGAAAATGGACGTTGACCATTATGACGGGCAAATTCTTCCGTAAAGCCCTTACCCAGACGTGGAAACCAGAAAGCGGGGGCGCCTGCCAACATGCGGAACACCCGGGGCTCCCCCTCCCGCTTTGTCCCGCCTTGCCCGCCCACAGACAGCAGGGGGACGTGTCCACGTGGCGGAGCGAAATTCTCACAGCGGTGCAGGGGAGCGGACGCATCACCCCCACTCTACAGGTGAGGCCACGGAGGTGGAGGCGGAGGCGGGTGACGGGGGGAGGGGCAAGGGTGAGAGGCTGCGGCGAGGCCAGAGCCCCCGTCCCGCAGCCTCCGTGACCCGGGACACTGCTGTCATGACGGGCCTTCTCAGCGGGAACACAGCGTGAGCCGCACACACACCCCCGCCGTGGGAACGAGCCCGCTGCTCTTCAGCCCCGGACGCCTTGTTATTTATGACCGTGTCCCCTCCATTAAACCACCAGGAGTGAAAGCATACCAGACCTTGGCTCTCTGACACTGGGAAGTCCCAAATATTTGACTTGTGACATCCCCAACCCCCCCAACTCCCCACTTCCCATTTTTTTAGAGGATTGAACTTTGCCTTCATTTCGCCCATGGTTTTAGGACAGCTGGCTCTCCCCTTGACGAGGAGAAGCTTCACAAAGGACGTCCTGAAGGCACAAGCTGAAACTGACGGATGCTCTGCAGACCTGTCACCCCGTTGGGTGTTCGGGACACACGCAGGGCGGTCCCCCTCACTCCTTCCCGCTCGCCTGTGCAAGGGCTGAGGCTGACAGTCAGACCAGCTGTCAAACCCGGGGACCTGACACTCACTGGATCTCCCACACGAACTCTGGCTTCTGGGGACGTGCTTGTGTGAGAAGGTACCCCGAGAACCAGCAGGCGGTGTGGGAGGGCGCCCAGCGCTGGCCTAGAAAGCTGCCGGGTCTCACCATGCGGAGTTCACATTCGGTCGGAGTCTGGCCTCCGTGGAATCAGACTCCCCCCCCCCCCAAAATAACAAAAACCATCCGGTCAGATCCAGAGAACCATGTGTTTCAGGGACGGCCACTCCCCTTCGCCAGCCCCTTGCCCCCTACAAGGAAGTGCTGTGGGTTAGTTCTTGGTTTCCTCTATTTGTCTTTGCTTAAGAAAACCACGGTGGTGTTTTGAATTTGAGGAGACATGGAGCATTTCAGCGACTTGGGATTGGGAAGTGGGCCTTTGGACGCAGAAGTGGCTGGAAGGCCGCGTCAGTCCCCCAGCCCAGACCACGCCTGGTGCCGGCAGGAGGTGTCTCCGGGGCTGTCATTCAGGCAGAGGTCAGGGAGGTCTGGCGCTCCCTCCCTCCATCCGTCCGTCCCTCCATCCCTCCCTCTGCGGCCAGGACACAGACGCCTGTTTGGCCTTCATGTAATTGTCCTCCCCGGGAACTCACGCGTGGGGACAAAGTCACTGGTGATGCCGTGGTCCTGAACCTGAAGTCTTCATCTGATTTGGGGAGTGAAAACCGGATGATAATCCCCAAAGAGAAGTGACCGCGGAAGGGCAGGCGGTCCTGCCCTGCTCTCCCGTTTTCCCCTCTGGACTTGGCTCAGCCAGAGCCTGTACTCGGGCAGGAGCCATCACGAAGGAGCCGCGGCCTTCCAATCAGCTCTCTGCGTCCTCGGGGTTGTTAACCCACCGAGTCTCCGGTGACTGAGGGGTTTCTGGCGCCTTCAGATAAAACCCTTTACGCTGGTTAACTGCAGTGATGACAGAAACAAGCGGGGCCACTCCCGGGCACCCTACCTTCGCATCAGGTGGGAGGGCACCGTGCGTGGAGAGGGAAGTTGTGGCCCAGTCTTCCCCACCGTGGCCGCGCTAAAAGGCGGAAGAATCGTACCGCAAGTGTGAAACGGCGGCTGTGCTGCTTGACACCATCCACGGGGAAATGACCTAAGCGCACGAGGATGGGCGGGTTGGGGCGCGTTTGCACCACCTCGCGGAAGTGGGCGACGCTTACGGGAGAAGGAGGACCGGGCGGGCCTCTGGGTCCGTGTGACAAGCGGCCGGGTCATGGTGAGCTCTGCCCACTTCGGTGCTGAGTTGCTTTGACTCGGCCAGTGTCTTCCCGCTGAACAGCGACGCTCCGCGCCCGGTGCGGAGGGGTACCTGGACCGGGAACGTGGTGAGGGGGTCGCCCACCCCCGCGCACTCACACGCGCCGGCCCTGGGCTCAGCACCTCGCCCACCCCGTGCGGGGCCCCTGGGCTCAGCACCTCGGCTGCCCCGTGCGGGGGCCCTGGGCTCAGCACCTCGCCCACCCCGTGCGGGGCCCCTGGGCTCAGCACCTCAGCTGCCCCGTGCAGGGGGCCCTGGGCTCAGCCCTCCCAGTGTCAGGGGCCGGAAGTGCTAGAGGCGTGGACTGCGAGCCCCGCCCTTGGTTCCCAACCAGCCTGACCTCCATCCAGCTCGGGGGTTCTGTGGGCAGACGGTCTGAGACAAATGCTTGGGTCCCTCCTGACAAGTCTAAAGACCGGGCGGGGAGGGGGGGGGCGCCTCTCCTCCACCTCTCTGCGCCCCAGCTTTCTTGCCTGTCCGGGAGGGGAAGCGGTCACGCCCTGGCCTCGCGGGGTGCTCTCAGGACCAAGAGATGGTGTGAGCTCGCTCACTGGAGACCTGCCTTTCCCTTGCCTGCCGCCCCGCCTTCCTGAGGCTCTTGGCCCCTAATGCAGATCAGGAAGAAGGAGGGTGTTCTTGGGGGGGGATGCGCACTAGGGAGAGCCAGGGGAGTGAGGACCCCGGGGGTGTGCCCTGGGCCCGCCATGGCTGCAGGCCATCCTCCGTGGCTCTGCCCTCCGGCCTTGTCGAACCACCCTGCAGCCATCTGAGAGCCAAGCAGAAGCGGCAGGTCAGCGGGGTCCTTCGAAATTAGATGGATCTTCTAGGAACCGAATCAGGACTGGGTCTCTCAGAACAGCAGAGCTCAGACTTCTTCCATAACCTTTGTCCTGTCGCTGGAGAGCAGCTGCCTTTGGATGAGCCCCTGCTGTCCCCATGCGGATGTGCAGAGGACACAGCCACGCAGCTCAGATGTGCCTGCAACCCTGGACACGCGGGCGGAGCGGGCGTGGCGGCTGGAGCCGCTCCTGCCTTGACGTGGGTCCCGCCGAGGACAGCGCTGCGCCGGCTGCTGAAGTAAGAAAGCGTTCTCGAGAGGAGGCTGGTAGGGGCGCGGCTCCCGTCTCTGCTTCGGTACTGACCACTGGGATGACCTCAGATGGGCCCTGGACTCTCTGAGGGGTGAGAGGCTCTGGTTACAGATGCCCAAGGCCACCGGGCACGCCCTGCGGCAGCCCTGGGCCGATACCCACACGCCTGCGACCAGCTGGTCCCATTTCAGAGAAAGTGAAAACTGCTTGATAAATATTTATCTCTTCTATTTATAATAACGATAATGACATTTTTGGCACAACAGAAGGGTTTGGGGTGGCACTATGGCTTAAAGAAAAATGTTGAGTGATTTTCAGTGACGTTGGTGACAAGTATTACAAACAGATGGCCACATATTAAACCTTCTTCTTCAAGTTGTTGCTACATCATGAGCTGACCTAGCAAACGTTCTGCAAAATGACCTTGCTGTCCCCCAGACCCAGGCTCGGTCACAGGGTTTCTCAGCCTGGGCACGATGGACACTTGGGCCCGACAATTTTCTTTGCAGGAGGTTGTTGGGAGCACGGGGGGTTATTAACAGCGAGCGTCTCTGGGCTCTGCCCACTAAACGCCAGTAGCAAAACCCAGAACGTCTCCAAGCATTGTCAGGGTCCCTGGGGAGAGGGAGATTCAACCCCATGGTGGACAATGACCTTCTGTCGATTACCACAGACTTATTAAGGAGTGAGGCCTGAACATCACGATCGATGTCTGCCTGTGGTCGTTTTTAATGAAAATTGTTTATCTCCACAGAGAGGGGCTAAAGAATTGTCCAACAATGACTTCCTAAAATCTTCAGCTTTTTGTTCATTTTGTCCCCTTTGAATGTGTCTTCTCTGCTGGGCGCGGCGTTGGGTCAGGATGGAGGGGTCGGGAGCTGAGGTCCTCAGGTCCCCGGTGACCTGGGGAGGACACCTTTGCTTAAAGGGCGGTGCTGAGCAAGCCTGTCTCCTCCTGGGTGGACAGACGTTGCCCCTGACGAGATCTGAAGAACACGTGGGACTTGATTATCAGCACGGAGCGGGCACGGCACGCGTGATCCGACGCTCTCCGGCGGGAGAACCGCTGGAACGAGCAGAAGGAAGGATGACCATCTATCTGCTCGGTGCTGGCAGGACTCAGTCAGCTCAGCCCGGAGCAGGAAACTGACGCTGCTCCCCGCTGACGACAAGATGCCGCAGGAAGTTCCCGTCTGGACCGCAGTAGAGCCCGGCCCAGTCCTGGGAGCTCAGACGCGGGGCTCGAGCGAATGACGGAATGAATGTGAGACAGTCCCTTTCCTGTGGGGTTTGTGTATCATCAGCTAAGCGCCATTCCAAAGCGCTTTCAATACCCTAACGCGTTCCGCCTCACAAGAACCCTAGGACTCACGATAACCCCCCCCCCCCAAGAAGCTAAGTCTTATGATAGCGCCGTTTGGGAGACCAGGGCGCTGAGGCACAGAGAGGTTAAGCCGCTTGCCTGAGGTCATGGCTTTGGGCACCTGTGTCTGCTGTCTGTGCAGAAACCAGGTGCTGTACGATCTCCACGTTAAAAAGGATGCATTTGGTCTGACCGCCTGCGTCGTCCGTGAGTCTGGGCGTCGCGTCAGCATTGAGAAGGTGTTTGAACCGGGGGCCCCTCCTCTGCTGGTTAATCGCCGTTAGCTGGAAAGTCTCCCGAGGTCAGAGGGGAGCAGAACGAGGAAAAGTAGAATGTGCGTTCGGTGCCCGCTGGGCGCTCACCTGGGAAAACGGGAGTTCGACTTGCCCAAAGTCCATCTAGCGCAGTGGTGCTTAACCTTTTATGAGGTACCGAACCCACCAGTTTCATATGCGCATTCACCGAACCCTTCTTTAGTGATAAATAAAATATGACTTTTTTTCCCCAAATTCAAGACATAGGTATATGTTCTTTTACTGGTGCAAAAAATGAGCCGTGCATGAACACCACCTTGCTCAAAGAACAAAACCAACAAAGTGCATGAACTCACAACAAATGACGGTATTACTTTATTCTGGCCTCCGCGGCAGAGGCTTCTCCGAACCCCTGAGACCGACTCATCGAACCCCTAGGGCTCGATAGAACCCAGGTGAAGAACCACTGCTCTAGAGCCCTTGTGAATCCCTGTGCACAATGATGGGGTGTTTCCCACCAAGGGGCGGCACCGCCTGCAATCAAGAGCCTCGCCTGGGTCACGTGACACGCGGGTTCAAGAGTGGCCCCCGCTTCTTGGGTGAGGTCTGCCTGGCCCCCGGGCGGGGCAGCTGGTTGCTAAGGAAAGCCCAGGGGAGGTGGTCTTGTGAACACAATGGGACGTGGGTGAGGTGTGATCTCTGTTATAAGCTAGGGGCCTCCACTGAAGTCCAGTCGCATAAAAATGTTCTCCGTAAACATTAATCCATAATTAAGAAAAGTCAAGTCGGTTTATGGATAATTATCTGAGGATTAGGGAGGAAAACTCAAGGTCTCCTTTATTTAGCTCTCTGCTTAAATAATGCATCTGTGGAGAGGTTTGGGGGGGATGCATAATTTACAGTAATGGACTCAGGGAACTGGAACATTCCGTATACACTGCTGCTTAATGACACGGCTCTGGAACAGCTGAGGACACATGTCAGGGCAAGGCTGAGGGGTCCCCAAGAGTGACGCAGGGAAACGGAGCTAGGGCGAGTGTTGGGAGCCAAGGACACGGGTGGGAAGTGCTCACTGAGCCCAAGTCAAAGGCGCGTGCTGAGCAGCGGCTGTGGACAGGGCCTCGTGGACACTCAGGGTGGGAATCTGGTTCCCTGTGCACCTAACTGCAGCCAAGTCTGCATTCTGCACCGTGGCACCTGCAACACTCCACGTCAAGGTTCTGAGATATGTCGTGTAATTCAGGGACAGAAAGTCAATTCAAGGTATATTAACTCTGTTGGCTAGAGCAGGCTGCAGGTATGGCTTTATCTAGGCGTACCCACAGTGTCAAATAGGTATGGGTTTGTTTTTTTTTTTTCCCCCTCTAGTGATAAGCAAGGCACAGGATTGTGGCCAGGTTACTAGAGAGGCCGGTGAGACTCTCTGACACTGGGTGAAGGAGGCACTCACTCTCAAGGGTGTGTGAGATAGAGCACCCCTGCACTCTATGGCCAGATGCTCCACCTCCTCGGCCACAGGCAGCCCTGCTCAGCAGTCCCAGCAGAAAGGGATCTTCACAGCTTTCATCGACTGGACGTCAGCTCCAGCAATAAGACTGACTGGCCTGCCTGGGTCCTCAACCCTGCCCTGAGCCGGTCCTTGTGCTCGGGGGGCTGGAGTGGGGTCCCATGGCCCTTCTTGTGTCCTGGGGAGCCAGATGCTCTGATTCATAGCCCGTCAAGAACCAAAGGAATGAGGCCCAATATCCAGAGCCTTTGGGCACATGAGCAGAAACAACACAGTGGGGAAATGTCACTGCCTGTCTGTGTCCCTCCTACTGACCCCATGGTCAAAGCCTGACAAAGGACAGGCCTTGCAGGTGGGAAGTCAGAGAACTGCAGGGTCTGCGAGACTGGCAGACGCGAAGGAGCTGTATCGTGGACGGGGCAGAAAGGAGGGTGGTCAGGAAAGTGGACACTCTCGTCCCCAGGCACCGACAAGATGAGCTTGTGACGGGCCGGGGTCCCTGCCAGGAACACACAAGCTGACGGAGGCCCGACTGCTAAATGCCACATGGCTGAGAAGCAGTGTCATCGTGTTGATCTCTCTGAATGACAGAGATACGCGTGAACTGGGTGGGTGGGTGGGGCCCGACGGTGGCTGAACCGTGTCACCGGAAAGCGGTGAATGGCTTCCCTACGGCCCAGAAGGCTGGGGGAGAACTGTCTGCCCGTCGGCTGCCGCTCCTTTCTCCGCTGAGCACAGCGGCGCTGGTGTGCGTGAGAAAGACCAGATGTGACCCCTGCGGGCTGGAGTGGCCCAGACGCTGCCGGCCGGCTGGGCCGGGCTGGGCCGAGGGAGATGCCCGTGTCATCCAGGCTGGCTCCCTACTCATAAGGTACCATCGGCGTCCCCCTCCTGCCCTGGCAGCACAGACGGCCCCTGACTGTAGGCTCGTCGGAATGGGGCTCAGCGCGGGGGACCCATGATCCCCCTTTCACTCTACCCTTCTTTCATGGTGCTCCCTCCTCTCTCCTCTGTAAGGAAACCGCATAGTCCAGGAGAAGCTCGTCTGGTTTTCAGCCCTTTGTATTATTTAACCGGCGCCCACGGGGAGCTGAGCGGACGCTGTAGCGTGGAGACGGGTGCCCCTGCTGGAGAGGCAGGGGGGCTGGGCAGACACTCCAGGTCAGGATATGCCTGGGCTGGAAGATGTGGGTTTTTTTGCCAGATCGCCGGGCCTCTCTGAAGCTTCTGCGGTACCCACATGGGTCGTCGTAAAGCCGAAACAGCCGAGGAGGAGGAGGAAAGCAGAATCAACCCCTCTGTGTGGAGACCTTAACTCGTGTTCCGTTGAAAAAAGAACAGAAAGAAACAGAGGAAGGAATCCAACCACCCACCCACCGCTGTCACTGCAGATGAGCCAAGAAAACCAATGCCCTGGCTCGTGACGCCCTACAAGGAACTGCGGGGGCCCCTGCGACTCCGTCGGGGTTTCTCTATACCTTCTGACGGCCTCACCTACAGACTCAGGCCTCCGCTGCCCCACAGGGATGAGAAGGCGCTGTGCCCGCGTGAATGTGTGCGCCTGAGGGTTAAGCCTGGGGACGGGGAAGCCTGGCGGTCCCCTGTGCCTGCCCTGGTTGTCCTGGTGGTCGAGTCCCCCAGACCAGAACAGGGCTTCTCTGCAGAAGGGCTCGGCCAGAGCCCGGGCCGTGACCCATTGCTCCCCTTGTGCTGGTGCCCAAGAACGCTTTGGGGAACTGCCAGGGAAGCATGGCACGGAGCAGGGTGGAGGTCAGACGAATAAAACAGGGTAAACCTTGGAAAGGGATGGAATGAGATGGACAGAGATGGGGGACATGGGGACAGATTGGTGGCTTCCTTGGTTTATAAAGACAGCAAGCAGCCTGGGTTGAGAAATCACAGCGAAGGGGCGATTTGTTTACTTCCATTTATGGCAAGCTCCATTGAAAGTTGAAGCAGAAAGAGGGGAGCTGCATCGTCCCCCTTCCAAATACTCAATAATTAATTAATCAAGAGAAAAAGAGTAAGTTTCACGGGGGAGAGTCCTGGCGCATACCTGTCGGCCTTCGGTCAGGGTCAGCATCTCGGTAACACACGTCCACGTCGCCTCCCGTCCACAGTGTGATGCCCTGGGACGGACACTCGACTTCTGGGGTGATCTCCCCAATACTGAGCAACCCGTACCTCATCACCAGCGCACTTCGGACAAACCCAGAAGGAGCTCCTCTCTACGAAACAGAGGACCAGTATGTTCCAACGTGTCAAGGTCACGAAAAGACACAAAGAGATGGGGGACTTGCCCCAGTGTGGAAGAGATTACAAAGCCGAGAGGACCCAATACCACATGGGGTCACGGGACGGACCCTGGAACAGAAGAAGCACCTTCACGGAAAGAAGTCAGGAGAGTGGAACGAGTTCTACACCCCGGTGGGTGGTGCTGGAGCAAGGACGGCCTCTTCATTTCCTCTTCGTAAGTGCTCTGAGGCCACGTACGACGTCGGCGTGAAGGGAGGCAAGGGAAGGCTAGGTGAGTATCCTCCGTATTATTTTTGCATCTTTTCTGTAGGCCCCAAATCCTCTCCAAGTGAAAATAACTTATTAGGGAAACGCTGCTCAGGGGTGTCCCTGCATCACATCGAAGGGAGTGTAGTGACCAACACCCACGAAGGACCCCCTGACCTTTCTCTGACTCCTCATCGGCACTTGATTCATGCCGATGTGTTCCTCAGGGTGCCCAAGGACATGTGACACCAGGCACAGTAAAAATCTCATGAATAAATTATCAACTAGATGCTGGGGGATGGCTGTTTTCACCTTCCTGCAGCTCAGGGCTCTCTGAGTCTCGTTCACAGTAAATGCTGAACCGTGTCCTTGGTGCAGGTGAGGGTCTGAGCGGCTGTGGGACGCTGAAGGCCCATGCATGCCGGTCACTGGGATGGGCCCTCGAGGTAGTTGTGGGGAACGAACACTCGCCATTCTGGAGGGACGGTTCTGCTGGCAAAGAATGGAGTTGCTCAGCGGAGCTCAGCAGCCTGTTGTGCAGAGGTAAAGGCCTCAGCTCTGATGTCCCTGCCATGCTCTCCCTGAAGCCAGGCTTCCAAGCTGAGGCGTGGCTCCCTGAATGGACTGTGGGTTCATGGCTCTTCCAGGGACCCTACTGTGTGAAGGATTCACTCGGGGGAGCTCCCTGGTTTAAAAAAAAAAAAGTGTTGATTCCTTGCTCTACAAGCAAACCCCTATATACAAACTTCCCCGTGATCTACGGGCTTACAGCAGCCAGGCTTTATTCCTCATGTGTCTGCAGGACGACCATGGTTTAGCTGATCTAGACTGGGTTCGGGCCCAGGCTGCGAGTTCAGTCCAAGTCTGATGCACGTGTGGACGATTCTACCCGGCTGACAGCCGGGCAGGGAGTCCCAGCTGGATCGTGTATGACAGATCTGCTTTCACAACTCCACAGACTTAGCCACCGCACAGACGCCTGGCCACGGCGGTGGGTCTTTTGACTAGGCACAAGCAGTTAGAGGGCCCTGAGCCCTGGCCATAGTGGTGGGTTTAGAGGAGCGTACATAACAAAACCAGCGGTCCGAGTCCGAGATCCAGAAACGAGGGTGCGTTCAGCCCACCTGTCCTACCTGGCAAGATCTGCGTGTTAAATCTTTCAGTTCAGCCAGCCAGCTGTTCAACCATCCTTGGCTTGAAAGGACGGGATTGTTTGCTCCGCAGAAATTGTCCAGTGCTAAAAATTCCACCCCTCCTTTTTTTTTTTTTTTTTTTTCCTGGTTTATCAAGTCAGCGTGAGCTCATATCCTGTCTTGGCCACCTGCTCGTCATCCGTCTTTGGGTGAGTTGCTTGGGTCCTGCCAGCCGAGCAATGGGGACAGTAATGGCACGTAGCTCACGGGGGTGACTGAGCCCTTCACAGGGTGAGGCGTGTGTGATGCTCCAGCATCTGCTCCATCTGTGCTGGTGATTATGTGACTGAGAGGTGGCCAGCCCCCCGGCCAGCCACTCAGAGAGGCAGCAGCAGGACAGTGGCTGTGCCGAGACACACCGGCAGCGGTGCAGACAGAGGCATCTCATCAGGAAGAGGCCCATTAGCTCGGCATTAGGGCCTCAAGAAACAACAGCCTCATTTAAAAGGAAGAGCTTGCAGGAAAATAGATTTTCTGCCTCTGTGCTTCCAGAACACTCTCCCAAAGCCACAGCGGTATTTATAATTGTAGTAACAGGAACAGAGCAGGGGCACAGGCTGAAGTCTGTCATCAAAGAACCCTGGGCAGAAATGGCCGGTCCAAAGAGGCCAAAGGGTCTCTTTCTTTATGCAACGAGCTCTTTAAAAAAAAAAAATGCCCTTCCATGCTCACGGCTGGGGTGTGCAGAGGGCGGACCCCACACGCGGAGCCCAGAATCACCGGGAAGATGATCGGACGTGGGGTCCACTGGAATGCCCACTCTGAGGCAAGACTCCCTTGGATGGTGGGACTTCACTGGGTAGTGGAGCTGTTAGAGAGACTTGTGAAGTCCTGTGCCCCCCCCCCCAGACATCAGCCTTCTGGGGAGAGAATGTTCTCTGGGTGTCTCGGGGACACCGTGAAGTGCTGAGGCACATGGCTGCCTGATGATCTTGATACTGTGTTTCCTGGGGACCCTGTGAGCTTGGAAAGTTGAGCGTGAGGCACATGGCTGCCTGATGATCTTGATACTGTGTTTCCTGGGGTCCGTGTGAGCTCGGAAAGTTGAGCGTGGGAAGAGGAGCAGTCCGGCTGGGAGGCTGCCCCCCAGCCGGCTGCCGCGCAGCTTGGCCTGCTGCTACAGGATCCCGCAGAAACTTCCCCTCTGTCTGCAGAGCTCGTTATGCGGGACAAGCTGCTTCTAAACGAACAAATGGCACATTCTCTGGACTTACCCAGGTGCCAGACGAACGGGGTCAGTGTGGGTTGCTGCAGTTCAGGTTAATCGCAGCAAACACCGCGCCTGTGCTGACCCTTATCAACAGCAGCTAAACTGGGCATCATTTACTCGTGTGGCTGCCCACAGAGACATGACTACGTGGGTCTCTAACAAATATCTGAAGGGTTCAGTGGCCAACAGGTATTGATCCATTTCAGAGCTCCTTCCCAGATCGATGCCAGCAAGCAGCCAGGCTGCAGGCTCTGGGACACGGAGGGGAGTCCGCGGATGGTCTGAACCTCTTTCTAAGAGTCAGGCCCCCCAGAGAGGAAGCCTCGTGGCGGCTCTGGGAAGATGGGCCCTGCCCACCTGCGCCCACAGCTTGTCCCGCGAGGCGCTTCTCTGCTGGGGGCAGGGCAGAGCGGCACCCAGAGCGAGGACGTTGACGAGGAAAAGGAAGACACCTGTTTGGACTGGCCTTCACCTTCCTCCTGCTTATCATCTCAGTGCTTCAGGCTGATGTTTAATGAGGTCCACGGTTCAGATGGACTTCAAGCTGTGACCCAGCAAGGAGACACCATGTCACTTCACTGAACGGGCCTCCTGACTTTTTTTTTTTTTTAAGTGCTTCATGCCACGTAAATTAGACTGCCACGGAGATAATTGGATCCTTGTGGCTCTTAATTTTCCACAGAGACGCTATTTTAAAGATAAATCACGAACCGTCTGTCCTCTTTGAACGTCCGAGTCAGTTTACACGGGACAGCCTCCTCACCTGGAAGCACGCACCTGTCTGCACTGCGGGCAGGTGGGTCCACAGCCTCGGGACCTCCCATCCGAAGCCCGGGTCACACCTGACGTGCCAGGGTCCTTCGGCTCTCTGTCACCTTTGCAGAAATGAATGTGTCTTAAGTATCTGGCGACGGTTATCACCCGCGGACACGGCTGTTCCAAACAGCGTGGTTCTCCTGGATGTCACCAGAGTGCGTGCCGCGTCGGCACCGGGCGCGTGTGTGACTTTGAATAGACAGGACACCTCAGTGACCATTCAGCACAAGTGAATAGGATGCTGAGGTACATAAAGAACTCGATTACACTCCCACAAAGAATAAAAACGTGCTCTGGTTTTTCTAAAGATCTCTCCTCCGCCTTGCCGAAGGTAGCATCAACGGCAGTGCAGAAGCAAACAGCTGAAACGCACTCACAGAGAGCCTTTGATTTTTAAAATGCTAATGCGTACCCCTCACTAACGCTGCTCCACACCCCGAACCCGTCAAATGGAAGGATCAAAATGGCCGACCATTCTCAGAGGCCAGCTAACCAAGCGTGTGTGTCAGGACAGAAAAGTAAAACACGGTGTGGAATGTCAAGTGAACACACATTCACCCCAGGTCGTCCCCTCCGCTTCCCACAGCCGCGCCCCCTCCCTCACCGCTCAGCAATCAGACGGTGTGGCAGGAGAGACACCCCGTAAATAAAGGGGAAGATGCGTTATGCAATAACCAGATGTTACATGAGACACGACTTTTGTAAGCCAGCGGTCAAGAGACACAGGGAGCTGGCAGGAGCGCACGGTGGAGACAAGACTAGGGTCTCCCAGTATTTTTTCTGCTGTCTTCCCTGTTGAAATGACACATCCTAAGGGGGCTCTCTGTGAGACGTGTCCGTGCACGGAGTGAAAAGCGAGGAAACGGGTCTCCGGGGAGCCCCCAAATGACCGACCGAAGACAACCCTTGCCGTCCCTTCCACCACTGGCCTCTGGGGGCCTCTGACTCATTGGCTCATGGGGCATCGAGCTTGGGGGTGTAGTTGCTGAGACAGGGGGTATTTTATTGGGGTGCCATGGTATGGACCTGAAGCCCCCACAGCATCCCTCGGCTCTTTCCACGGCACGGTGGCAGAGCCTCTTGAATTTCAAGGCACTCACAAATCTCCAGGGATCTTGCTAAGATACAGGCGAGGGCTAGCACGTCTGGGAGGGGCCGAGTCTGCATTCCGGACAAGCCCTCGGTGACGCTGGCGGTGCTGGCCCTGGGGCCAGACTTCCAGCAGCGAAGCCCTATGGGGGTCTACACAAAACACGGGTTCGAGAGAAACGTTCTGTCTTTGATCACAAGCTCTCTGTGGATCCGTCACGCACCGCGCAAGCGCTGGGCTGGAAAGCTGCCACCCCCCAATCAAGGAGCAAAATGGCAAGCAACAATTTTAAGGGTATATAATACGTTAAGAGGTCAGCCAACGCCATCACCTACAACTGACTAATTGACGGTGAAGGGGAAGGGGGGACTTCCGGCCGATGTCCCAAGAGTGTGCTTCACGGACAAGCTTATCATTCACGTGTTCGCCTGGGCTTCCTTACGAAGCACCTGCTCTCTGCCAGGTGTGCTCACGCACCCTGTCACCTGCCTGGGCTTTGTGAAAACCCTGCCCCGCCCGGGGGGTGGCATCAGGCGCACACTCACAGGGGAGCTGCGCCCCCTTTCTTTCACTACTACTTATCATTGCTGTGGTGAGAGCACTATCGCTATTATTACTGTGATGATTATCATAGTTTGCCGTGTATTCTTCCTCCCTGTGACACTGACCTAACCTTAGCTCTGAAAATACAAACAGCACAGGGAAAGGCCAGCGAGGGCTGGCGGGGCCATTGGGTGGGGGCGGGGGGGACGTGGAACCAGAACAGTGGCTCGTCCTCGTGCCCTGCACGGTGTCACCTGCACGGTGGAACAAAGTGGAACGACCAGACTCCATGCCGTCCCCAGCGGGATGTCGCTGATCTCTGCCACCCTGCCCTGGCTCCCCGTCACAGTGGCTCGCGTACCTCACGGAACCGCTCCAGAGGGTGGAAGGGGCGTCTGACCTCCGACCGCCACAACTGATTGAGAGGAAGGATCAGTCCACGGCTCCAACGTGGCTGTGAGCCAGTCAGCCGCACACTGAATTCAGTGTCAGAATTTAAATTTTCCTCCTGCCTTTTTAAAATTTTTTTTTTTTGCCCTGAAGATTCCTCTTCTCCGAGATCTCCCCACGCCGACCTCCCCTACGCCGTCCATTAGAGGGGACCGGTTTTGAACGATCGATCTGGAGGCTGGACACTCAAATCTGCATTTCAGAGGCCACCGCGGGCCGTCTAGACACGTGTTCCTGGTGCTCACGCAACTCGGTCGGTCAGTCATACGCGTGCAGCCTGGAAACATCTCCTCTGACTCCATGATGTTTTCAAAGGTAGGAACAAAGCTCGCTGCTTTCATCGTAACCCTTCCGCACGGGGGGGGGGGGGGGGGGGCATGTGAAGCCGTGACTGCTTACGAGCAAGGACGAGAAGCAGAGGGAGTCCCCTTGACCTTCACGCACACGTGACCTTGTCACAACGGGTTGGCTGAGTGCGGGAATAACCGTCAGACAGAAGGACGGACCCTCAGAGGGGAGCTCCCCGGTGCTCCGTGGCAGTGTGCCTCATCGGTCAGCGCGCTGGCTTGCTCCAAGCCCCTCCTCCCACGGCAGAGGAGGCCCCCTGCCCACCACGCTGGGGTCTCCAGTGGCGCCTTTGATGTTGGCGCATGGAACACTCTACGGGGTCCCTGAGGGGCGGTGGGCAAGCCAAACGCACAAGCAGATGAAGGGGCCAGGAGGTGACCAACGGGCAGCGGGGAGGGGCGCCGACCCTGGTGTCGGGCAGCGGGCAGGTGAGTCACGAGCTATTCAGCACCACGCTCCGTGGAGATGGGGGCAGCCACAGGCAAGGGGCTGCCAGGTGACACTGGAGCCAGAGAGAGGGCTCAGAGAGGCCGAGGTTTGGGACAATCGGTGCTAAGTGGCCCCCGGATGATGCCCTCTGTCCCCACAGCAGGGGTTGGGGGAGCTGCCAGCATGGAGCTCCCCCTGGCAGAGCGCACGCCTCCAGCGACAGCCGCTGTGGGCGGGGAGGTTGGTAACCACGAGGCAGCACAGCAGGGACTGGACGTGTCCGGTCCGGCTGGCCGGAGTTCTCAGCTCTGAGATGCGGGCTACGTCAGCGCCTACGGCAGGCGGCCTCCTCATCCTCCTCTTCTCCGTCCTGGAGGGGCTACGGCAATCAGTTGCTCTCACCTCTCCGGTCTTTTATAGATCGTTCCTTTATCGTACACTTAGCGTCAAATACTCTCTCTCCTAAGCACTCTATAAGCTGGCGTCTATACGATTCCCATTTTGAAGTTGGGGAGACTGAGGCACGGGGAAGTTAGTAACTTCACAAGCAAGATCACAGAGCTGGGATGTGCAGTGGGGTCCCTCGGGCCCGGCTCTGTCTCTCCTTGAAGGAAGGGCTTGGCCAGGGGCACTTAGCCAGCTGGGGGAGGCTGTTCCTGGGGAACAGGCCTCAGTGGAACAACAAGCAATTCCCTCCGCCTCAGAGACAGAGAAAAAATGGAAAACCCCCAGATAGTATTTGAATCTACATACAATGACTCATTGACCGTGTAATTGGAGCCAAGGCTCCTCCCGGCTCCTCCCGAGAGTGGCAACCGGCATCTGGTCTCCATCTCTCTGAATCCCAAGGAGAGAGAGAGAGAATGAGGCAAGTCTGGGAGTGAGGTTTTGGGTTCTGACCCGGTTTCTTCTGATCATGTCCAAATGGGGGGTCCAGAGGGGTACTGTTCTATCCTCTCCTGTGGGCCACCGGCTTCCCGGCCACGGTTCTGGAACTGGGTCGAGTCCTTGGTGGGTGCTGACAGGTGCATTCTCCTCATCTGAACCACATGACATATGAGGCCACCGAAACATCCACAGACCACCGCTAAGCAGACAGCGGGTGGCCACGTGGGAGGAGCCCCACGCCGCATTACCATCTATTTGCAGACATTTCATGGACGATCGGACGCCTGTCCCTTCTCTTACTTGGAATTCCCGTCCCACCGTTTCCAACGTCACCTCATAACCACCAGGGACGCTGGTAGCCCACGAGTGGCGGGCACATGGCGGACGCTCCCTCGATACAGGTTTGCAGACGAAGGGTGCTTACTGTGCCGTGCGGAGAGGAATGCTTTATTGATTGTTCTGTCTCCAAGAAGTAAAGAGGGTGAACAGCCTATTAAAAGCAGCACAATCTCTGAAGGAATGCCTGTCTCCTTTTACGCCCGGTTTTCAAAGATTTTACTGCAAATAATACAGGTATTTAAACCAACAGCTGGCGTGAGCAGTGGCATGTCCCAGTTCGGTGGGAGCCAGATCGGTTGTGCAAGCTTCACGGATTCTCAAGTCGTGTTCTTAGATCTTGAACAAACCACATGAAAAGGGAATCCGTCCGTCTTCAAGCCCTCGCCTACATTTCCCCCACCCAGAAGCCTCTGGGTCCTCAAGTGGACTATGTTCACCGTCTCCCGCTGCCCATGTGACCTCTCACAGCACGCGTCTGCCCCACCCATGGACCACATACATACATGTGTGAGCTTTCCTACTGCCTTGTCTGTGGGTCCATCATGATAATGTCATGGGACAAACCTCCCTGTCACCTGGTTCTGTCTGGCCTAAGAAATTTTAACCCTTTTTTTTTTAACCTTATCTTTTCGTATAGATTTCGATGTACAGAACAACTGAGCAGGTAGGGTGTAAGCGCTCTCTACCCCGACCCCCTTAACCCGGGTACACACCTATTTGCACGGTACGTTGCTGTGGTGTGGTTTCTACAACTTACGAACTCATCTGATGCACTATTATCAGACAGTCGCCACAGTTTACGTTAGGGCTCACTCTGGTGTTGTACAGTCTATAGCGGTGACAAGTGTCTCCCATTACAGTCCCCTGAAGAACAGTGTCACAAGCCCCAAGTACCCTGCGCTTCACTTATTCAAGAAACCAAAAGAATAAGAACATTTCGTGACACATGTGAATATTGTATGAAATGCAAACTGCAATGTCCCTAAATAAAGTTTTATTGGAACCTGGTCTCAGGCCACTTTGTTTACATGGAATGGCTGTTTCCCGTCTGCAGCCGAGTTAAGGAGTTGCTATAGAGGTGAAACCACCATCTAGCCCTTCACAGGAAGACTGTGCCAACCTCCGGTCTCGGCCGTCAGATCTGGAATGTCCCAACTGTCACCTCTAGGCACTTAGGGTATTTTACCATATTAGGATTCAACTATAGCCTGACTGATGTAAAGTCCTCTCAGAAACGTTAGCCTTGTTCCCAAAGCCAGCTTTTGCCCAGGGCCCTGGCATCCCTTCTGCCATTTTGATGATAGGTCTTTTATCACGAAAGTCTTTTGATAACTTTTTTTTTTCTTTTTTCAAATGGTGAGTCTCTGACGAGAGGTACACGACAGAGGATTCACTTTGTCTACAGAAGGAAGAGCCCTGCCCAGCTCCCGGGAGGTGCGCTCTGAACCCTTGGAATGTCCTGCCTAATAGGAGAGTCTGCTTATCCAGGGCCTTGGGCCACACCAGACAGCCTAGGTGCCAACGGTGGGCTACGTGGTGGCCTTGACCTCTGGAGATATTAGAGGCCAGGTGTGGCTGTGATCGATGCCAGAGTCGAGCAGGTGCAAAACCATTCTGTTTATTAGTTTGTTTTTCAAATATATTACCTTCCAAAGTTTCTAGGAGTCTCTCAGATAAAAAGTCATTTTCAGTCTTTTCATTAAAGATGTGCCTTGACTGAGTGTGGCAGAGAGGAGTGCCAGAGAAGATTTGAAAGTTCACATTTGAAGAGGTTTCTGAAAGCAAGGTAAAAACTCAGAGTGTTCTCTGTTCCAATTAGGACTGGATGTTACAATGAACTGGCATCATCAGGTCACCGTGACCCGTAAAACTCAGCTCTTCTCTTCATGGGAAGCCTTTTTGTTGTTGTTTTTCACCGAAAAGGCTTTTTTTTTTTCTTTTAAAAACTTGGAAAATGCAAAAGAGAAAGGAGCTTCGAACTGCTCCTCAAGTTTCCTGGGAGGCAGACACAGCAGAAGTCGCATGCTGGAGCATTTCACCCTCTCTGCGTGAGACAGTGATTCACGGTAATTAAAAAAAAACACAAAACAACACTGTAATCAGTGTTCATCAGCCACGTGAGTTGTTCTCTGGCCTGGCTGCAGGATAGAGTCAGCATTTCTGGGGGTGGCTGAGGTTCCCAAGTGGCCTCGGCAGTGAGAACCACCCCACTGGGTTCAGCTGGGCGTCCAGACGGGGGCCTGGTGCTGATGCAACGGGTGGTTTCAAGCCTCCGACGCCCGGCATTGTGAGGGCATCTCTTTCCGGGGCGGAGGCAGGCAGTTTTGTAAGGTGTCTGGTGGTCTCTTTCATGAGTATGAGGATTGGGGGCTGAGTGTCACTCCAGCACAGGAAAAGGGGTTCCCCTTTTCCTCATAAACTGACGTCTCTGCTCTTTTCCTCCTGCCAGGAGTGTTGTCAATGGGAGAGGCAGCTGAGAACACACGTTTGTGGGTTGTTGTTTTTTTTGGTTTTTTTTTTATGCAACCATATTGTCTGTTTCTGGAAATGTTCGTTGCATTCATCCTTATTGTGTCGTTTTAAAACGCTTGCCGTGAGTCTAAACTTGGCCCACTTTGCCTGATTTTCCCCGGAATGCAGAGAACGCTTGCCTCCTGCATCCTCAGATCTCTATTGTGCTTCCAGCAATTTTTCTGTAATTATGCCATTGATGATTAATTGTGTTTTGGTCGTTCTGGTATTCGCCTTAGAAAGATCTATAGTTCTCAGCACTCATTTTGTTAACCTAAAAATGATCCATTTTATAATCTCTTCCACTTTTTCATCAGTGTTGTGAGAACATCTCAAATTCTCCCTGTCTCTCTGTGGATATCTCAGTAGGAACTCGAGAAAAATGACAGCCAGACTCCACCTCGCATCCCCCACTGCCTGTCCTGATTTAGAAACTCAGGAGTGGCCCAAAGCATTCCAGCCACAAAAAATATATATTAAAAAATGAAGTTTAATGTGATAATAAGAGATTTTATGCTAAACCCAGTATCCTAATCACATGACACACATCACCTAATCAATCTATAATTATTTATGAATTGCCCTCTACAGACCAGGCTGTTTTGTTGTTCTTGGGCTAGACCAGAACACAACACTGCAAACTTCGGAGTGTACAAAGGTTGCCAAGTACTTAGGAACGAAATAATGCAGGAATAAGGCACGGGGCGATGAGGAGGCTGCGCACACCAGGCCGTGTACAAACGACTTCTGAGCTACAAGCTCGGGTTCTTCCTTGTCCGAGGGAGCTATCAACACTCGGGGACCCGCACGGACAGCATGGTTGATAAGATTCACGCACAACTACGCAGTTCATGCACACGAGTCACTACAGAATTTTCTAGTTTCGAGATCCTGACACACCATCATCTCTGACAAAGAGTTGATGTTCTAGCAAGTCCTTCCCAGGATTCCTGTGACCTCTGAACCATCCCTTCCAAGTCCCATCCCTGCAGCGATTTGCTTCTACTGGAATTAGCCTTTGCATGTTCTAAACACAACAACCACGAAGAACTGTTTTCCACCCCGACCTCCCCATGGGCAGCAGCAGAGGGAAGGGTTTCTGCCCCTGAGCCTCCCCGCCCTGAGTGCCACCGTCCTCCCTGCCGAGTGGACTTAGCTCAGCATGAGTCCCAGGTAGCTCACGACCTCCCTGAGGGACTCTGCGGTCCCCCAAGTCTGAGACCCTGCAGAACTGCATGCCTTTCGACATGGAGGGTGTGGAAGAAAGAATAACGCCCCCTCCTCCAAAAAAAAAATGCTCATATCCTCAATCCCAACACCCGGTCATCTGACGCGGGAAAGGAACTTTGCAGATGTGATTAAGTCCAGGATCTTGAGATGGGGGAGTGTCCTGGATGACGCAGACGGTGCCCCAGGTCAGCATCCGGGTCCTTCGTTTGAGAAAGGACCTCAGGATCAGAGGACAGGCGGGGCCAGGAGCTCCAGAACACTGGAAGCCACCGGAACCGGAAGTGCTCGTCACTGCTGCCCTGGAACCGGAAGCGCGTGTGTCTGCTGCCACCGGAACCGGAAGTGCATGTTGGCTGGCAGACATTTCATTTCCATGGAGGGAGAGCACATTGTCATTGACATCTTTTTCCTTCCTACCTGTCAGTCCTCCTCATTGGAGCCGGAGGCTTATGCCAACTCCAATGACCGTGTAGGGTGATAATTTGGGATGAAAACATAAGCAGAAAGCACACTGTTGAACTCCCTGCTGCTCGTGGCAGGCCATGGCAGAACGTGCGTGCCATCGCCAGTGACCTGCCCTGTTGGCCTCTGCTCTTCCTCCCGAATAGCAACTGTGGCTTAGAGATACCGGAACGGCCCAGCCTCCGCACGTCCCCAACGACGACAAACACGCAGTCCTTTCTTTTAAAGAGATGACCTTTTGTGACATGGGAGTAACATACCAGCTGCATTGCGGGATGAAATCTTGGTGGTACAAGAATGATTTATGCTCTGATAAAGCCAAACAAAACATAATTGGGTAGGATGAGACCACCAAAAATTATGTTCACAATGGAAAACAGAATGAGGACTAATTACCCTGGTGCAGTGTTCCATTAGCCATAACTCTACAGTCAATTAGTATTCTGTTTAATTGTACAATTAATGAAGATATAAATTAAATTCATAGTTTATTTCTACCACTAAATTACTTATTTGAATTGCCTCTCTCTGGAATAAGAAGAATAGGGAGAACTCAATGCATACATTATTAAAATGACTCGGTAATGTACATTCTGGGCACGCCTTAATTGCAAAACAGTTACTCTGCTATGATGGCCGGATGCTGCTGGTGTTATTGGGAGCTGAATAATTTAATTTGCTCTTATCATATGAACAGGTAATGGTTCCATTGACTGACACACAATTCTCTTGGCAGATTTCAACATCCATCCATCAGCAGGACCCACAAGACCCAGTGCCCGCAAGGGCGGCAGGTAGGAGGTCATGGGCCTTACTTGACCTTGGGGAAGTACTGCCAGAATCCCGGTGGATACAGCCCTCTCTTAGCGGGTGGGTTGGGGTGGGTGAAATGGTTGATCAAGAGATAATCAGCAAGACTTCTCCCACCCTCACCATCCAGGGACCACAGAAGGAAAGACAGGAATAACAAAAACGCACTTTCCATGGTTCCCATACATACACCCTTTGGCTCTCCAGACAGCCTGAAAGTCCTCAGGCAATGGACACTCATTTCTGCTCACACACAACACCCCGCCCCCGCCCCCTGCAGCAGACACAGCTGCTGTCCTGTTCTTGCCACCAGAGCTTCCACAGGACACCCCCTCCCCATGTCTGTGGCTAAAGTTCCCTCCCAGTGCTGAGTATTGAAACCTGTGACGTTCCAAACCTTTGACATTAAATGCCGTCCTGCTGTGGGAAGGTGGGTGGCTCTGTTCGCTTGATGCCACGTAAGCAGAGGGTCCTAAAGTCTTGCAGACTCGGTAAGGTGACTGTGTTCACTGGTACTGCTATGACGGACCCCTCCTTGCTCCCCAGTCAATACCAGCTTGCCCTGGACACAAGCAGTACCCAGCCCTGCCTCCGATGTTCTGCTAGGAAGGTGTTTCTTCAGCAGGGGTCCCTTCTGGTCCCTCAGGAAGGGGTTTCTCGCCAGTTCTCTCAACTTCCCCCTGTACTTAGGCTCCCGCTGGGACTTCTGCTTCGTAAATCAGGGTCCACAGTGAAACTGTGTATCTGGGGGCCAGACGGCTCAGGTTCAAATCCCAGTTCTGGCACTGTCCAGACATGTGACCTTGGGCAAGACAGTCTGTCCATGGTCGGCTCTACCCAGGAAAATGGGGAGGATGGCATTTTCCCCGGAGGTCCTGTGACAGTAAGGAGCAAGCACGTGACAGAACTGAGGAGCGTGCTTACAAGTGTCCTGTTATTACGATGCAAGCAGAGCGCAGATGCAACACCTCGATGGTGTCAAATGACTAGGGCAGCGGTTCTTAACCTTTTCTGAGGTGCCGAACCCACCAGTTTCATATGCGCATACACTGAACCCTTCTTTGGTGATAAATAAAATATGATTTTTTTCCCCAAATTCAACACATAGGTATATGTTTTCTTACTGGTGCACAAAATGAGCCGTGCATGAACATCACCTTGCTCAAAGAACAAAACCAACAAAGTGCATGAACTCACAACAAATGACGGTATTCCTTTATTCTGGCCTCCGCGGCAGAGGCTTCTCCGAACCCCTGAGACCGACTCATCGAACCCCTAGGGTTCGATAGAACCCAGGTTAAGAACCGCTGGACTAGGGTGACTAACACCCACCAGATGTTGGGGAGTTTGGTTCTGACCAGCGTGGGGAAGAAAGGGGATCTGGGAAGCAAACGTGCCTGAGACCAGTCCTTTTGAGGTTTGCTTGGCCCAGTTGTGTGAATGACTCGGTCTGTTCTTTTGTGTGTTTGAACACAGGCTGAATCCTCAGATACAAACAGGAACCGCAGGTCTGTGTCTACACAGGGCACCCGGGTGCTTCTGAGAGCGGAAATCGGGCTTGAAGCACATGGTGTCCCTGATGTCTACAGACACACGCACCGCACAGTATAAACTGCCCAGAGCGCAACAGGCCAGCTCGACTCCAGACTGCTGGGGCAGGGGCTGGCCTCCACTGCCCTGCAGCAGACAGTCCCCGGGGTTTCTCAGCGCTGGGGTGAGCCGGTGAAGTGCTGGAGGATGTCATGGGGAGGTGTCTGTGGGACCCGCCAGGCCCCTGGAGCTATTCCTGAGCTGGACAGTGTTTCTTCTCTGTGCTGTCTGTTTGCTAACTTCCTTCTGCGTAAGTTAGGGTCCTCCTCCCCTACTGAGCTGGAGATTGAGGTGCTGTCTCCTTCCGTGTTTCCATTTCAAAGAGGTGGCTCCCAGGACTCTGAGAAAGGTTTTCCCTGGGTTGGGGGGGGAGGGTAAAGCAGGTAATAGGCTGGGTGAGGGTTATAGGGGGGAGAGGAGGGAAATTTCTATACATTTCAAAGGGACAGTAAAGGAGTTTACAGTGGCCAGTTTCCTAAAGTCACCGCGCTAAGAACAGGAAGGTCAGAATGCTGTGGGGTCAGGCAGAAATTTGGGTGGGGTTTCATCCAGCCCAGGGACGGACGGATCAGGCTGCCCCGCTCACATTGCAAGTGATTACTGGGATGCAGGCTGGTGGCTTGTGGACACTACAAACTGTCCCTCCTCCAGCACTCTGCTATGTGGCACCAGGGATGAAATTTATCTCTCAGGCAATCAATCCCCCACCCCTCAGTGCCTGAGTCCTAAACTCTCGGCAATAATATACCACGTGGGCCTGTTCATTTCCTTATTAGCTGTCTCTTAATAACCTTAGGGTCAGGGTTGTTATTGACGCTTGAGTTTAATTCAAATTATAATGAGATGAATCACCTGCCATCCACGATCCTTATTTATTGAGTTTTGTATGATCCATTTAATTCAGGACCTCCCAAGTCTGAAGGTTGAAGCCTATTGAAAATCCGTCTCTTTATCCTCTCCTGACCTAATTTATGTTTTCCCCTTAACTTCTCCACCTACTTTATCGCTGTCACGAGCGAGCTCAGAGGCCCCGGGAGGCAGGGGGTGGGGCTTGCGAAGCTGAACATTAGTACTGCCTTTTCTGGTACCCCACCAAAGCCAACCAGAGCCAGGCAGACCTTTCTGGACTCCTGGCAGCCTCCCCCCGCCCCCAGGCCTTTCCGATTCTGCCCTGCCAATACTAGGCACGTGGACGCCATCCACGTATTCTAGAATATCGGGCGTGTTATAAAAGAGCTTGGCGACCACACAGAGGGACCAGGCCGATGTTTTCCTTTAGGGAGCACATGCTCAGATGGAGTCACATAGTCCCCTAGGCAGCCCGCGGAAGGTGCAGATGAACCTGGAGCCGTGGAGGTCACCCAGGACTTGAGCCACACACCCACACCCCCACCCCCACGCCTGGGTTCTGTCTGGAAATGAGGTCGGTGGAGAGGTGAGAAGTGGTGGCGGTGCGAGATCTCTAAGTACAGGTGCAGCCGTCGTCCTGCCGTGGAAAACGGCCGGCGGCGAACTCGGACAGAACCGCCCACATACGCGCGCGCGCGTACACACACAGAGGCACCAGCTGGGACACCCGCGAGGCCGTGGGCTGCCGACAGCCAGGGCACGAAAGGCCTCGCACAGGGAAATTAGCAGCAGTGGGCTTAGCAGGCTCCTGGCCGTCCATGGCCCCTCCCTGGAGCTTTGCTTATAAGAGTAACTGCCCTTGCCCCGCCTGGGAAGCGTGGGAAGCGTGAGAAGTGCGTCAGGGCAGCGGCTCCCGGCTCCTGACTGGGTGATGCCCACACGCAGTGCTGCTGTTTGGAGAGAGCAGGTGATTCAGCACCTGTGAGTGGACATCAAACCCCCAGCCCCTCGCAGGACAGCTGCCCAGCCCGGCCTCTGCGCTCACGGTGGACGGGGGCCAGGCCTGTCTCTGGTCCGAGGCGCGCGGCCCCGCTGACCCCTCTGCAGGCAATCAGCAAGACTGACAGCGCTAATTACGCCCCTACCTGCCCGCGCCTGCAGCTGCCTCCTGCCCGGAGCAGCTGGTCTTACCTTTGCGCGCTTTGATTGGCCGCTTTCTCATCGGGTCTGTTTTCAGGTCTGGTCTAAATTTCCTCTTCTCCTTCAATGAACATTCTCGTCCTGTTGCTCCTAATGATTTCCAAATGCTGGTGCGAGATGTTCTCTGGAACACACACACACAGACACACACACAGTCACTATATTGTCAGGAGGACGCATCTGCACAGGAGGGTTTTGCACAGAAGTCGCTGGGTGCGGCAGACAGCACCAGTCACCAGTCTTTTCAGAAACTGTCACTGGGAGTTGAGCTGCACAGGCTTCTGGTGGCAATCCTTCCCCTTTCTACGTTTTTAAGTTAAGAACCTAATTTATTTTGAGACTTTGAAATATTTATACAAGCTTGACTTTTTGGGAAGGGATTAATAGAAGAAAACAATTACTTAGCATTTTAAAATAGTGGGGGTTTTTCCTGGCTTCCAAGAGCAAGCACGTTTCAACACCGGTGCAGAATTCAATCTTACATCCTTTCCTTTCGGTGGGACCGGCGTCCAGGGCTCACTCCGGTCCAGTGTTCTGAGCCAAGCGCGCGGCCGCCCAGTCTCTCGTCATCTGCGGCCACGTTTCCTTCTCTGACAATTGGTTCTGTGCTGGGCACAGGGTTTCTGTGTGTCTGTCGTCATGGCAACACGAGGGCAAGCGACCCCCCACCCCCGTGCCCCAGTTATGGCAGGTGACCCGGGACTGGTTGCTGGGGTTCACCCTTCCACGTTGGGGAGCCATGGCTCCTCATGCTTCCTTGGACCTGTCACTGCGCTGTCCTGGGCCAGCCCGGGAGCCTCTGGCTGTGATTTCTGTGATTGCTTCTACTCCGTGTCTCTAGCTCTCGTTTGGCCCATTCCCTGGGCTGAAATACTCTTAGGACGGTCCCCGTAAGCCAACCTCCTGCCACCCAGCCAGCTGTCCTCAAGTCCCCTCTGTTCCTCTCACAGAGGCTGGCCTCTCTGTCACCAACTGTGCCCGGCCTGCTCCAGGGTCCTGAAAGCAGCCTGTGTCGCTAGCCCCCGCCATGCGATGCCCTGAGTGCCCATCCTCCTCCTTCAAGGCCTGCGGAGCCCCCCTGGACCTGCAGCCCATAGGGTCTCCCTCACTTTCTGCCCGGAAGCGGCTAGGAACAGAAGGGTGGGTGTGCCCAAAGCCCCCCCACCCCTCGTGCTCGGCATGGGGCCGGTGATGGCATTTGCTGCAGAGGGAAGAGGCCGGAATGGAACCAGATGTGCTCCCTGACCCAACAGCGGTTTTCTTGGACCTGTTCTGTCCAATGAAAGATAAGTCCAATGGAACAGTTCCAAAATGCCGCGGGGTTTCTGATCACCTTTTTTTGCACAGAGAGAATACTGGGCTCACAAGTCCTAGCTCCAAGCCACATCCCTCACGAGTCAGAACCTTCATTGATTCAAAGTCCCCGTCGTCACTGGAAACAGGGGAGGAAGATTCACAACTGGTTAGAGCTTGGACACTGCAGATGGCAGACCGAAGGCCACCAAGGAGGTGGCTTCAGGAGAAATCATTTCGGTGGGCATTCAGAGCAACGAAGAGTCAAGAACTGGTTCTCCAGGCACAAAGTGCGACATCAGAAGACGTTACGTCTTGACTCACTGACAAGTGAACGTCATAATAATCTCCGGCTTCCAAGTTAGCCGTTCTGAGCGTGCGAAGCACCAATTTTTCTGCAAGTGCGATAGAAAGAGAGGGCCATGCGCCGGCCCTAATCGCATTCTGTGTAGAGCTCCTGAGGACATTGATATTCATTCTGAGCCGTTATCAATTTGACCTCCGCCGAATAGCCCAGATTGATGGGACGCTCATTAAGGAGCCGGGCAATGACGACACACTCCATCCTGTCGGATAATTAATGGCCCTGTGCCGGGAGAGAGCGGAAGCCTCCAGAAATGGACTCGCTCAAAAGCTCTTTACTCCCAGAGCTGGCTGTGTATGGGGTAGAATTTAATATCCACGCTTTCATCTAGGAGCTGGGGACGTTGCTGTGAGTATTATCAGTCCAGACACGATGTAGTGGGAGTCTGTGTGTATACAGGATGTATCTGGATATATATATAGTACGTCCACGTATATATGCGTGCAAATAAAAAGCACACACACACACACACACACACACATTCTAATCTCAGAATTTCACCTCCTCTCTGGCTGCCGTCTGGTGGGTCCTTCCCCGCCGGGTGGGGAGGACGTGGAGAATAGGGAAGCACATCAGACACTCACCACTTTCTCTTACCACCAACAAGACTATCCAGAGCCCCAGGGCACGTCACACTCACCTGCCATGTGGTCATCAGATCCGTGCAACACGAATGGGTGAGCATGCTCTCTCTTCCTTCCAACTTCTCCGCTGTGCACGTCACGAACAAAAAAGCTAATGACCTAACTATCCATCGCCGCCGTACGTACATGGAAGCAAGGCATCGTGAGGGCAGCGTGAGGTCGTGTGATCCTTCCCCCAACTCTTCCTCCTGTGAAGAGCCGGGGTGTACCCACATGCCCGTGTCTCCATAGACACAGTCAGGGGAAACCGCCTCCCAGGCAAGCAAACAGCAAAAACGGCCGCTGGCAGCGGCGGGCAGGCAATCCGCCCCGAGAGCAAGCACCTGTAGCCTCAGGGAGACTATACGCAGCTGATGCTGCCTTGTGCTCATGCAACGGGTCAGGCAAAGTACATGCGAGCGAGCCTAACGCGGCTGTTTCCCCAACACTCCTCTCATCGTGTAGCCCCGGGCTGTGACTTCACGCTTCTTAGTGCGCAAGTCCGTGCATACTGGCCACCCAAACCTATTTGATGAAAGTCTTGCTGGCGGGAGTTATTTTCATTTCATGGTTAGAGCAGGCTTCCCGGGAACGGAGGACTTTTGTTTCTGCCTTGCACGCACCTGCCGAGTCCCACGTGGAAAGATCTGACTCTTCATTCACGCCGGCATGTTCATGGCTCAAAGTAGCGGAGGGAGACGCCAGTGTCCCCACCTGTTCTCCTCCGGGGAGTCACGAGCTCACGAGAGGACCCTCCGCCTCCTTTGCTGGTTCCTCCTCATTTCTCTGACCTCAGAATGTGGGAACTTCAGGGCTCGGTCCCGTCCGCGTCTCTGTTTCCGATCGGTCCCTATGGTAGTGGTTTTCCACCCTGGCTGCATTTTGCAATGCCCCGCGGATGGTGAACCCCCTCAAACAAACACCCATGATCGACCCAGTCCGAGTCTCCCGGGCAGGAGAGAGGTGTCAGGGCCTTCCCACAGCTTCCAGGTGAGTGCTACCTGCAGCCAAGGCTGAAAGCCACTTTCCTAAGGGTTCTCCTCCAGTTGATCAGCAAATTATCCATAGGCGAACAATCCCGGTTTGGGAGTCGGGATGGCTTCCCTTTCTCTTACCATCTGGACTCCCGCTCGGCCTCTGCAGTGAGATGAGCAGGCGGCAACTGAAACTTCAGCTGGACTTCTTCTGATCCATGACTCGGCCCTGAGTTCCAATCCTGCCGAGGGTGAAACCCAAGGGCGCCCTTTCCTCCCTGGGGACCGTTCCTAAATCACTGTTTATATCCAGAGCCGTTCATCAGAGATATCGTCAAAACCGCAGATGCAGTAGCCCCCCAGCTCCCCAAATTGGGCCCCTTACCTACGCAATAAGAAAACATTGTTAAGAGAGTTCTAGATCAGCATTTTCGGAACTTACTCACCATGAGACATTTTTAATTAAAATATATTGATGGGGCATCCACAGGGACTCGTGAAATAGAAGTGTAGGCTTAGATAAAACTGGACTGCAAAAAAAAAAAAGAAAAAAGAAATCTCACAGGTGAATTAATTGCTTCAAGAAATGATAAAAAAAAAATTGATTCCTATTCACTTTGATTTAGGATAGAACAAAAAAAAAATTAACAAATGAGAAAAATCTGCTTATGCCTAAGTTACCAAGAATAAAATATAGCAACATTTTTTTTTTTTTAACATGGTGCATTTTGTTGTTGTTGTTGTTATAAAAGGAAATGCTCCCAGGAACGTTTTACAGAACGGCGCTCTTTGGGGTCGACTCTGAAGCGCCTCGCTGATTAAAATTAGCAATGAGGTTGCTGGGTTTCATTCCCATATGAGGTGAGGGATCAAATCTATTTCTACATTTCATTTAATTAGAGTGGGATGGGAACATTCTGCCTCTCCACTCACCATGTGGCCAAGGCACAAAAACCGTGAGCTAACACTTTTCACAGGATTCGGGAGCCACTGGGTTGGGCGAGTCCAAATAGCGTTCACCTCGGGGTGTTTGTTACTCCTCGAGCTGCCCTGGCGCGTGTTAGAAACTGCGTCTGGACGGGCTCCGTCTCACCTCCGAGTGCTCACGTTAGACGTTCCAGAGAGCTTGAGAAGTCGAGGATTTTCGAGGCGGTTGTCATCGCTGTTGTTTTGATAAAAGCGCCTGCTTCCAGCTACAGGTCTGCGGGGAACCAATTTGTGGAGCATAAATATTTCAGACACCATCAGTGGTGAATAATACCACCAACGTTATGTTGAAATATTCAGGCAAAGTACACAACCCAAGCGCCCGGTGGTCAATCCGTAGGACGGCAGCAACTTGAAGGGCAAGCTGGGTCGTGCTGCCCAGACAGACGCCGTGTGACTCGACCACGGCCGTCGGATGCATGTGACGGTCTGCACCTGGTGACCTCGCCGCCGAGTGTCAGGGCAAATGTGCTAACCCTTCTGAACCTCAGCCACGTTATCTGTAAAACGGGGACAGAAAAAAGGGGTCCCGAAGGACCGGAGATGAAGCATTAGGCTTGTGTCCAGCACACAGCAAGCCCTCGGTGAGCATTCGATTATTTCTCAAAGATCGATTACGAGAGAAACAGCCACACGAGTGCCCTTTTTTGCAAACATCTCTAAGCCACATTCTTTTAAAGGTGGAAGTAGGAAGTATCCTTCTCCCACTGCCTGAAAGAACAGGACGGTTCCATGAATCATGTTTGGAAAAATGCTTTTCTAAAACAGCCTCCTACAATCAGACTTCTTTCTAGCCTTGCACACCACCACATCGAGCCGGCCAGCCACGGGACGCCCACCTGGAAATAAGTGCCACTTACTGCAGACCTTTGGTCCGAACGCTATGCTGGCGGGCGATGTGGCAAACGGGCACTCTCTAGAGCAGTCCTCACGTCCCCATTTTCCGGGCAGGGAAAGCGTGTGGCAGAGACAGTGACTGACCTGCCTGGACACCCTGGGGATGGGGAGCTGTGAGTCTGGGCTGTCCTGCTCTGTGGCCAGATCCTCCCACCTCTGCCCACCACCCTGAGGTTCTCAGAGGACCGTAAATGACAAGGCAGAAGGCACACGGAGAAGACGGTCACCTGGGGATGAGGAAAGATGCTGTCCGATCACGGCCAAAGAAGAGAGTCCGTTACAGTTGGGAGCAGAGGGGAGGGGAGTTTGGGGGCAGCGCTGGGGCCCCTGCTGCCATGGCCGTACCCACACCAACGCCAGGGCTCTTCTGGTGAAGGAGCAGCACCCCCACGGACCCGAAGAGGGAGAGGACTCCTGGGCTGGAGGGAGCTGGCTGGCTAAGGGTCTCTGGGTGGGAAACTCCAAGTGCTTGAGACCATCCTGAGGACTCTGTGGACCCCGAGTCCTTGAAAGACACTGGGTCCTCACTTCTTTCCCCTCACCTCCTCCCTGCAGCCTCAGACAACATGAATCTTGATGTATTCCTCCCCCCCCCCCACTCCACCTCCAGCTCCTAACTGATTCATCGATCTGCTGCTAGAGATACATCAGCCTGTAAATCTGCCTGTGGTTCCCACTTCCACAGGACACCCGCCCACTCCAGAAGAGGACACGGAGCCAGCTCCGGGTGACGCAGCCATTTAGTCACCTTCTCCTGGTGTTCCTGAGTCCCTGTCCCCTCCCTAACCCACCCCCAGCTCAACTCCCTGGGTGGGGTAAACAGAAGGCAGGCTGACTCAGGCCTGATGCAAAAAGCCTCCACATTGGTTTTGAATTTGTTGTTGTTGTTGTTGTTTTTAATTTTCCTCAGAAATACAAATATTTGGATAGACACCAAAATGAAAACCACCCCTAATCTCGTCTCTTGCCAATGACTAGGGACCTTTGGACAAGACTGGATCATCTTGCAAATATATTCTGCAATCGTTTTATAAACAAAAATGCCACGTGCATGTTGAACGTAGTACGTAGCTCTGGTACCACATTACTAAGAGGACATTATCGTGATGACTTATGTTTCATCACAATATGATGACGACTCCTTAGGAAAGAGTGTCCATGATGTTTCCCTGTGTCTCTGTAATAAAGTAACAACACAGTGAACATCTTTTACTATAAATACATCACTGCGCACAAGTTACATTTCCATAGTCATTTCTTAGGCTTCCGACCCTACAAGTCAAATTTCTTGGTCAAAAGTTACAGTTGCTGTTAGATTTCAATTTTTATCTCTAAGTGGCCCCGTGAGAACATTGTGCCAATTTAAATGTTCATAAGTAATTGTTAAAGTTGCTTCTCCCTACAGCAAACAATCATCTCAAACTTATACCTTGAGTTTTAATCTTAGGACAGTAATACTTTTTAAATTTCCTGTTAATTTATAACATCTTATATATTTTTAAAATAGTGGCTTTGAAGACTGTCATTGTACATTTAAGAAAGGCATTTGCACTTCCTTTCTGAATTATGAGCAGGAGTCCGTGGGCCTGCTTATTTTTTTTTTAGTTTACAGAAAACTCAAACGTTCAGTCTGGAAAAAACCCTATCAGGAAACACAGAGAATAACATGTCCTAGACTCGCCTCGCGCCCGCTCGCCCCCGCTCGCCCCCGCAGCAGGTGAGCTTGTCCTCCTTAGGGTGCTGTCTAGTGACCGGGGTGGCCCGCATGCAGTCTACAGAAACATGGTGGGTCCCAGCCTCGCTTCTCAGGAAGGGTAGTGGACGCTGCCCCGCTTCAGACCCCAACCAGTCCCCCCCACACACACGCAGAGTTCAGACTGTGCTTAGTGTTGACAATGTCCTGAGCCAGAGTCACAGTGTGTGTCTGAGCCCGACTCCTTCTGAGGTCGGCCCACCCCCCATCTCCTCACGCTGACCCGACACTTAGATGTGTCCTCTGAATGCCCTTCTGCAACCCCGGGTTCACCTGGGCAGACACGGAGCAGAAGAGGCGGGTGGGTGGAGAAGTACTTCACGTGAAAAACACCCCTGGAGAGGAACAGTGGGAGGGGCTGCCGCGTGGGCGTGGGCTTGTGCCCTGTTACATTCCTCTCCCTTACGCTAAATTACACAAATATAATGTAATATGAAATCTTAGGACACGTCACCGTATATTAATGCTATATGCAATCTAACGGAACGTTAAAAAGTATAAAGAAGATATTGCATTTTCTTCATTTAAATGATACATAGTTTATATAACATCCCACCTCATATGTAATTGATGGATGTATGGTTTTTACGGGCTGGAACGAACTCTTGTCCCATGGCCGAGGGCGGGGTGGGGGGGAGGGGGGGGTAGAGGGAGACCTGCAGGGTCCCTGACCACCTACAGGAACCATGTGGAGTGGGTGTTCTCACTGGGCACTGGGGTACCCCAGTGAGGAACCCCATCCTCCGTTGATGCTGAACCCTGAAAACTTCAATTCCTCTCAGCTGCCGCATAGCAAGATCTCGACCTGTGGCCAAATGTGCGACAGAGAGACGTGACGGGGGAAGGAGAGAGGGCCCTCTGGGACCTGGAGAGGCCTCTGAGTAGGACCACACAAAGCTATGTCTCTCACAGACTTGGGGACAGCCAATGCTGATGCCTCATGTCCAGTGACACCAGGACAGGACTCGAAAGAATGTGTGGTTAAACCAGTAGCCATGGGCTGAGGGCCATTCTGCACCACTCACCCCACCCCAGGGCCATCCAGCAATGTCGGGGACATTTTTGGTTGTCATAGCTGCCGGGTGGCTTCTACTGAATCTCATGGGTAGAGGCCAGGGGAACCGCTAAGTGTCACAGTGCCCAGAACATCCCCCACAAAGAAGGATCTGACCTTAAAGGTCAGCAGTGTCAAGAGCGAGTGACCCCGGGCTTGGCTAAGAGAAATGTCACGCTGGAGGCTCAGGTGTCCGCTGCGGGCTGAGGCGGCTGGACCCCTCCGCTGGGGCAGCTACAGCGAGGACAGCGCGCTGGCTGCAGCTACGCGCCGCGCCGGGGACCACGGAGGCGGGACGAGCTGCACGTTTCATTTAGGGTCAATCCTCTTGCCAGGGACTTAGTTCTGCAACACGGGCCACGTCGGTTCACGCAGATAATGAAAAACGCTGCCATTCATCTCGCCGGATACGCTCTCCAAATATTTACAATTTCACGTCTGACAGTCACTGGGTTTCTCTGCGAATCCGGCTCTGCCGGACTGATGTCATTATCATTCTGAGATGGCGTCGTGGACCTTTAATCAACACGAAGCGCCATCACCTCACGGTGTGGGTGTGGGGACAATTCCCCGCGGGGCCGTAAACAATGCCGGCAATCCACAGATGATCTGCGCTCCGTTCCAGGCTCAAGGTCCAGAGGCCGGCCCCTGAGATGGCGCGGCGCCTCCCGCAGGGGGTTTCGTGGGGCTGCGGCGCCCCTGGCATTGACGTGCGTGTTTCCCCTCCTAGGCTACAAAGAATTACCGCCTGACGTCCATTCCCACCGAGGGCAGAGATTCGTTGGGTTTCCAAGAAGCTCTTTTTTTCTAAAGAGATCCCAGCGTGCCCCACTTCTGCGGAGACTCGGTTACTTGAGACATAATGAAGAACTTTGGTTAGATTTGAAGAAACTATAGAAATGTGGACGTGCTGGTGGGCGTGGAGAAACGGGGGTGGGGGCAGGGCGGCCGGGTAAGAAACTCCCAAGCGTCCGCTCGGCGCCTGCGCGCTCCCTGCGTGCGCACCTGCCCGGGTCCACGTGCAAGGTGCGCGTCTCGACAGCGGTTGTATTCGTCACTTTCCAGACTTACGGCTGTGGGGATGGACGACTTACCAATTGTTCCTCGCGGCGGTCTAGCCCACCTGGAGCACCTTTTAGCTACGGGCCCGGTTTACAAACGTTCTCAGGGTTGCGGAGACAGGCCGCCGGGTACAAAGGCGCATCCCAGGTGGGCTGTGTCCGGAAGGGTTAGTCAGGGTCAGGGCTATCCCCTTCAAGCCCCCAGCAGGACGGTGTGTTGATGTTTGCCAGAACGGCGGCACTCGGGAGGGACAGCGGGGGGCCTCGCCACCACACCACCTGGACTTTGAACTGCTCTCCATCCTGCATGACGGCCGTCACCTGCTTTGGAATCTGAGTGACCTGGGCACTTGGCATCCACCCTCTCTGAGCATCACGGCCACCCTGCCAATTAGATGCCATCACCGCTGGTCAGAGTTAGGGAAACGGAGGCTTGGGGACGGGAGGACCTAATAGGTCACCCAAAGTTATCCATCAAGCAGGGGGCTGGCGCATAAGCCCGTCATGCAGATGGACACGTGGGAGTTGAAGGAGCGCTAGGTGACAGCAGTGACTCAGGCACGGGCCGGGCACCGCCAGCTCATGGATAAGTGCAGCCCGCCTGACACGGCCCATGCCATCCATACACACTGCCCAGCGACCGCGGTGATGGTCCCACTTACCCTGTCGCTTGTAAGGCCCACTGCTCTTGGGTCTAATAACCTTCAGTGGACATTGGTTCTTCATTCTTTAGCTTTATGTCCCTCTGTCTCTGCCAGGTCCTCCCTTCACCCTGACACCCAGGTACCGGGGTCTGTGTACCGACTGCTGTGTCCGTCTGCCCAGAAGCTTCTCCGGAGAGCTGGTCTGGCACACCCCTCCCTCAGCCTCGTCCGGCCAGAACAGCAGCATGCCTTCGGAACTACCACCACCTGGGTGGGGCCGGCTTGGTCTAAGGGGCAGGAGTGCTGTCCACATTTTCTTCCGAGCTGAGTCAGAAACCAATAAAGGGCCAGACAGAAGCTGGACCGCTGGGGACTGAGAAAAGCTCACCCTCCTTACGGAGCCTAGCCAGCGTGTTACTACCCGCTGCTGAATTAAACAGGTATCCCTGTCTGGCCCCAGGCACGCACAGCCCCCTTCACAGGGAGCGACACTTCTGGTGCAGGGCAAAGGTCAGCGGGGCTGCTGAGTTTACCAGCCACGGTGGACATGGTGAGAGTAATAGAGGTGCTATTGATGACAACTCTGGGACACACACCGTCCAAAATCAAGACCGCTCTGGGCGAACCAGAGCCTTCTCGCTGCCGAGAGGGAGGGAGGAGACCTTGACTGGGTGTGTCCAGGTCCTTTCCCGAAGTTCCCTGGTCAGCACCCTGCTTCCCTGGCCGTGAGTGCTGGAGAGAGAAACGAAGGCTCCTCCCTCGGCGGGCAGCGAGGAGACTGTAGAGGCAATGGTCTAGGAAGCCTGATTTAAAAAAAAAAAAAAAATTAAAAAGAAAATGGTGTATGGACGGTGACACAGAGTGACAGGGTAGGAAGTCCAATTAGAGATGGGCTGGGGGGTGTTCCCGTGGTGCATAAACGAGCTCCTGGGCGCAGGGTCAGAGGCATGACGCTGACAGGTGCTTTGCATAACCCCACTGATGTGTGGAGATCTGTGGGCGACCCTACGTGGGGGCGGGGGTCCCCGTCGTTGCCACTGGACAGATAAGGAGACTGAGGCTCAGGGCTACTGGGTGACTTGCTCAGGAGGACACAGCCACTGAGAGAAGCACTGGATTGAGATCGGAGACTTCAGCCTCCAGAGTCCCCTGGCTGGCTGGCTGCCTGCCTGCCCTGGGGGTGTTCTCTCCGGGCGTGATGAAAACCGCAGGAGGAGAAGAGAACCCCTGCCTGAGCCCCTTGACTGATTTCTCTGAGAAAGTCTCCCCTGGCTTTGGTCTCTCTGATCCCCAGCAGTCTTCCTGGCTTCAGAGGGAGCCCACGCAGAACACAGCCCACGCACCCAGCAGGCAGGGCTCGCTCGGCGTTCACGGCGGGGGGTCGGCATGGGCGGCGGGGGGTCGGCATGGGCGCAGCAGAGGAAGCCCACTCACGCGTGGCCCATCTGATGGAAGTCGTCCAGGCAAGAGCAGAGAGAGTCCACGGGAGAGAGCCGGCCTGTACTGTACTTGGACTTCAAGACAGCGTTTGATACAGTGGCGCGCAGAAGTCTAATATTCTAGGTCAGCAAGTCTGCAGCGGGGAGGAGGCCGTCCTCGTGGCTAAGGGACTTGTCAGGATCATCGAGATGGAGTGGATAAGAGCCTGAGAGCCGCCGGCGCGAGCCGCGCTCGGGGAAGGGACGCCGTGACAACCGGGATTCTGCAGACACCAGCACTCTGGAGGGCTTTGTTCTTCGTCTCCTGACGGCTCCCCGAGAGCGATGCCGGAGTTAAGGGGAGGCCAGCTGGCTTTTTCCGAGGGCCAGGAGACTTCAAGCTTAAATTCTTCACTCCGAGCGATGGTCCAGGGGTGCGCAGGGGTCAGGAAGAAGTTTGAGTTGGCGGCGGGAGCTGAAGCAGCGATTTTTACGGAGGCTTCTTGGGCTAATTTAGATCCTTCTGAGGATTTAAAAATCCGTCTCGGCACCGGAAGGCCTGGGCTTTGATTTCTGCTCTCGGCATTTCTGTATCTTTCCAGTGGCTGCCCCTACAGTCCCCAAGCCTCCTCTCGCCCCCTTCAGGCCCACGGCCCCTATGAGTTTTGACCCTCACCCCTGAAACGGGGGCGCGGAAAACCAAGCTGATGTGACCCGCACCACGCACTCGTAAGGGCACTGTGATTAGATCTGGGCAGGCCTGGGCCTCACGCTACCCCAACAAGAGTGGACCTCGGGATTCACTTAGCCGCATGGCTAAGCCAGGACCCCTTCTTCCAAGGGAGCCCCTGAAGAGACACCTCTTGGCTGGTGACAAGGTTGAGCGTGGGCCGGCAGCGAGCTCCATGCCCCCTCCTGTGGGAGCAGGCTGGGATGAGGCAACCCTCAGGAGCAGGCAGAGTCCAGAGGCCCTGTGACCTGGGTCTGGGCACCAGTCACAGCCGTCGACCTTTTCTCCATGTCGAGGCCAGTCTGGGCTGGACTGGGGGTTGCTTGACCAAAAAGCATCCGACTGAAGCACCCCCTTACCCGACCCCGCAGCTCACGCACGACCATCAGGTTCTCAGACACGAATCCCACGTCCCAGCGCTTCACAGAGAAACAGCGGGACCCCGCCACAGCGATGGTCCCTGGCCCACCGGCCCCGACAGGCGCAGGGACCACGCTGGGCATCTCCGCAGAGAACCTGAAACCTCTCCAGACCCGCTGGCCTCACGTAGGAGACAGACACCGAGGGCCTCCCACAAAGCTGTGACGGGCCGTTGCTGTAACCATCACCTCGTGTAGGCCGGGCTCTTCTTCATCGTCACGGACGGACGGCACCATCATCACCACCGCCGCCCGTGCCCTGAGGACCCTGTGCTGGGTGCCCCCAACCCCCCACCACGCCAGGGCTGCCGTGGGCGTGTCCGTGGAGTCACCCTCAGCGTTATCGCCGTCGTCGTCGGCCCAGGCTATGTGTGGGTGAGCCCGGGGCCCCCACAGTCCCTTGGTCAGCTGGGAACTTTCCAGTGTCCGTAACGCAGCCACGACCCCGACCGCAGTCACTACCATGTCAGACGCGGGCCGCCCCGTCCCCCATAGAGGGCAGAGGTGAGTGCCGGCTGGGAAGCAGCGAGCAAGGAGTGGGATGGGGGTGGGGATGGGGCAGGCACGGTGGCACGACGACCCAGGGCCCTTAAATGAGGCCGTTAGCAACCGTCTTCTCTCTCCTGTGAGCCACAGAGGAGCGGTGATGGATTTCTTCCGGGGGAAGGAGGCCACGGGCCTTGCGTTTAAATTAAGGATGGAGAGTCATGTGGGATTGCAGGGGAGGAGAGCGCCAGAGGGACCGGAGAAACCCCTGGGGCACAATCGGGGTGCGGGGGGGGGGCGGGGCTCCAGGAGGAAGAGGGAGAAGGGGGGTGCCCTGGGCAGTGGCGGGGGTCCGAGCAAACGCACATCATGGGGCTGGGCAGGAGGACAGGGCCCCAGACAGGCGTCCGCAGGGAAGGCCGTGAGCGCAGGTCGGGTTGCACTGAACTCGAGCACGTGAGACAGGGCATCGCCGAGCGTGGGGGCGGGGCTGCGGGGGCCAGCTAGGGGTCTCCCGTTTACAGCGAGCAATCTGAACACTGGCGGGGCTGAGCGTCTCCAGGGAAGAACGAAGAAGAGTAAACGGCAGACAGATAAAAATAAAGGTAGATCAAGAGTAGAGAGTAAGGCCTGACCTGTGGTGGCGCAGTGGATAAAGCGTCAACCTGGGAACACTGAGGTCGCCAGTTCAAAACCCTGCACTGGTCTGGTCAAGGCACATATGGGAGTTGATGCTTCCAGCTCCTCCCCCCTTTCTCTCTCTCTCTCACTCTCTCTCTCTCTCTCTCTCTCTCTCTCACTCTCACTCTGTGTCTCCTCCCTAAAATGAATTTTAAAAAAAGAAAAAAAAAGAGTAGAGAGTAAGGACAGAGTCCTGGGGATGCCGAGACTGGGAAGCCCGGTGGGCAAGGGTGAGGAGGTGGGGTCCGCGCTGGGGACGCACAGGCAGAAGGGGGGTCCGTCAGTCAAGTACCGGACAGTCCGTGAGTGAGGGCAGCTCAGGCGTGACCCTGAGGAGGAGGCAGGAACCAGAGCTTGGCTGGTGGGGCGGGGCTTCCCTGTGCGCCTCACTGAGATGGGAGGAGGGGTGTGTGCAGGAGCAGGAGCCCGCCCCGAGGTGAGGCCAGCAGCTGGGAGATCGGGGTTCAGGAGGGCAGGAAGTGCACCCCGAGAACCCGTTTTTCACGAACGCAGATTCAGAACAACGGCGGGAGGTTATCCGGTAGACACGGGGCCAGCCACTCGCCAGGTAGGGGGCAGGGGGCACACAGAGGGTGGTGCCGGAGGGTTACAAGATGTCACCCACAGGCTGACACGCCCGAGGGTGGCAGACGCCAGCCTCTCTCTCTCTCTGGTTGTTCCCGCGCCAACATCACTCCCCCGTCGATGACATTCGTCGCCATTTGTTTTAAGGGCTCCGTGACTCTGAGCGCAAACAGTTTCCAACGACATAATGCACGGGACCCTTCTGGGAATAGCTGCCATTCAGCTGGGGACCGGATTCTAACACAACACATTCGGGTGGCAGCCCCGCTAGCGTGGGTCAGGGGTCTCAGGGGCCGGGGTGCAGGAGGCTGGCAGGCGGGCCAGGGGGGAGCCGTCCTCTCTAAAATCTCCCCGCCTTGTAAGGTGTTTGCTCAGGCCCGGGAACAACGGAGCTCAGGCATTCCTGACACACGACACGGCCCCCTGGGCAGTCAGGTCTCTGCACACAGAACAACCACTGGTTCCAGACTGAGCCCAGGGCTCCACAGAAGAGGCTTTGTCCCAGAGTCCTGGACACAGCGGGGACCAGAGGTTGTCCACCTCGGCCGCGCGTCAGAACATCCTGGGGGCGGGGTTACCGGCTGCCCTCAAGACCTGTTGAATTTGACTCTCTGGGTGAGGGCCGCGCACTCTTTGAACAGCCTGGCGGCAACCAGAGCTATAATCTGCCATCGTGACGGTCGTTTGCTGGACGTATGTCGTTCAGCAGTCCCTGATGCACTTGCTGAGTGGATACCACCATCCCCGCAATGACAGGTCCATCTCCTCACAGCCTCCTTCCTGGGTGACTGCGGTGTGTGCGCATGAGGGCTGAGACCCGTGCTGAGAGGTCGTCCGCCGTGACACGCTTAGACCATTCGCTGAAAGTGTGCTGAGCACCCCCAGGGTAGAGACTGCGTCCTGCGGCTCTGGGCAGTTGGAATGGACGGATAAAAGACTGCACATCCATTACCAAAACCCAAATTCTGTCTCGAGGCCCCTGTGAAACAGCCTCTGCTCACTCAAGTGATACTGAGGCATGGATCTAGGTGGGTCCCCAGCTGGACCCCAGCCAGTGGGACAGATGGCAGAGGTCCCGGAGCGGCAGAACCAGATGGGGCCCAGGACGTCGGGGAGCACGCGCGAGGCATCACGGGGCCCGCGGTCACGGAGCTGACGGAACACGCTAGGCACACGGGGAGTCAGGACCCACAGGCCGACCTAAGTGCGGTGCCCACGTCACAACGGCCTTTCCAATTCGCGAGTTGCCTTTGGTTGACAAGGACGTTGCCCAGATTCACCGGATGCTTTGGTCATCGCCGCAGTGACATGTGGGTTGTCACTCTCACCTGGAAAAGTGAGCAGGGACTTCACGGGCTGGAAGCCAGAGAGCAGTGCCTTCTGGCAGGACTGGGGACAGAGACCCGTGTGCGCTCCGCTGAGCTGGCCGGCGGGGGAGCCCGGGTTGCGAGGTGTGTTTTTGTCCGTCAGAATAGACAGGTGCTCGGACTGTGAGGGGCATCAAATGGAAGCTGCGGCTGGACTTGCGTCCCTGCCTGGACCAGGGGGCTTGAGGAATGTCAACGTGCAGAGCGGGCATTCGAACGTGCTTTCTAATGGCCGTCAAGTGCAGGGATGCACATGCAGGGATGCACATGCAGGGATGCACATGCAGGGATGCACATGCAGGGATGCACATGCAGAGACACAGGTGGAAATATGCCCTGAGGACAACTCTGCTCGGGGTCGAGGCAATCTCCCCCGAGCCCCGAAAGTGAGCTGGGTCCAGCCCACGCTGGCTGCTCCGGCCGGTCAGTGAGGTCCGGCCCCGTGGGCTGTGTCTGACGCCTGTGGAGACGCCGTTCACCGGGCAAGATGAAGACGTGGTTTATGTGCACAGGACGAGAGGGAGAGATGGAGCCGGTTCTATGATTAGATACTCAGCAATAGAAGACTCCGCTCTGTCCCCGAGACAGAGGGGTCTTGTAAAGCCATCCTGCCACCCCCATTAGAGCCCTGTAACCCCGTGGAGAGCATCAGTCATCAAAACAGAGTCGTTCCCTCAGCCCCCACCTGCTCCCAGCTCACACGGTCCCCTCGCCACAACGCCCGTCACAACCACGGAGCAGCAGGGTAGAGTGTAGGAGGGTGGAGACTCTCCCGTCCACAGAGCGTGTCCTCACAGCCGAGCCTCTGCTTATTAAGAAGCCAAATAATGTCCACCCTCCGCTTGCTGAGAAGTCCTGTGCTCTTTGCAGGGACTCCCCACCCCACACACCAACCAGGGTGTGCTGGGTGCGGGGCCGAGCGAAGGGACTTGGGGGAGCCAAGCCTACTTATGGCCCTGAGGACCCAAGGACGCAGGGGGAAGAGAGGGGAGACCAAGGCTGAGTCCAGAGATGGGGACAGTGACAAGGGCACAGGAGTAAGACCTGACTGGGGCAGACACTAGAGCTGGCAGGACAAGAAAGGAGGCCTGGGGCCATCACACAGCTGTCGGGCCTGGGGGGGTGGGCGTGCCCGCTGACCCGTGTGAGGCCCAGGACTGACGCCACTCAGCCAAGTCCTCCTCTCTGGACGAGGCAACGTACTTCCTCCAGAAGTGTATCCTCACAGCTCTGATCTTGCCTGATGGACCCAGCCAACAACAACAACAAAAAATATTTTCTGCTAAAAAACATCTGAGAAATACTGCAAATTCTCTCCCCCCTTCAGGAATTCAATGGCCAATTGTTACCCTAAAGGTTCTGGAAACCCTAATGCAAAACAACACAGAAACAATTCACTTCACGTCATACGTAATTTACCAAATCCACTTGTTTATGATTTCTTTAAAAGTGAACCGGAAACACAGTCCTAGGGCCTCCACCGTCCCTGAGTGGCAGATGGGTGGCACTGAGAACTCAACACGCCTATGGGTCAGGGTCACAGAGATGGTCTGAGGTGAGTGACAGGGAACACCCCCGCCCCCAGCCCGAGGCAGGTGAGGAGGTAAGACAGCCCCGCTAGGATTTCTGGGCTTTCAGCTTTCGTTCCTCACGTCAGAGACCATAAGATCCCTCGACTCTCCTGCATTTCCTTAGACAGGCAGTGGAAAGCATCGTCTTCGGCTGTAGGGCCTTTATCCTTTTGGACTTCGATAGTTCCCTCTTTAATAGCAAACTGTTTATGCTGTGGAGTCAGTCACCTGTCTGTTGCTGATCCTGGAACTGTCCTTGGTACTGGTTTCGGGCAGGGTCTTCTTCTAAGGCTCCTGTGACGTTTGAAGTCGCCCCGGTGCTCAGGTGAGGGTGCTGTGGGTCTTGTAAGCTGAGAACCCATGGGGAGAGTAAAAGGGAGGGCAGGCCTGACCTGTGGGGGCGCAGTGGGTAAAGCATCGAATTGGAACACTAAGGTCGCTGGTTCAAAACCCCGGGCTTGCCTGGTCAAGGCACATATGGGAGTTGATGCTTTCTGCTCCTCCCCCCTTCTCTCTCTCTCTCTCTGTCTCCTCTCTCTAAAATGAATAAATAAAATCTAAAATAAAAAAGTTGATCATAAAGAAATATGGGGAGGCAGGTGGCTTCCGTCTCCGTCCTGGCTGCACCTCCTCCCCCCCTACGGAAACACTCGTCTGCTCTGAGCTCTTGCCGGGGCCTGGCTGGGCCACCACTGAAAGTCTACAGCCGAACTGGGGGAAGCAGCAGATGAGCCTCCGTTGCAGACACAGAGCTGCGTCCCTGCAACTCGAGTCCTTCCTCAGGCCCTCCGTGTCCTGACGGGATCCACCAAAGCTCCTCCCGTCACCTCATTCTGGGGGAGGAAGAGGCTGGGTCACGGCAGTGCTGCATGCTCCAACCACGTGCCCCCCCGAGAACGTCCGGGTCCCCAGGCAGACAGGACAATAAGAAGAGAACCCTGAGCATTTAAAGACATTCGGGGAGGTTTCCCGCCACCCACAGCGTGAAAGCACAAGTCTCGAGGTCCCTGCGTCTCCGTTTCAAGAGCAGGGGCTGGCCAGGCGGGGCAAGAGCAGACCAGACCTCGGGGCTGATCTTCACCATCCCCTTCTACGGTCCCCTCCCTGACGACTGCGGTGGGAAATGTCCATAAGGCGGACGCGAGGGGGCTGTGGACATGCTCTCATGGAAAGAACTGGAGATGTAAACAACAAAGCATTCTGTGTATGAGCTGGGCTCACCGTGTGGCACTGCCCAGACTGAGATGCGCCAGATGTTCCTTCAACCGACACGACTCCACACCTGAGTGCCCTGCGGGGGGGTGAGGGGGTGGGGTGGCGGGGACACGCCTCCCATGTCGACTTTGTCCAGCAAAAATGAAAAATGAGGGTGGCCTGCCGCCCCTCCCTTGAGCGTGGCAAAGGTCCTGTGTCTGTGCTTGAAATCAAAGCTGGCCGAGTCCAACCATGTCCCGAGGAAAGCTCCAAAAAACGTCACCGAACCCCGAGAGTAGGCTGAATGTGAGGAAAACCCGGGATTGCAAGCACGGCCGCGACCCGGCGCAGACACGCGTCCTGGGGTGCAGCTAGAACTTCAGCGCTTGGGGAAGCCAGCCCACTCTAAGCTTTGGTAATTCACGGTTCTCCACTCTGATCTTTCCTGGAGAGAGGCTCCAAGGGGACCCCGATGTGAAGTGACTCCGGAACACACTTAAGATCTTGAACCCCTACTTTATTATACACCAAACTGTGCCGTGCAGATAACTTCCCTTGGATCCAAATTCCAATTTGAAAACCCAGCGTAAAATGCGCTTCCAAGAATACATAATTAGACCGTGTTTATTATAGCAGCCTGGGCGCGCTAGGAGTGGCGAAGATGGGTTCATCTTGGATACAGTTAAAACACCACCTGTTCACTTCTGTTAAAAAAAACATACACATATCATCACTGTAACTTTTGTTTCCTCGAAGTGCTTCATCCTCACGTCTGCGGTTTCATCTTCTGAGTCATGCAGCGTGTCTCCGAACGCCCGCCACCAGTCCGAGGACGCACGCGGGTTTCCACGGTGACGCTGCCAGAACCGGTCCGCCATTCACGGGGGCCTTCCTGCCGAGGAAGCCGCCTCAGGGCAGAGTGACCACGTCCCGTTTAGCGCCAGGCCAGGACGCCCCCCAGGCCCGCACAGTTCCTTGTTTATTGGGGTCTCCGCTTCTCTGTGCGCAGAGGGAAGAGCAGTGCCCCTGCCTGGCCGCCCAGAAGCCGGGAGGATGGCGTGGGTGGGATGACCAGCGGGAGGTGCGCATGCGTAGCCGCCTTGCATCTCCTCCACCTCTCCCCATGCCCACAGCCTGCTGCAGGGGCCGCCCAGCCTCGGGGGGCTTCAAACCCGCTCTGCCAGCGACTGCAGGAAGTCAGACCACCCACCATGCCCACCCACCTTCACTTCCGTTTACCCTTTTTGTAACAGGGGCGCGTGACCCACGGGTGCTTTGTGAGGTGTCCAGTGAGGTCACATTGCCAAGTGCTCAGTGCTGCGCCTGGCACAAAAGTTAACCCTTGTTGCCTGACCAGGAGGTGGCGCAGTGGAAGGAGCGTCGGACTGGGATGCGGAAGACCCAGGTTCGAGACCCCGAGGTCACCAGCTTGAGCACAGGCTCATCTGGCTTGAGCAAAAAGGCTCGTCAGCTTGGACCCAAGGTTGCTGGCTCCAGCAAGGGGTGGCTCGGTCTGCTGAAGGCCCGCGGTCAAGGCACATGTGAGAAAGCAATCAATGAACAACTATGGTGTCGCAACGGCAACGAAAAACTAATGATTGATGCTTCTCACCTCTCTCCGTTCCTGTCTGTCTGTCCCTATCTATCCCTCTGACTCTGTCTCTGTCCCTGTAAAAAAAAAAAAAAAAGAAGAAGAAGAAGAAGAAAGTTAACCGTTGTTGACCTTTGGGTGACGTGAGGTCTGCCCATCTCTCCGGGACAACAAGGGGAGATGCAGCCAAAGCTAAGCCAGCGAGGTCGGGAGCCTCTCAGAGGTGACCCCAGGGATGGGGCAGGGATGTCGGGCCAGGTGCCCCGCTGCGGTCTCACTCGACGCCAGCCACCAGCCTAGGTCCCGAGTGACCCCTGAGGGGGTCCCTGGAAAGGGTGACAGGCAGATAGATCACCTCTGGCCAGACTGGCAGGTTTAAACCTGACCACCCCCCCCTTTTCCCTGGAGACTGCAAAAGGAAGTCCGACACCAAACAGCAACGCAAGAAGTCTAAGGTAGACTTCGGATGCTATCCTTACGGGTCCGCCTGGGAGCCGCGGGATCGAAGAGCATTTTGTCAGGGAAGCAAAATCAGAGTTTTTCATTTCCTCGGCCAGAGCAGTTTATCTACAAATGGAAAAAAAAAAAAAATCCCTTAAAGTGGAATATTCCATAAGCACCTATTTAAACGATTTCTAAAGGTGGCCATTTTACACGGAGTTTATCTTGCCGTTCTGCGAAGCGAACATCCCGAGGTTAATTCATACATTTTCAGAGGTTAGACGGCGGATGAAGGGCAGGAGGAGGGAGACGCTGGCGGGGAGGGGGGGAGGCTGTGCCCGGGACGCACACAATGGACTCGGGCAAGGAGAGAACTACATTTCAGTGGCATGAGAACAATCTGAAAATGATTAGTTCTAGTCTCAGATCTGCCTTACAATAACCAGAGCGGGGAAAATAATGTTCCCTTTTGTAAAAAGGTCTGAGTGCAACCCCCCCAAATCCCATTTTATAACCGAAAACATAAAATGGATTCAATCCACATCTGACGGGTTAGTGGAACTAAATGGCTTTTTTTTTTTTTTCAGTGCGGGGTTGGGGTGCGTTGACTGACCGGGGTTGGCGACAGCTTGTGCGAGGTGCCCGCTGCCCGCTGGCGGAGGAGGGAGGGGGGCAGAGTGGATCCGTCCGACCCACCAAACCCTGAGCTCCCAACGTCTGTCCCCCTGTGCAGAATGACCGTGAGACGCTCAAGCCGTCCAGAGAAGAAAACATCAATGGAGGGCTACTGAGCTGCTGGGCAGGGAGGGGCTCAGCTGCACGGACAGGTCAAGGGCAGCAGGGTGCAGGTATACCCCGTGTGAACCAAGCACCCACGCTGGGAGAAGCACCGTGGTAGTGGCGTGGGGGCAGTGCTGACTCCAGCGTGGGGCCGCCCTGATCGAAGGAGAAGACAGCTGATCGGTATAACAACAGGGTGAGAGGAGACACATCACACGTGACCATTTGACAAGGGCCATGAAACAGGCACCGCTGGACCAGGGAGTCAGGTGGTCAGTCAGGAGATGGGTGTGTATGTGTGTGTGTGTGTGTGTGTGTGTGTGTGTGTGTGTGTATGGGGAGGGTGCTACCAGCCGGAACAGCATGGTGTCCACAGAGCACATGGACCAGGTGGAAGTCTGGGCATGTGTCTGGCTATTTGGAGATGATGAGGAGGTGAGTTCTATGGTGACATGGGGAAAAAGTGTCCCCTGTAGAGCGACCAGTCAAGAGACCCATAGAAAGAAAAGCAGGAAAAAAAGAAAAAATGAAAAAAGGCAGCTTCCAAAACATTCTTGCTGGTCCTGTTGAGTGGGGAGCTCTCCATAATTAATTTCTTTTCAGATACTTTTCGGGCCACCCACTTTGGGCCACTCTTAAGAAGCAGCTAGATCTTTTCCTGTCGGTCCAGATTTCCACAGGATGCTGACGTTTCGGGAACTCAAACCCGACGACGACCACACCGAAAAATCAGACACTCAGAACGTTTATTAAGTATACTGTTGTTCACTTATTTGGGTTGTTAATTTAACTAATTGGTATTTTAAATGCAAAGCTCTCCAAATTTGTAAAATATTTACAAGAGAGGGAAGGAGTGCCATGTACTGAATAATAAGTCTTTCCGGTAAGGACGGGAATGTCACTTGCGCTCTCCCTGGATGGAGCACATCGCATGCGGCTGGACGGAGTGACCGCCGACCTGAGTGGCTGGAGAAGGGAGTATGGCACCCGTGACTGGAAGCCAATGGAGCGTGAAAACACACACGCAGGGAGGGGGTCACGGGATCTCCACGCTGTTCCACGTGTGCGTCCACATTCAGTGTAAGGCGGGATAAGTGTGTGAGGTGTCCCTAATGCCAGGTCTTTGCTGTGAGGGTGAGGTGCTCCAACCCACGTCCGTCACCCCGATGCCCAACACCCCTCAGCCGGAGGCGGGAGGTGGGAGGCGCGGCGATTGGTCACCCTCGGAGGCCACATTGTAACTGCATCATGTTTTCCGTGAGCATTTACCTGATGATTCATATCTCTCTCGTAGCAGAAGAGAGATTATTTATATTCTAAGAGCAATCACAGCTTGGAGATATTTAAGCTAAATTTTGTATTTTACGGAGGCAAATAAATTTGTAGGCAATATAATTATTTATAACCTGGTGACACACCACAGTAAATATTAGGCTTGAACAAGCTTGAGAGAAAACTATCAGTTGTCCAAATAAATTTCTGTGGGATGTGTATGTTTAAAGCAGTGGTTCTTAACCTTTTCTGAGGTACCGAACCCACCAGTTTCATAGGCGCATTCACCGAACCCTTCTTTAGTGATAAATAAAATAGGATTTTTTTTCCAAATTCAAGACATAGGTATATGTTTTTTTACTGGTGCACAAAATGAGCCGTGCATGAACATCACCTTGCTCAAAGAACAAAACCAACAAAGTGCATGAACTCACAACAAATGACGGTATTACTTTATTCTGGCCTCCGCGGCAGAGGCTTCTCCGAACCCCTGAGACCAACTCATCGAACCCCTAGGTTAAGAACCACTGGTTTAGAGGCAACTGCGTTCCATGTTACTTGTAAGGCAGAACAATCTCGAGGTGTGTACAGAGGATCAGGGAGCATTTTGTGGAGGCTCGTGAGCTTGCTTTCCGAGAGGGTCCACAGGCCGGCGGGTAGCATTGCGCAGAGTTCAGCGACAGTTCGCACCCCCCAGCAGCCCGTGAGCCACCGACACCCACGCTCCCCCCGCCTGGGACCCCATTGTGTCTTCTCTGGACTTCTTCACCACGGTGCCACTCTGAAGAAAGAGCCGTGCATGGTTCAGCGCTCTCCTCGGCCCTACAGGGAGACGGGTCTGAGCTCTGAAAGGCTGGGGCGCCATCCACAGACTCACACGCGCGCGCGCGCGCGCACGCGCGCGCGCACACACACGTGCAGCGAGCGACTCTCCGGAGCACCAGTGCCGGCCACGGCGTGGAGACCACGGCTTCCCGGTGGTGGAGTTTCCTGGGCAGGCTCGCTTCTGAGAACAAGTAGAGAGCCCCAGTCTGCACTGTCCGCTCTTCACCAGGTGGCCTGTGAAACGTATTCCCCACACAGAGACGTCTCGTTTCACGTGGGACAGGTGAAGTGCCGCCCTGAAACCTCTTCTGCCCACTGTCGGGAGCGCCCAGCCACCTGCTTCCGTCTGCGGAGGGACCGGGCGGTCGGGGGAGGGCGGGAGAAGCTACGAGCGTCCCCAGGGAGGGGACTGATCCACGCGGAAGGGCCACTAGTCACAGCGGGGAAGCAGAGCGGGGCTCAGCTGGAAAGTCTGCATCCTGCCGAGCGGGAGACCCTCATGCACAAGGTTAAGACTCACACGCAGGTCGGAAGAGCTGCGTTTTCTCCGCACTGCTTGGTCCGGTGCGGGCGCTGTGGACCCTGCCGCTGGGCCAGGTCCCTCCTCGGTGTTGGCGGAAGAGGCTATGGAAGTAGTGTGAGGGGCGCAGAGCTCTACGCCCCAGAAGAAACAAAGCTGAGGTGTGAAGGGCACGCATCTCCTCGCTCAGTGCGCTCAGGAACAAGCAGGGATGTTACGGAGACCCTTGTCCTTGACAAGGACGTGAGGGGACCCAGCGTGTCCACACCGTCTCCCCTTCCACCTCCCCCCCAGTGCACCCCCTCTCTGGCTTTGGGTTAAAACGCTCCCCTTAGTCTCAGGTGCCGACACCCCCTTGATGACATTTTCTCACCTCAGGATCCCCTGAGAAGCCATGGGAAGTCACCACGGCAGCGGGGACCCTCTGTGTCTCATCAGACTCCTCTGATGCCCAGAACTGTTCCCGCTGAAACAGAGAAGTACTTAGTAAGGAGGAGGTTTCCCTGTCTTTCCTGAATGTCGTGTGAAATCAAAGAGGCGGGAGGGCTTCGGGAAACGGCGTTTGCTGGAGAGTAGCTGCGACGCTCCTCCCGCAACCAGACTTCATTTACTTTTTCAGATAGAATTCAAAGTATATTATGACAATTAAAAAAAAGGCCTGACCAGGCGGTGACGCAGTGGATAGAGCATCAGACTGGGATGCGGAAGACCCAGGTTCGAGATCCCGAGCTCACTAGCTTGAGCGCGGGCCCATCTGGCTTGAGCAAAAGCTCGCCAGCTTGGACCCAAGGTCGCTGGCTCCAGCAAGGGGTGGCTCGGTCTGCTGAAGGCCCGCGGTCAAGGCACATGTGAGAAAGCAATCAATGAACAACTAAGGTGTCGCAATGGCAACGAAAAACTAATGATTGATGCTTCTCACCTCTCTCCGCTCTTGTCTGTCTGTCCCTGTCTGTGCCTCTCTCTGTCTAAAAAAAAAAAAGTCTTCCCAGAATTCTAAGCACACGATACAATGTATACAACATTTGCTATACACAGGGGGCTAGACAGTAAATTTGCTAAGCAGGGAGACTTGAAGGAAATGGTGCATCTTTGGTTCCTGGTTTGAGTTAGATCATAAAGAGCGACCGAGTTTTGGGAAGTGTTCACGCAAGACGTTTCCGGGGCCGGGGGCTCTTCCTCTCCGAGCAGCCGGCTGTGTCTGAGAAGCGGAGGGATCCTCTTGCCCACGGCGCACTCTGGAGGCGTGATGAAAAAAACTGGGAGCCACGGCCAAGAGAACGCGCTCTTCCCAAGCGGAAATTAAAAAGGGACCGGCCGGGTGCCGTGTCGGGGCGCCGTAGTTGAATTTGGAAGGGATGATGTGCCTGTCCACCTTCACAAAGGAGGGGGCCGCTCCCTGGGAAAGATGGGGGTGCCGACAGCACTCTTTTCTTGCATCGATCTGCCTCCCGTACCCAGGGGATAATAAGTGGAGACATCTACCTCTTCTTTGGTTTGCTTAATTTGGCGTTTCCGCCCATGCTGAGTGAATATTCTGACGGGACTTGTTGATGTCCTTCTTTAAGTATCCTTTCGGATGAAGAAGCTGCCTGCTTCAGCGGTCCTCTGGGGAGCTGCCGTGGACCCCACGCGCACGCTCGGAAGCCCCTGGATCCCGCGGAATTCCGTGGCTGGAAGGGCGGCGCTGCCGTTTCATTGTTTAAGGGCAAAGCTGTTTGCGAGCCTGGCTTCCAAGGCAATGTTTTCCCTTGGGAACAGACGGTGTAAAAGTGACAATATGTCTCACTCTCTCCTTAGCACGGGACCCAGAAAGTGTTTTTTTCTAAGAATGCATCATGCCGGCGCGCATGTGGTTTCTCTTGGGTTCTCTAGGGAGGCGCGCAGCAACAGAAACAGAACGGCACCTGTGAGGACACCAGCGGGAGTGTATGGGTCAGCTCCCGGTGGTCACGGGGAAGAGAGGGTTCTCCTCCAGAGACGCACCATGAACCTTCATTTCCAGATCAGAAGCAGAAAGCAGCACGCACTCTAGGAAGTGTGGGTCAGTAAGAGTAGAAACGGCCCAGCACTGTGCCTCAGTGTGGCCACTGTGTGTTTATTTCTGTTACTGGAGCGGTACGCAGCCTAGTTCACCGCGTCACGGCTCGGTAAAACCCGTCTCTCTGCCAACAGCAGCCTGGCCAGCATCAGGCCTTCCCTGGATGTGGAGGACTCTGAGGATTGGCCGGGACTCTCTCCACTGCCAGACTTCCACTGAGAGAGCGTGGTTCCCCGACATCTGGAGTTTGATCCTTCACAGGAAGACAACAGCTGCCCCTCCGTCCTGGGAGTTCAGTGTCCATGTGCACAGATCTGTGCATTTTTAGAATTCTCCCCTGCACGGCTGTCATGAAATTTCCAGTGATTTTCAGTGGATCTTTCGCATGACATTTTGGGAGGTTTGTACAATAGAAATGGATCAAACGATGACAGTGAAGCTATCTGCCAATGTCCAGGCCAAATGCTGGCACATTCTTGTGCAAGAAAAATCATGATTTCTCAGATAAGTGAACTGGGTATTTTTTTCCCCCGGACATGGTCACCCAGGGAACCACAGACTGAGTCCCCAGGACTTCCGGCAGGTGACACTTCTCTGTGAGCAGATCCCGCCGTGTTGACACCATTGAGTCATTTCTCTTCTACCTTGGAATTCCAGATGAAGAATGTAAGTGAGCTCAAGGAACTCTAGAGGGACTCAAACTTCACCACTAAGGAGACCAAAGCTTAACTAAAATTTATTTTCTCACAGTTCTGAAGGCTGGAAGTCCAAGATCAAAGTCTCAGCAGCATAGGTTCCATACGAGGCCTCTCTCCTTGGCATGTCGGTGGCTGTCTCCCCCCACCCCTCCCCCACCCCCGTCCACGTCTTCCTTGGTGACTGTCTGAGTCCCAATCTCCTCTTCCTATAAGGACAACGGTCCTATTGGATTAGGACCCACCCACATGGCCTTATTTCACCTTAATCGCCCTCTTGCAAGGCCCCGTCTCCAAACACGGCCACATCCCGAGGTTCTGCCGGTGAGGGCTTCACCACAGGGATGGTGACACAAGTCAGTCCCCAACAGTATCTTATGTCCTGACTCACCGGTGAATTGAAGCGAACAGAGAACGTGGTCATTCGGCCAAATAATAAATAGTCACTGAGCATCTGGGGAGAAGGGAGCGTGAGCAGGCGCTGAGGTAGGGTGGCCAGGACGCCCAGCCCTGCCCTCGGGGAGCTACCGGCAGCAGACGTTTACTGGAAAAGAAACTGAAGGATGAAATCTGGGGGAAGCCCACCTGGAAACACAGGTTTCGATCCGGTGAAGCGTGCTCATTCTCCCGTGCATGCTTTCTCTTCTGTCCATTACAAAATGAAAGGCCAGGGGGCTGTCGCCTTTCTTTTCCGAGGTCACATCCCAGAGGAAGCGGGAGGGAACGCAGGTCACCCGGACCCGAGCCAGCGTGCCTCGGGGGAGACCGTGTCTCAAGCGTTCTTGCTTCTGGCGGACAAGAGACACATGTCACGCCGGCGGTGACCCGCTAGCTTGACCGTGACAGACGAGGATTCCGCCAGCGCCCGTCCCTGTGCGTGCAAGCCGGGCCTCCCGCATCATGAGAAGCGGTTTTCTACGAAAGCCCGGTTCTTGCGGGGCTCTCTTTGCGGTGCTTGGCTTCCGCCCGGCGCGATGGGAAACGAGGGGAAACGCGCCTACATCGTGGCGAGCAGGTGCGGGACTCAAGCAGCCCACGCGTAAGCGGCCGCTGGAGCGTGAAGGGAACACGGACGGAGAAGCGTGTGCGTCATTCCAGAGTTAATCATCACGGTGCATAATTTTCTTTGGAAGACCCGTTTATAATAACACTTTCTAAAAGTGCCAAGCAAAATAATGACACACTGGGCAAGCCATCAACACCAAACAACTGGGCAAATGCCTCGTTCACCAAGTTCTCAGGTCAACGCAAGGTTTTATTTTATTTAAATCAAGGATTCGTTTAAAAAAAAAAAAAAGAAAAAAAGAAAACAAATTAGGCGGGCGTTCTTATTTTGTGGTTTCATCACTTTTCTTGTTGTGACAGTTTTTACTTAGTAGTGGGATTCTTTCTTAAAAGTCAACACGGTAAGGTGAGATGGACACGCCGTGCCGGGACACCTGATGGGACGGAGCCTGACACGTGGGAGGCACCACAGGCCAGAGATAGGATTTCTGGCTCCGAGGAGGCAGGATGTCGACATGTCAATGTTTCAGGGGAGCATTAAGAGGACACCTGAGAAAGTCACGCGAGCTCAGCCGTAGTTTTGGGAAGTCCTGACGCTGACGGGCTCTCAGAGTTACGGTGCATGCATGACCGGCAGGTCCTGAGAATGGGGACCTAGGAGAGCAGTGGTCTGCCCGTCCGCGTGCTCGAGGCTGGCGTTCCCAGCCGTGTGCTTCCTGCTGGGCGTACAGCCCGAGTGCACCAGGCGGGGCTGAGTCGCACGGACTTGGCTACCCTACATTTATCGACCTGGTTGGTTACTTACACCAAGAGAGTTCTCACACATTTAAAACTATCTCTTACATACCTCTGGTGCATTTATTTTAAACGTCTTAACAGATGCCGTATAAAGCAAGGGGGCAATGCCATCACCTGAACTAAGTTAAATACTACACGACAGGAGGCCACAACCAGACCCAGGGGACCCTGTTCCCCAAGAGGTAGGTAGCAATTCTTTATGGCTGATCCATAACTCAGTTTCCCAGATGTCTTCCCCAGTCTTATGCAGTCTCGTCTAGCCTTTGAAAACCGTCAGGGTGCTACTATACGGGCTGGATGACAACATGTCTATGTCACTTAACTCTGTAAAACTTAGAGAAGTTTACACGTTCGCAGAAATTCTCCTTCTTAATGGACGCATGGGATTTCTGTCCTATGGAGATATTAGAACTTATTTACATATAGCCTATTGATGGACATTTATTATGGTACATCCATTTTATGTGCTTGATCCTGCAAAAGCAAAATCTTCATCGTTGTCTGCTCAATTTGTTATTTCTGTAACTTCGACACCAGAACCATTGCTCAAAAGGTTGGGCGCATTTTAAACTCTGATATAACCAAATTACTCTTTCGAAAGGCCGAACCCTTGTATATTTGCTGTGAACCAGCGTGGCCAGTAATTCCAGGTCCTGAGTGGGAATGGCGTGGAATTAAGAAAATAGGCTTAGAAGGGGAAAGGTGGGCTTGAGAGGGCTCTCTGCAAGGCAGAAGAAGGCTTGCAAAAAGCGAGTCTCCACACACACACACACACACACACACACACATACACACACACACATACACACACCCAGCTTTATTTATAGGGCAAAGTGAGGTCATTAGCAAATCAAAGCGATCATTAAAACAAAGTCCCGTTTCCAAGGCAACCTAAGAAATGCTCCCCCAAGTGCAGAACACCTCTGCCATACACAACATCTTAACTTCACAAAACAAAGGATGAAAAGGACACTGCCTCAAGCCTTTCTGAGGGACGTGGGGGGAGGACAGTACAAACAATCCAGCACCACAGCTAGCATGGAGGTGCGGGGGAAACAGCCTTTAGCCACTTCACTAAAGCAAGTGGGGTGGGGGGTTGGGATGAGTGCAGACACTCAGCTTTACAGCCAATAGGGAGGAGTGGAGGGAGCTTTACAGCCAATAGGGAGGAGTGGGGGGAGCTTTACAGCCAATAGGGAGGAGTGGGGGGAGCTTTACAGCCAATAGGGAGGAGTGGGGGGAGCTTTACAGCCAATAGGGAGGAGTGGGGGGAGCTTTACAGCCAATAGGGAGGAGTGGGGGGAGCTTTACAGCCAATAGGGAGGAGTAGGGGGAGGGCAGAACTTAGCCTTTTTTGCTAAGCCTCCAACTACAAGAGCTTGGGGCCCCTTGCAGCCTCCCACATACATTCCTGCCAGTGACGCGCGAGAGCACCCACGTCCCCACCACCCGCCGTCTCGGAATATCATTGACCTGCTGTGTTGCTTGCTGTCTTATAGGCTATAGAGGTATCCGATCGACCTGTCATTTTGCATTTAGTTAATTATTAGTGACGTGTAGAATCTTCCTGTGGGGTTTCTTGAGTCTGACTCTGTTTCCCCGGCCAAAATGAGTGGAATGGTCAGGGTTTCCTAAGACCGAAGTCATTGTGATGACGACCATATTGACGATGACGAGACGGTTGATAGCAACGCTACTCCTCGCTAAGCAGTGAAGGAGCGCGCGGACATTTCACCACCCGGGCTTCCATCGCCACGCCCCCTCGTGACTGACGCGGGCAGCACCGCCCCGCGGTGTGGCAGAGACGGAAAGGTATTATAGAAAGGGGCACAGGTACACCGTTACCCGGCTTACAGGTGAGCTGCTGCGCTGGCAGCGGGCGGGCCGTTTTCCTCGCTGGGACCCACGCGCTTGACACCCACGCTCTGCAACCGAGCTAAGCTACCTACCATTCTTCCTTTCCAACTCTGCAAGAGCTTGTTGGTCACCAGGTGCAATGCACCAGCCGGACGTACTTTTTTTTTTTTTTTTTTTTTTTACAGGGACAGAGAGAGAGTCAGAGAGAGGGATAGATAGGGACAGACAGACAGGAACGGAGAGAGGTGAGAAGCATCAATCATCAGTTTTTTGTTGCCGTTGCGACACCATAGTTGTTCATTGATTGCTTTCTCACATGTGCCTTGACCGTGGGCCTTCAGCAGACCGAGCCACCCCTTGCTGGAGCCAGCGACCTTGGGTCCAAGCTGGCGAGCTTTTGCTCAAGCCAGATGGGCCCGCGCTCAAGCTGGCAAGCTCGGGGTCTCGAACCTGGGTCTTCCACATCCCAGTCCGACGCTCTATCCACTGCGCCACCACCTGGTCAGGCTGGACATACTTTTTATCTTCTTATTTTTTCTTTTTTTTCTTTTTTTGCTACTGCGTTTCAATTTCTCTCATCACTCACTACCTTATCCATACCCTGGTGACTGCGTGTCCAATGTGAATTATAACATCTTTCCTATTCTTACGGCAGAAACCACCGACAGGTGACCTCCGAAAATCATGTTTGAAAACAGGTTACGTGCCTCTGAGTATAATTGATTGCGCAAGTGAAAACGCCCAGAGTGATTACACAGTCTAGTACTTACAAAAGTAATTACACTTCAGAAAAATCAAAATTAATTTGTACACTTCTGAGGCGCTTTTAAGGCTGTTGACATTTTATTGTAGTGGCTCTAATGAAATGAAAATTATTAATAATTGTTCCTACTTGAGTGTGACAAATGTCATTTGGGTGGAAAGGCAGAAGCACCACCCAGCGCTGCCAAAGTCGAACGCCTCGAAAGGTGCGGGCGGATGTTAATATTCAGAACGGGGCCGGGCGTCTGCGTTACTCCAGCCACCGGCAGCTCAGAGGCCACACTTCCTTCTGCTCTGTAATGGCGGGACGGTCAGACTGGCCAAGGACCACAAGGAGTGGAGCGTAAACCGAGCCGGCCCGCCCGCGGTGCGAGAGAGGTCACTGAGCCAGCGGGACACGGCGGGGAGCAAGTCTCCTCTCTGGGCCAGGGACACCAGGGACCCCACTGGCTCTCTTGCAAGACACGTTAGGAGAATGAGGGTCTATTATCAGCATTTATTATGCACTTAACAGAATTTAAAATTAGTCACTGTAAAAAAAAAAACAAAAAAAAAAAACAAAGAATATGCCGGGAGTTTGCAGATGAGTTTTTCATGTAAACAAAGAAAATAAAAAATTAAATTAAGTAAGCCACCCAGTTTAGAGGGATGGTTCAAACAGCCTTGGACATTCAGGGTGGTCCTGGAGCTTAGGCCAATACTCTGGGTTTTGTTATCCGTTGTGGTAAAACAGACGTCACATGAAACTGACCGTGAGTGACATTTAGTGACTTCTCACTGCTGTGCCACCATCACTCTGTCCAGTTTCAGAACATGTCAGTCACGCTGAAGGAGACGTCACACCCAGGGCAGCCACTCCGCCAGCCCCTCCCCACGGGGCGGACGATCTTGGAAAAGGTGGCTTGTTCTTGCCTCTCCGGCTCTCACACTGATTGCCATCGGCAGCCTTAGGGACAGGCCTGCGCGGCTCACACTCTGCCCGAGGCTTCTCCGGGGACGTATGTGTACAGAGAGGATGAGGAAGAGGAAGAGAAGGGGAGAGGCTCAGATCTTAAGGACATGGCTCATGCAATTGGAGAGGCCCTGTGAGTCCAAACCCTGCAGCGTAGACCAGCAGGCTGGAGAGCCAGGGAAGAGTTGCAGGTAGGGTCCAGAGGCAGCCCGCTGGCCGCATCCCCTCTCGCACAGGGGCGGTCAGTCAGCCTTTGTTCTGTTGAGGTCGGCAACTGATTGGGCGAGGCCCATCCACTTTACACAGTGCAATCTGCTCTACTCAAAGTCCAACAATTTAAATGTTCGTGTCGTCCATAAAAACACCCTTATCTTATAGAAATATCCAGAATGATACCTGACCCAATATCAAGGCACTCTGACCCACCCATGACGCTGACACACAAAAATTGTCCCCTATGCATTCTGTTTCCGTGTGAACGTGTCCTTACCTTTCTGGGTCAGGAGCTCAACAGAGAGCAGACAGCAACTACGTGTCTGTTACCAGGAATCTCAAAATGAAGCGGCCACATGAGTCACCCTCTGGGAGATATCTCACACACACGCACACGCACGCACACGTGCAGGTTAGCTGGTAACAGTGGACATTTGACACGTACGCACAGCCTTCTGCAGACTTATCCAAAGAAAGTGCCCCTTGGCAGACACTTGAAGTCTTCGACAGTTTTTCATGGATGCGTAAGGCTTAACCGAAGTTACTCCAGGAAATCCATCAAGAGTTCTCGGGCTGCTCCCAAGATCCCCTTGAGAAGAGGCGTTTCCATCAGCTCTTCACCTAGTGTTCACTTTTTCCTGAGCAACGGGCATGACGGTGAACTAATCACCTATAGAAAAACCAGTGTAGGATCTGTGTGGATATTATCAAGTAAGAGCACCTTAAAAACCCGTAACGTTTCTCAACGTAGCTGTTCCCGGGTAGTGCTCCGTGGGGCCATGTTTTGCTGGCATTTGAGTTACGCAGTGTTAAAACAATGCAACGTTGTGAGTAAAATCTCAAGTTAGGCACAGAATTTAAAATGCTGTCATTGGGGCTAGTTAAAAATTAGGCAGGAGACCCTGGCTGGTTGGCTCAGCAGTAGAGCATCAGCTCAGCGTGTGGAAGTCCTGAGTTCTATTCCCGGCCAGGGCACACAGGAGAAATGTGCATCTGCTTCTCCATCCTTCCCCCTCTCCTTTCTCTCTATCTCTCTCTTCCCCTCCCGCAGCCAAGGCTCCATGGGAGCAAAGTTGGCCCGGGCACTGAGGATGGCTCCATGGCCTCCACCTCAGGCGCTAGAATGGCTCTGGTTGCAACGGAGCAACGCCCCAGATGGGCACAGCATCACCCCCGATGGGCATGCCGGGTGGATCTTGGTTGGGTGCATGCGGGAGTCTGTCTCTCTGCCTCCCTGCTTCTCACTTCAGAAAAAAATAATTAGGCGAGAGCTGTATAATTTTGAAGCTGTAGAACCTGGCGTGTGTCAGCCTGTGTGCAGCTCCCTGCTCGCTGAGAAGTAGGAGGTATGATGAGTCTCGAATTAGGCAAGTCGGGTCCAGAGCGGGAAGCCCGACGTGGTGGAGGGGTCAGTTATGAACTCACACATGTGGGCTCAAAGGCAGGACCAGAGAGGCCCACTGCTTACTGCCTATGACAGCCCTTTATGTCCTGTGTCCCTTCCTGAGGGCCTTTCTCGCTGGAGAGGCCGGCCTGGGTGAGTTCCTGAGCACCCTTAGATCTATCCAGTGTCCCACTGATGGCAGACATTAGGTAAGCTGTCCCCCTGCTGAGACAGACCTGTGTTTACAAACACACCAATGAGTTGGCTATTGATGGCTGATGGGCCTTTATCTTGACACGGACAGACAACCTTTCATGTTTCACTCCTTATTTTTACTCTGCCAATCGACTGCATTGGAAATAACTATGGACACACAATCTTGCAGCCTCTACTCAAGCTCTGGGGAGACACTGAATTTCCAGGAAAAAAAAGGCAGCTTCTGCCGATTTGCTTGATGCTAAACTTGCAGCTGTCTTTCGTGAGCGTGTGTGCTTCCAAGAGTTTCTTTCCAAACAAAACCGCTGCTTTATTTTGTACAGAAGATCTAACTGCACGCAGTTGCGTGGGCCGTGCTACAACTGGGTGTAGTCTTCTGAGGTGTGGCCTGTGACTTTCGTGCCAATGAGGATGTTCCCCCCTCCGCCTGCGCGCGGTCTGTGTGACCCGCGGACGCAACGCTGCCGGAAACAGCTTCCGTCCATCCAGGACTTGCGCGGGAGGGTTTCCAGGGGAAAGACGCCAGCCTTGTGAGGACCAGCGCGGCCAGCTGCCTGCTGGGCCTTCTTCTCCCTGAGAAACTCCAGCTTGGCTTGGACCGTCCTGTCTCCGCAAGAAAAGATGGTCACCGCTGGGCTGCCCCCCCCCACCCCCGGCGGACAGGCTGCTGGCCCAACCAAAGCCGTCACGGGGGACACGGCTGAGCTAAGCCGTTAGAATCAGTCCCTGCTACGTGGGCTTCGAAGCAGGGAGCCCTTGGCCAAGACCAAGAGGGATGAAAACGCACGCAGTGGCTTCGGGACTGAAAAGTCCAGACAACTGAGATCTCTCCCGGGGTCTCCTTTGCGGTTCCAGGAAGACTCCCCAAACTCTCTGAGCATCGGTCTCTTCCTCTGTAACAGGCATGTTCGCACCGGCTCGACGGAGCATTCGTGGCCGTTGAGGAACTAGGATGAGGCCGCTGAAAGCACCTGGCGGCTGCTTCTTGTCCTTATTCGCTGCACAGATTCAGCTGAGACCTACAGATGCAGGAAAGGTTCGGAATGTGGCCCTTCCGACGGGAAGAGGAAGGGGGGTCCCGGATATGAAATCAGTCTGTGTCTCTGCTCCCGGCTCCCCGCTCTACACGCCAACACCGGGTTGCAGCTCGCCGTGTTTTCCCGGGAGAGACTCCATGCCTGGCGTGCATCTTGCTGATCTCACCTTCCCAGAGCAGCCCCACCCCCACCCCCGCCCCAGCCCGGCACTCCCTGGGTCTGAGAGGGGGCTGATTAATTAGGACGCGGACAGGTTATCATTAGACCACCACAGACACCATCCCCCGGATCTAATCTTGCTCCTGACTTTTGATAGAGTCATTACTTTTTATGCATATAATTGAAGAGGTTAATAATGTTGGCTTTGAGACATGAATGATGATCCACGATTAGCACAACAAAGGAGATTTGGTTTTCTGTCTCCACACTGGTGCTGGGTCTCTTTATGCCCTGACCCCCCTCCCCCATGAGGAACCCAAACGATACGTTTCTGGGGGAATTCAAAAATCACCCATTTGCCGGCATTTCCATCAAATCTCATCTGGGTTACGGCGTTCACGAGACCGACACTTCTGTCCTTGTAATCGAGTTAACTTTGTCATTTATTGAATTCTGGAGTCCCCCAGTCAAAATGAAAGACCTTTCTCTAGCCCAGCGGTTCTTGACCTTTTTTGAGGTACCGAACCCACCAGTTTCATAGGCGCATTCACCGAACCCTTCTTTAGTGATAAATAAAATGTGGGGTTTTTTCCCCAAATGCAAGACATAGGTATATGTTTTTTTACTGGTGCACAAAATGAGCCGTGCATGAACATCCCCTTGCTCAAAGAACAAAACCAACAAAGTGCATGAACTCACAACAAATGACGGTATTACTTTATTCTGGCCTCCGCGGCAGAGGCTTCTCCGAACCCCTGAGACCGACTCATTGAACCCCTAGGGTTCGATAGAACCCAGGTTAGGAACCACTGCGTTAGGGACTGAACTTCCCCGGAAGCGAGTGCCGGCTTTTGGACATGAAGGTGTCGGTGGTTAAACACTATCTGCAGGACTTCCAGGCTGACCCCCACGGCCAAGGAAGAAGCCGTTTCAGTTAGAACAAAGTGTCTGCCAAGAAGACATCCTTCCTGAGTTATTTCTCCAGAGCCGAACTGCTCCCCAAAACCCCAGGTCAGAACAGACCACCCTTGAATAAACAACCCCCCTGACAACAAGATGGGAAAACAGACGAGCTGTTTGGGGACGGGCAGATAGAGGGGCTTTTCCTGGTTCCAGACGCCGGCCTCCTCTTATTGTAAATGAGGTTTTACTGCCCCGTTGTTAATGTGTCGTCTGCGGCCGCTCTGGCACAATGACTGTGACGATGAGCAGTCACGCCCAAGACCATGTGGCCCGCAAAGCCAAGGCGGAGCTGACAGGGGCACTCCTCAGCTCATGGCGCCTCCTTTCCCGCGGGCTCCCCATTCTCAGTGTTAAAAGGAGAAATGGAGACGCCCTGAACACACACACACACACACACACACACACACACACGTTCACGGGGTGCACACTCAGATTTAGATTGAGAGTGTCCGTTTAATAATAGAAACTCAGTGCTGAGGATTGTGCTTCCTTGGTCATTCCTCTCTCTGACAGCACCCACATCCCTGGTCTGACTCCAGGCTCCGCAGAGCCCACGTCGGTGAACAGGTCAGTTTATTGACTCGTTTTATCATGCAAAACTGACACGGGCTTCTGATTCATCTGTCTCCAAAGGACCAGAACAGCGAATAAATATGTTAGTTCCTCCGGGTCTGGGAAGACGCGGCACGGTGAGTTCAATGTGTGGTGCCGTGGAACAAAAAGCCTCCCGTTTGGTTTAACTCGAGAGCCAGCCTCACGCATCCAGGGGACCGATCAAGTGAACAGCCCCGCACTTTATTTTCCTAAAGCAAATAAATAAGAAAGAGCTGGAGTGCAACTTGGGCAAAGGACAAAGCTGGGTGGTGGTCAGGGGCGCAGGGCAGGGGGGGGATGAGGTGTACTGGCTGGTCCCGAGAGTGTGCTGGACAATACAGGCGCCCTGAAGGGGCGAGGTCTGGCATGGTCTGTGCCAGGGCCGGGGCGTCAGCAGCCAACATGCCCTGAGGACAGGGAGGCGGCCTCAGCACCGACCCTGGGGTGCGTCAGGGCCACACGCTGCAGCCTCCACATATTTCCCTTCCAAGTCCAGAGGGCTGGCTTCCCTCCTGTCTCCAAGTGCAGGCTCTGCACAAAGACGCTGCATTTCCTCATGTCAGGGTCAGATTTATTCCCCAAAGTCACTGCACCCAACCGCTTCGCCCTGATTCTTAGCCCGGCCTCTCCCTTGAGCTGTTTCTGTCCTCTGAGTGTCCCAGTCATGGCCTGTCCGCCACTCAGCAGTGAGGCCAACCAGCCCTCCCCCCACACACACACACACATGTCCCTCCACTCCTGGTCCCGCCAGGTCCCCTAATCCTGAACGGGTCACGTTGGCTCCACGCCCCCACCGCGCTCGGGTCCAGATGCGCGCACAGCCCACAGACAGGCGCCGTTCCCCCTGGGCGGGTGCGCGCGCGGCCCACAGACAGGCGCCGTTCCCCCTGGGCGGGTGCGCGCGCGGCCCACAGACAGGAGCAGGTCCCCCTGGGCGGGTGCGCGCACGGCCCACAGACGGCACCGGTCCCGCTGGGCGGGTGCGCGCGTGGCCCACAGACGGGCACCAGTCGCGCTGGGGCTGGCGCTCAGGGAGGGGAGGACGGAGGAGCGGCTCGTGAGTGGTGGGGAAACAAGAGGAGGGAAGGACTCCTGCACGGACGGACGGACGGACAGAGAGGCTGGGCTCGGATCTAAGGAGCCGGATAAGCTCGAGTCCATGGTTAAGGAGAAAAATAAAAGAAGGAAGAAGGGAAGGAAAGGGAACGGAGGTGGATTTCACGGCGGGCAGGCACCGGGCGCACCCTGGGCCCCCGACTTCTGAAGGGCCCCGCAAAACCCCAACTTTATGCTTTTTTCTAATGACACCAAGTTTGGTTTCCTATGTGCATCTTTAACGTGAATAAGTAGCATATCATATTTTTTATTTATTTAAAAGTATGGTTAACATGTATTTTTATTTTCTCTTCCTTTGTTTCAAAGGGCCCAATATTTTCTGTGTGCCCAGAGCCTCAACCAACCTTCATCCGCCTCTGGGGAGGGCAGAAGAGAGGGGACAAAGGAGATGGGGGGGTGTGAAGAGGGACAGAGGCTGGTTTATTCAAGTTTGCGCCTTTGATCTCAAACCGAGGAGACGGCCATCCCGGTCGGCCACTGACACAGACACATCCCCAGGGACATGGCGCCTGGAGAGCCAGCCCAGCTCTCCGCCTCTCTGCCCAATTTCCCCGCCAGTCGTCAGCCCCCTCGAGCGGGAAGATGTGTCCTCGCTTGCCTGGGATCCTCGCTTTTCTGATTCCTTCAGAACGGACACAGTATACATTCGCTGAGCGGAACACCATCAGAAAACTCAAGGGAGCCTGAATACACATGTGCCACTTCACTGAAAACAGGAAGATATTCAAGGCAAGGTGGTTTAAAAAAAATAAAAGACCCCAAACGTTGAAGGTTAAATTGGGTAAACCAAGAAAAACTCCTCCTGAGTAGGCAGGTCGGGGAGGGCGGTGGGGAGCTTGCAGGTGGAGCTGAGGACTAACCGCTCAGGGACCGCATCCACGGAGCTCAGGGAAGCCCCTGCGTGGGCGCGCACTCCCTCCCTGTCTCCCACCTGGAAAGGGCGGGGCCCTGTCTCCCAGCGCAGCGGTCCTGAGCCTCCCCAGTCCAGGCCTGGCACCAGCAGGCTCCAGAGGCAGGAAGAAGCTGATGACTCCGTCAGTCCAGGTCAGGGTGACATGGATTAAACATCTCCAAATGTTCCCGGTCACGTCCACACCTGCCGCCTGCAACTTGCAGGGGCCCAGGACGAGCTGACCGCCTTCATCAGCCAGACGTGGCAGTTCCTTTGCTACAGTGAATGAGCAGAGAGGGCTCGGGGGCCCCCAGTGTGACTGCTGCCATGGCTTCATCGTCCCAAGCTCTCTCCAGAGCATCCTGGCAAGCTGGGTTTCCTGCTTTTCTGCTCACCCTCACTGACATCACAGACTCTCAACAGCCATGATATACCCCAGGAGGTGATGTTGAAATCCGTAGGGGCATTTTGAATACTAGTGTCCTCGTACCACACATTTACATACTGAATACCTATTTTTTAATTAACATGAAGCTCCTTTTAATTCTGCCTATGTCACAGTTAGGCTTTCCATTGAAAAAAAAATTTTTTTAAGTTGCATGTGACAGGTAGTGTGTGTTCACCGTGATTTCATTTCAGGATAGGGCAGGGGCATTGGGAAAGGTTTTCTTATCGAGAGGAAAACGCGGTCACTGGTGGAACAGGCTCTGTGGGCGTGGCTACGGCGGCTTCCCTGGTTGGGGGGACGTGCCTGCCTCCCAACTTCATTCCCCAAGGACCATCCCCTTGCTGCTCAAATTTCAGCCATGGCAGCCTGACCTCCTCTGGAAATGCTGCTGCTTCCTGCCTCAGGACCTTTGCACTTATATTCCCTTTGTCTAGAGTTCGCTTCCTCTCGATATTTGAAAGGTTGACCTTTCTCTGCCTTTGGGACTCATCCAGAGCGTCTGTCTCAGGATGTCCTGCCTGATGAGCCTCCCCTCCCAGCTTTTTCCCCAGCAATCTCTGCACCTCCTTCCCCTCATGGCCTCTCCCAAGATCTGGAATCGGACGACTGACCCATTTATTTATGACTGTCCTCCTAGCTTCAGGAGAAAACTCCACGGAAGCAGAGAATCTCTTGGTCTGGCTCATGTATGGACCCTCAGCCCTTAGAATCAGGTCGATGCTTTTTCTTATGAGAATAAAACCCTCCTTCTGTCATGGGGTCGTCATGGGGTTGCATGAGGCGATAGAGTTTTTGCTGTCCCGCGCACCTGCTCCCTCCTGGGCTTGGACGGCTGTGTGGCCGATGAGGACACTGCTGTACAGAGAGGGCAAGCGGCTAGCCTGACGTCACACAGCCAACACGCGATGAAGGTGGGATGTGAACCTGATGGTTTTGCACCACGCTAGAGTTTCCAATACAGAGTCGGTCACCAAGATGCGACGACGACACTGTCAGGGTGACAACGGGCTCTGCCCTGGCCTGCAGCCCACCCGAGCCAGGCTCTGACCTCAGCTGTCTTGTCTCAGCAGAGACAAGAGCACTAAACGTCCCCGGCACGATTTACCAGGGAGGAGTTTGCACTGGTGGGTGTGGGGACCCCCAACCTTCAGTAGCTCTGACTCCAATAAGAGGCGGGGTCACGCACCTCCCTCCAGGGCCCAGTGGCCTCCCGGGCGGACAGCCAGGCTGGGGCCGCCATCCGCCCCTGCCCGAGTCGGCGCTGGGATGAACTCAGCTGATGAAGGTCATCGCCACAGCGAGGGGCGTGGGCTTGTCATGGAAGATGCAGCGCACGGTGTCAGAGGGCCACAGAGGGCTGTGAGTTTCGGGGCCCGGAGGCCGGGAGGGGTCAGCTGCCGTGGCCTCTCGGAACCTAACACGCCGGCCGGATGCCACGTACGGGCGTCCCACTAAGGCCCCACCCAGCCCCGTGTTCTTTTGAGGCATCAGATTTTTCCCTTGTGCGGGAGGAATGCGTTCTAGACATCTGCATACTGCGCCGTGACGACGGGTGACAATTCCACCACCCCCACCACCAACAATGAAACGTCACTAACAAGTCACTGAGTTTCACACCGTGGACCTGAGTGTGGCCTGTTCCGGAGGGCGATAAGAAGGATGTCACCGGGTGTTCAGTCGAGCACCTACAGTGGGTCAGCGCAGGGCTCCTCACTGGGACCCCCACTTAACACGCGAGGACACCGGGTCACAGAGGGTGAAGCAGACCGTTCCGCTCGCTCCCATGGCAGGTGCGCGCTCGGGGGGGGGGGGGGGGCGTGACCCGGGGTCGGCTGCAGAGCTCGTGTCTCTGGGAGCTGGCACTCCAGGTGACAGGTGACAGGTGCACTTAGAGGTCTCTCCTGCAACAGCAGCGTTTTCAGAGGCAGTACAAGAGCTTTGCTCTCGTGGCTACACAGTAATTATATGAACCAAACTTTTATCCCTTCATATTTATTTTTGACACTTAGCGATCGCACGTAGAAATGGAATAATGCGTTAACACGTAAATCTCAAAGCCCAGCCAGCGGGTGGCCTTCTTTGGCTCCGAATTTCGGGCCTCCCTCGGCTGGTTTGAAACCACAGTTGAAAAATTACACTGACGATCCCAGAAATGAAATAAAAAGATTTGAACTCCCATGATCACCACTATTATGTCCCATCATCCAGAAAATGTAGCCCATGAAATAAAATAAGAAAAAAAAAAATCAATATGAAACATACAATTATTAGAAAATAGAAAACTGAATTATTTTTTGCTGGTGATATTGTCTGCTTTGGAAGGTCAATAAAACCAACCAAAAGTATAAAAATAATGAGTGTTCCCTAATGGGTTGAGTTGCCAAAATAAAAAAAAAAAAAAAGATAAACAAAGAAAAATGGTTTCATTATGTATTTCTCAAACAAGTCAGACACGTGACTGATGAACACCCGCACTCACAGGCAGAGATGAAAATGAAACATGTTCAAACGGAAGTTAGTAAGAAATTTACAGAGTCAATATAAAGGTAATTATAAATTCAATTTGTAGGCCAAGTAATTAAATGAATAGTATTAACATCATCTATTGCTGGGAAGGAATTCACAATACTCTAAAGATGCCAATTTTACCCTGATAATTTATACATTTAACAGATGGTAATAAAAAGGAAACAAGAGTTTTGTTGGTTTTTTTTTTTTGAAATTAGACAAAACATTTTAAACTTTGTGTTGAAGAATCAGTAGGTGATAATGGATGTAAAAAAATCTGGAAATGACGACTTGAGGCCCGACCAGGTCGATCAGCCAGTTATCCCGATAAGCCAAGGTTGTAGGTTCAATCCCCTGTCAGGGCACAATCAAGAATCACCCAGTGATAAATAAGTGGAACAACAAATTGATCTCTCTCTCTCTCTCTCTCTCTCTTCTTTCCTCTCTCTCTAAAAATCAACAAATAAAAAAATTTTTTTAAGACTCAAAATCTTGTTTGTAAGTTATCAGATTAAAAGTGTTATGGAAGCTTTGCTGTCCGATTCCCTCTGAGGGTGGTGAATCAAATCAGAGAACGTGGAGACTGCCCAACGCCACGTAGCAGGGCTCTTGATTTAGCCTATGGAATATTAACCACTGTTCTGATCTCTCACCTGACATCCCTGAACAAAACAATACTAATACAAAGACAAAAGAAACAGAATAACCATCTACATTGATGACAATGAACGCTCAAAACGAAGCTGAGAAGAATTACGTGTATTCACACATATATCCCGACGTTCAAGGAAATCCTAAATATAAAAGCACGAACGGACAATTGTGATGTCATCGACGTCCTTTTTTAATGGTAGAAAAAGAAAAATACAATGCTTTCAGTATAAACTATGTTAGAAAAAAAAAATGAAAGGTGTTTCCTATACTAGGCACAAAGAAATTGCTTTACAAAGACATAAAACGTTCCTCTCTTTATAGAGAAAGTTAATTCACCTAATCCTCACAAAAACAGAATAATGAGCCGTCCGCAAGACTAAAGCCACGATAAGACAAGCATCACAAATAGCTAATAAATATAGAAGGCTGTGTTCACACTCCACGGTGATCAAAGGAATCGAAGTTTAAACAGCGTGAATGTCATTTGTTAAGCTGCCACGTTGAAAATAGGTGCATTTTAACAATATTTTCCAGCGCTGGTGAAAACACAGCCAGCACAGCATCTGCATACATTACTGCCGAATGCGTGTGACTCGGCAGAGCGGAGCGCAGGACAATTTGGCAACGGGGGCCCGCCCAGAGCGTTGACACACGGCAGCGTGTCGTTTGGTCGGCAACCAAACACGGGTCTCCTGGCTCGTGCGTTTGTTTGGGTACCCGTGTCCCGCTTCTGCCCTGTTTTCCGTTCTTGACTGGGTTTATTTCCCTTGACTCGCACCCTTGACCTCAGCCAAAGGCTGGGGAGCGATCCCTTAACCCTCGCGCACACACACACACACACACACACACCGTGAAGGGGAGCCTTGTCCTCACCACCTTGTGAACGAGGAAAGTGGGGTGAGAGGCAGCGAGGTGAGTCCGGGAAGAACTGGCTTCCCCAACCTCAGACCTTCCCAAAGCTTGTGCCTGCTCCCTGCCACGGGCACAAGGACACACAGAAGGCCATAGCTTTGTTGTTGGTAACGGAAGAGAAGAGGGGAGAATTGATAGTGAGCCAGAGGAGTGAACGCACATGAGGTGATGGTGGCAGACGTGAGGCTGCAGAACTTCTGAGCGGCACCTGTTCAAGTGAAAGAACAGCTGTTCAATCTTCTGCTTCTCCACCCTTCCCCCTCTCCTTTCTCTCTCTCTCTCTCTCTCAGCCTCCCACAGCCATGGCTCTATGATTCAGGTGAGCTGGCCCCGGGCGCTGAGAATGGCCCCATGGGGTCTCTGCCTCAGGTGCTAAAATAGCTCGGTTGCCTAGCCACGGAGCAGCGGCCCCAGATGGACAGAGCAGGGTCCGGTAGGCGGCTTACTGGGTAGGATCCCAGTCGAGGCACATGCAGGAGTCTCTCTCTGCCTCCCCACCTGCCACTTAATATAAATATTTAAAATAAATTAACAAGAGCAAAGTGTACCAGAATATGAATCATGTCAAGTGGATATAATATAGCTAAGTATTCTTAATGGATATGCAGTTTTTCATTTATTTAATATTTTTAAAATTTATTTTATAGATTTTAGAGAGTAGAAGGGAGAGAGAAAGAGAGAGAGAGAGAGAGGCAGGAACATCAATCTTTCCTTGCATGTGCCCTGACCGGGAACTGAACACCCCACGGTGGTGGGTCTGTCCACGACGCACACCAACCTTGCAGCCGGGGCACCAGCAACGGTCCCTCCGACCCTCGAGGTCACAGGCCACACTTGAAAGGGGGGTGCAGGTCCAGGAGGTACAGTGACAGAGCCCGCAGAAAAGCCCACCCAGTCCACTTCCTAGTACCTGTCTCACGTGGGTCTGAGCGGGGAGCGAGGCGCAGGCTTCTGAGCATCGCCGGCGTGGGGACGCCTCCCCGCCGCAGCACCGGGAGGAGACACAGCTCTTCCGTGACCGGGAGGAAACAGAGGACTTGGCTCTGGTGTTAGTCCCAGCGGGTGGGGGACACGGACCCGTGGAACCTATTAGAACCCATGGAGGGGAAAAGCCGCATGCTCTCTATCCTCACAGGAAAGACAAAAGAGTCAGGGGGAAAGAAAGCGGTGAGAAGTGGCGGCCGGTAGGAGGGCTCCTCGCTGGTGAGTAACAGGGAGTGGTGGGGACTGTGGCGCTTCCAACAGGGAGTCGGTCTACACACGCACCGTACCCACCTCCAGCTGCTGAATGCCTGATGGTCATTCAAACACAACTGGGGCAAAGGCACTAAAATTTAGTGAAAAACCCAGATATCTGAATTTTCTTACGCAAAATAGATACTCAGTAACATATTCCTTTTCAAACAGGACAGCTCAGCCAATGAGGGAGGACCAGAGAAGCTCGTCCATCCGTCAGACGGTCCCCGAAACGAGACCTAACGGCTCTCACGTGCCCCGTCTTCCACACGTGGGCTCCTTCCCAACCTCCTCTTTCTGTATCGCTTTTGACGCTCCCGTTTCCTGTGACAGCCCGGCCCGGCCGCTTCTGGCTTAGCCGCGGTCTCAGTGGAAAGATCTTAAAGCTTTTATCAACAGATAATGAGAAGGAAAACTCGTACAATAGCCGACATCAGGCACGCTGCCCGTCACCTTTCCTGGCTCGGTTCTCTTACTTTTCCAGATTTAAAAAACAACAAAAACAGGTATTTTCACAGCATCCTATCAGCGTGAGAATCTAGCACTGCTCCCCTCAAGACTCAGGAGGAAGAAGCACAGATACTCCACCTGACAGCTATTCGGAAACAAACCCGGCGAGTACGCGGGAATAGGATACTATTCAAACAACACTCCTCTTCCTGCGGACTGTAGGCTCCCTGAACGGCCGTTCTAAAAAACGATAAAACCTATTCACCCGTGGAACTCGTTTGTGTGAACGTGCTCATTACGGAGACATTAAAATAAGAGAAACGTATGCCGCAGTTTGAGAGATAAAAACACACTGCATGGTATAAGGAAATAGTCCTTGTCAAAAGAGCAAATATTAGCAGAAAATAAAGCCCACGTCGAGTGCAAAGCAGAAACAGACGCAGTGGGTGTGTGTGTGTGTGTGTGTGTGTGTGTGTGTGTGTGAAACTGAGCTGGGTTTTCTCTGGGTCTGTTCGTGTTCCAGTGATGGACTCGGGTGCGGGGATTTGCGTGGTTCTGTCCCACGGATGCCCATTACTCGTCTGTTTTCGGAGCGGCTCACAGTGTCTGGGGGCCCTGAGCGGGGGAAAGCGGGTGGGAACCTCGGCGTCCTCCACGCTGAATACTGCAGACGGGTTAACTTTCCAGGGAGGACACAGAAATAAAAACGGGGAACAGGGCCGTCGAAAGCTTTCACACACACGCTCCGTTTTCTCTCCGGCTGGAAACGGTTTTGCTGGGCTCCTTCAGGGGGCCCCGGTGTGCGGAGCCCCGAGTGCTGGGAGCGGGGCTCCCCAGCCACACGAGCAGCACACCAAGGGCTCAGCCTCCAAGTCCGCAGGCACCCCGGCCACCTCCACTGGGGACAGGGGCGCTGGCACGTTCGCCCACCTGCCTCACGAGAAGAACGGGGCCCCTCTCCCCCGGCGCTTCGGTGCGGAGTATCTGCGACGCTGGTCACGCCACGCACGCTGCTTCAAGGTGCGGTCAGTACCTGCCCCCTCTCTGGGACCGGACACAGGCAGCACCTCCACGGTTCCGTCCTCTGAAAGGGTTAGAAAGAAAACGGACCGGACGGCGAGGAAAGCACGCCCTCGGCGGCGGGCTAGAACCCCCAGCGTGGAAAACAGCGTCCCGGTCCTTGGAAGTCCTAGAGTGACCCCTTTGAGGGACCTGCACTGAAGCTGCTATTTCCTGGCAGCCTCTGAAGGAAAAAAAAAAAGGTCTTTCTTCAAGTGAACGGTGCAGGTTACAAAACGGTTTATAAAGTGTTAGCGGGCAGATGAAAGAATGTTAATAAAGCGGACCCCTGTGTTACCCACCGCCCAGGTGAGGGACGGATCGCCGGTGAAGTGGGAGACGCCCGGCCCGCGACCTTGAGGTAATCACAGTCCTACACGGCACGTGGACCATTGGCCGTTCCCTCTGACCGCATCCCCGTGCCGGTGTCTGTACACGGTCTAAACATGCCTGTCTAGCGTGGGAGTGAGTGCAGGATTTTGTGTGTCTTCCCGTGACGTCCCTCTTCCTTTGCTCCGCGTTGACTTCGAAACCCGCTTCACAGCGATAGAGGTAGAGCTGTGGCTAGTTCCTCACCAGCACAGGGGGCCCGCTGTCTCAGCAGACCGCCCAGTACGGGTCCATCCTACGGCTCACGGATCGGGTCTCAGGGGTCAGAGTGTGACCGTCTTTTTTGGGGGAGTCACTGTTCAGCCCCCCTCCCATGGCCTATCTGGTTATGGGTAGAGTCAAGATCTTCAAACCCTGGCTGTTCCGACTTGACGGATGCAGAAGGGGCCGGGTGAGGAGGAAATGGCGTTCCTGGAGCACGGGGAGGGCCAGGCAGAGGGGGTGATGGGCGTCAACAAGGTGCCTCAGGGCCGCGCTGGAAGTCATTGGAGGAAGCAGGGGCCACCCCGACACACACACCTCCACACTCTTTCTTTCACATCTCATTGTCTCAGTCAAGTCGAATTTCCCCACCTGGCCTGGGATTAGAGTCTCAGCCTCAAAATTATTATACCCTTTCAGCCTGAAGCGTTTCGTTAATCATTCATTGAGAAAAGGTGTGTTGAGCCTGACCAGGTGGTGGCGCAGCGGATAGAGCGTCGGACTGGGATGCGGAAGACCCAGGTTCGAGACCCGGAGCTCGCCAGCTTGAGCGCGGGCCCATCTGGCTTGAGCAAAAGCTCGTCAGCTTGGACCCAAGGTCGCTGGCTCCAGCAAGGGGTGGCTCGGTCTGCTGAAGGCCCGCGGTCAAGGCACATGTGAGAAAGCAATCAATGAACAACTAAGGTGTCGCAACGGCAACGAAAAACTAATGATTGATGCTTCTCATCTCTCTCCGTTCCTGTCTGTCTGTCCCTATCTGTCCCTCTCTCTGTCCCTGTAAAAAAAGAAAGAAAAAGCATGTTGAATAACTGATAACTATAAATAGAACTGCAAAAAATACGTCCAACCCCAAATAAATTGCCTACCATACTGCAAATCCATGCACACGCACTCACATGCACACACACGCATGCACACGCACTCACATGCACACACACGCACTCACATGCACACACACGCATGCACACGCACTCACATGCACACACACGCATGCACACACACACGCACACACAGGTCTGAAGCACTCCTGTTGTTTGGACATCTCATAAACTCACAGAGTCACGGTAGGCATACTTCCACAGTGGTTGATCTTCTCGTTTTGTGAAACTTCTTTTTAGTGACCCCAAGGGAGCGCTCCTCCTTTGGAGTGGGAGCATCAGAGAAACCCAGCATCGTACGCGCTTCTTTGAGACACGAGAAACAGACCCTGAAGTTCATTCAGGACAAGGGGCTCGCCTCGTCTGTTCTAGAGAACATTTCTAAGCCATGTATCTGTGGACTTCACCCCCCTTCCTTGAGCTACGAGGACACTGTGTTCTGTCAACTCCCCTTGAGATGTTTGATCGGCGACAGTCAAAGCCCAAGCCAAGAGCCCTGGGACTCTGGAGTCAGCACTCCTTGTCTTCTCTTTAAAAAGGGAGAGCCTCAGGTAATCCCTCCCGCTACCCAGTGCACAACCAACGTGACTCCTTCCAACAGGAACACAGTGTCAGCTATTTTGTCTTGCTCATCCGTTTTAGTTTTGTTAGATCCTTTGTTTCTTTGATGCTCAGAATATTGCACCATTTGGCTGTAAAATCTACATGAGAAGAGCGTTAATTAAAGACAGACACATTGCAATGGAGACAGTGTTAAAATTAGGCTTGAAGGTACAATGTAATTAATTTTGTACAAGAGAAACATAAAAGAGGGGAGAAGGAAACGGGAGGAAACAGGCACCACCACCCACCACATGGTAATGAGAAGTACAATCACAGATTAGACAGAATGAGACAGACACGGGGAGTAATCAGACATCGAGGCGGGGGGGGGGGGTCACAAAGGGTCACCTGCTAAGTGCTCCTGACAATTAAATGGGGGACCACACACCTCGTGTCATGATGTGTGTTGTCCCATGGACAGGATGACGTGTGTCGGGTACCTGCCGGCTGGATAAAGAAGATGAGGGTTCCAATCTGCTACGAGCCTGGACAGCGGAGTTCAGAACGTGACTGAGAAGCAATCCCACGTCGTCAAACCGTAAGACACGGAGAAGGGACTGCGGTCAAGCTCACCTCCCTTTCACGACGGGGCCAGAACTGCCCAGTGCATTTGAAGTTCATTATTCCCAGAAAAGTCAACGTTCGGAGGACCGTGCTTAGGGCTAACTTGATTTACGACGTCCGGCAAGAGGTCATGGGTATTTACTGCCTCTGTGGTTCAGCAGGGCGTCGGGACGCTGAGACCGACGTTTCAGAAACCTCATGAACGTGCAGTCCAGTAAAGAAGAAAAATTAATTTAGACAAAAACGTTCTTCGTGTGGGGAATTCATGCTGTGACCCTGCGACAAGGGCGCGGACCGAAGATAACTGACGCAGAACACGGGAGGCAGGACGGGCTCCTTAAGCACCGGTGCGGCTGCTTGCGGGCTCTGCTGAACGCCAGCCATCCGGTGCTGTTTCACTGGAGTCCAGGTCACGCTCTCCCAGTTATCCGTCCGTGGGGGAGGAAGGTCGGGGTTTGCGTGGACCCAGCTGCATCCCGGCTGGTACGTTCTGTGGGCTGTGTCTCTGCCGGGCCCCCGCCCGGGAGGTGCGTTCTGTGTGACGTCTGGTCAAACCCGGCACGGCGCGGAACTTAATGTCTCATTTCGCAGAAGAGGAGGGAAGAGCTGGGAGGTGAGTGACGGGTAAAGCCTGGCAGAGCCCGGCAGGGAACCCCTTCAGGGGGGACTCCAGAGCTCACCTGCTGAAACTTAACCAAAACCCCGGGGGGCCTGCTCTGTCCCCCACTGGTCACAAATCCCACGCTCAAGCGAAGGCTGCGCCCGTTAACGGCCTGGCGGTGTCTGCAAGGCCACAGTCCCGGCCCAGGGTGGTTGGTGGCTCTGCTGGTTTCTGCTGAGAGAGCGTGAGGACGCTTTTCCCAGAGAGACCCCCCCACCCCCCCACACACACACACACCCCGCCCCCCCACACCCCCGCCAGCTGCAAAGCCGCCCCTTTTGTCACCTTCTTTCTCCTCATCCAAGCCCCACAGAGTCTGCCGCTGAGAGTCGGGGGGAGGGATTAGAACCCGCATCTCTCCAGTCCAGGGGGAGCTTTTGGTTGTGGCTCCCGTCCCCCTCCGCGTCACCGTGTCCGCTTCCAGACTAAGTAACGCTCCCTCCCGCAGAGCTTGGCCGGGAGGAGGACATCTCATGCTGCGCCTTTTCCTGCCTGCGACCCCCAGTCTGACAAGCGGGGCGGACATCGTCCGAGGGAGCCCCCGGGCTCCTCGTGAATTCACCCCGCCAGGCGGTTCAAGCCGCGGTCGGATCTCCCCACAGCCGTGTTCAGCTGAAGTGTAAGCAGTGTTCCTCTTTGACGCCAGTCTTCTGTCCGAGCGGAGGGCTCGTGATAAAAAATGATGGAGGTGGCTTTCTCATCATGACGCGCACCGGTGCCGGGTCCTCCCGCCGTCTGTCACGGCGGGCACCTCTCGGCTCCTCTGTGAGCGGACGCCCACGGTCCGGAGCACCCCGCGTTGTTCCTGCGAACAGAGCAGCGGCTGGGCTGAGGGGGCCACTGGGAAGCCCAGACCCGGGGGCCGGGGCCGTCACACCAGTCCTGTGCCGTGCGCCGTGCGTCTCTCCATCTTCCGCCGTGAATTCCTAAAGCCGGTCCTGTGCCGTGCGCCAGGCGCCTCTCCATCTTCCGCCGTGTGTTCCTAAAGCCGTTCCTGTGCCGTGTGCCGTGCGCCGTGCGCCTCTCCATCTTCCGCCGTGAATTCCTAAAGCCGGTCCTGAGCCGTGCGCCAGGCGCCTCTCCATCTTCCGCCGTGAATTCCTAAAGCTGGTCCTGTGCCGTGCGCCAGGCGCCTCTCCATCTTCCGCCGTGAATTCCTAAAGCCGGTCCTGTGCCGTGCGCCGTGCGCCTCTCCATCTTCCGCCGTGAATTCCTAAAGCCGGTCCTGTGCCATGTGCCGTGCGCCTCTCCATCTTCCGCCGTGTGTTCCTAAAGCCGGTCCTGTGCCGTGTGCCGTGCGCCTCTCCATCTTCCGCCGTGAATTCCTAAAGCCAGGCCAGCAGATGCTGAAGGTCTGTAAGTGGCATTCTTGAGCTTTTAACTTTCACATAAAACAGCATAAAAGATGACCACGTGTCCGCAAGGAACCTGGCTCCTGCCGGCCATCAATTCCTCCGCACGTTCCAGACGCAGGACCCAGTGCTCGCTGTCAGCTCGGCCATTTCTCATGGGGCTTGTTTTTATTTGGGTTGCAGGTGTTGAAAAAGCTGTCAGATACGTATATATTAATATCTCTATTTATACATGCACAGTTCCAGAATCATCTGGATACACACCCACACACACAAACACACTGATCTACTTTCTCCGTCCCACCAAGTCTTCTGTCAATGGAATCTGTTCCAGCAGACACGCCCAGTGACACAGCCCCACGGGTGAGCTGGAAGGAATCGTTCCTGAATCGGATCCCGAAGAATGTCTTGAACGGGGTCTAATCCATTGTCTCCTGAGACAGACCACTTGACCGTTAGAAATCACTACTAGACTCTGCTTTCTTGCTTGGAGAAAACATCTGTTTTCCTAGAACTTCCACCTTTTAAGATGCATTCAAGAAGTGTGCCTATCGAAACGGCAATTATATATGAGACAGTCCCAGAAGAGAGTCTCACAATGAGGACGAACTTTGGAAAGTCATCAGCTTATCCGTGACATTCTAACTACAGGAGAGAAGGAGTCACGGGCAATACTACCCTGTGGAGAATAAAAGACAGACGAGGGACAGTGGAGGACAGGCCTCTGAGGGTCAACCCTCCCCTTGGCTTACGTTGGTCAAGATGCCAGCTGAAGCGAGATGGCGCAGTCAGACAGAGGTGTTGGCACAGCTGGTGAGGGGACCCCTCCGGGGATGGAGACCCTCTGCGGGGCAGGTGCCGCCCACAGCACTGCCGCTGGCTGGGGGAGGGAGCATGCTCTAGAGGAGAGAACCGCCCGGCCAGCATCTTTGTCTCTGAGGAAGGTAGACGCTGCTAAGGTCCGGGCGAAAGGGACCCAGAGGAGGGAGTATCCCAGCCCTCAGTCCTCACACCGCTCTCTGAGCTGCTAGTGACCCCCTGCGTCCACCCGGGCTGAGCCCACCAGGAAGCCAGACGGCAAGGAGTCAGGGCAGGCCGGTGGCCAGGGCACAGAGCCTGAGGCAGAGAGAACCGGGGGAAAAGGTACCCCCGCAAGATGATAAAGGGATTGGTGGAGTCACGCGTTTTAAGGCAAATCTCTCTGTAAAAGAAAGCCCAGATTTACTGAGATCCCCGGGAGTCAGCTACAATTTGACTTGGATGCGGCTTTACAAACTACGTAGTTTAAGGGTCTATTCCTGTTGGGGATACCGCGGTGGAAGAGAAGTCTGAGTGCCCGTGGCGGGTCTCAGACCATCCACGTAAGTGCATGACACAAACAAAGAAGATGACAGGCGGCAGGACCCACTGGAGCGGACGGTCTGACGCAGCGGAGAGCCCGGGTTCCAGAAGCCTCGGGTGGCTTCGCTCAGCCGGCACGGAAGGTAACAGAACCCACCAGTTTCATAGGCGCATTCACCGAACTCTTCCTTAGTGATAAATAAAATATGATTTCTTTTTCCAAATTCAAGACATAGGTATATGGTTTTTTTTACTGGTGCACAGAATGAGCCGTGCATGAACATCCCCTTGCTCAAAGAACAAAACCAACAAAGTGCATGAACTCACAACAAATGACGGTATTCCTTTATTCTGGCCTCCGTGGCAGAGGCTTCTCCGAACCCCTGAGACCGACTCATCGAACCCCTGGGGTTCCATAGAACCCAGGTTAGGAACCACTGATCTAGGAAGAGAGCAGGCAATGTGGAGGCTCCGGTGAGCACCTAGCCTGGGCGCGTCCCAGGAGCAAGACAAGGCTCTGGGCAGTCAGAACACCTGAGGGGGCAGAGGACGGCGAGGAGGCGGGAATAAGTGATGTGGGGCTCGGGGCACCAATCACGGGACTGGACCTTTGCTGCCCCTGGAAGCACGTGGGAGGGCTGTAAGCGGGAAAGCCCGTTCTAGCCAGCGTGCGGACAGAAGGGAGAGAAAGGGGGGAGTTTGTCAAGTGACTTCTACAACGGAACAGAGGACATGGTGCCCTGGGCCCCGGGCGGTCGAGGTGGTGAAGATCGAGGGGTGGGGATTGGAGATGAGTTCTGGGGTGCAGCCCCTGCAGAGCGGGCGTCAGCACTGGCAGGTGCAGACCGGTTCTGCAGAAATAGGATGGGGAGACGGGCATGTGGGTTAAAGTCACTTGTAGCCGATACACGGTATCCAAAATATTATCACCGCAACATGCGGTCGGTATAAAAATGTTCAATGAGAGGTATTACATCCTTTTTAATATATATATATATATATATATATATATATATATATATATATATATATATATATATATAGACTAAGTCTGAAATTCTGAAATTGAGGGAGCAGTTCACACTCACAGCAAAGCTCTGAGATTCAGACGAGCTGTGTCTCAGGCTCAGGACGGGAGCCACTGAGTGGATGCTGGTGCCATGAAAGACGGTCATGGGAGTGAGGCTCTGAGGTCAGGACAAGGGGGTCCCCTTTGTCCCCCGGGAGTGTGAAGTCCCTGTGACACACAAAGGGAGCTGCGGAGCACAGAGGTGGATGGACAGACCTAGGGATCCGGGAGAGACCAAGGCGGGAGGCAGGGCTGGGAAGCCATTCGGTGGGGGATATGGGGAAGCCTTGAGACCGGACGGAGGGCAGGAGAATGACAGACACAGAAAACCTGTAAAGTCCCCGCGCTGACAGCAGGGTGTCTCACCCTGGCACGATGTCTGTGGTGTGGGCAGTCTTGTGCTCTGCAGGGAGTTTGACGCCATCCCCAGCCTCCTCCACTGGGTGCTAGTAGTTATCTCCCACCTCCGTGGAAGGTGTGACAACCAAAACCAAAAATGTCCCCAACCTTGTCAAGTGTCCCCTGGAGGAAACCTGGCCCCTGGTTTAGTGCCTTGCAGGGTGGCCAGAAAAGGAAGAGCCGGAACGGAGACGCAACGTAGGACAGCGATACAGGAAGGACGAGGAAGCGGGTCCAGGAGGGTTGGTACCAAGCAGAAGAGGTAGGGAAACAGGGGTGGTGATGGATGACTTGGGGGCGCTGCTTTCGCTTAGATGCGACTAAGACATTGGGCAACATTTAAGCACTGAATAATGCGTTTCGTTTAGCCCAGTAGACAAAAGATGCCAGGCAGCACGCATGAGTCTGATGACCACCTGGAGGACACTGGGTGACATGCGCCCAGGGAACAATTCACTCTTTATGGAAGAGAGAACGGAACAGAAATATCTCTAGCGGTGAGCAGGCCCTCGCACGCCTCTACCTTCCTCGGCAGGCAAGGAGGCCCTGCAGGAAAACACCCCTGATCAAAACGCTCGGCTTACAAAAAACACAGAGTGGGAATGAATATTTCTCAGAAAACACACTGCCATATTTATTCCACTTTCTGCAAGTTATTAAATTCCCTGGTACAGTAATTACAGCCGTGCATTGTTAAAGAGCCATAAACACCGGAGAAACTTATTACTGCCGGAGATCGTTATTAAAACCACAAAAATCTCGCCCGCAGAATAGGAGAAGCAAACAGGAAAGTTATTAAAAAAACTCGCTTCCGGGAGTTGGCTGTGTCCTTGGGCTGAGCTCGAACACCAAGCAGGAAATTGATCCTGGGCCGATCTTCGTTTCCACTGCTTGAACAGCATACCCTGTCTCCACAAATCAATCTTTGCAAATGATGGCCCCTCTTTCTGAATGTGGATTGGATGTTGATGGTCCCCGAATCGTGTGGAAATGCTTCTTAATCTGCTGGGCATTGTGCCTCCCTAGAGAAGTTGACTACGACTTCAGAGGCCAAAACATTCCACCCCGAGAGACATGCTTGGGGTGAAATGCGTCATTGCCATTATAATCACAGGCACTCCCCTCCTCTCTCTGCGAGGACGTTTTCCAGGAGCAGAGACATCAGGGGACAGCCTGCAAGCCCTTCCTGACCACTCCCCTCTTCTCAGACCTGCTTATCCCATGGGGCTGGCAGAGGAGCGCGAGTTTACTTCAGAGAATAAAAGTAGCTTCAAGCAGCGTAACGCAGGACAGCGCTTTCCTCCAGTACCGGCGATAAATAAGTAAAAATTGTTTCACCCGATAAACTCAAGTCTTTGGTCCAGTGAGAAATACCTTTCAACCCAGAAATCCCTGAGCCAAGGAGCTGGGATTTTACTGACTGCAGACAGAATGGCCGAGACTTTCTCTGGCTGGCTCATTTGCGCATTTCAGGACACAAGTGGAATCTCAGGGAGGTTCCTTCCCACGTAAGAATGAATCCCTGGCCCTGGCCGGTTGGCTCACCTGTAAAGCGTTGGCCTGGCGTGTGGATGTCCCGGGTTCGATTCCCGGCCAGGACACACAGGAGAAGCGCCCATCTGCTTCTCCACCCTTCTCCCTCTCCTTTCTCTCTGTCTCTCTCTCCCCCTCCCACAGCCAAGGCTCCATTGGAGCAAAGTTGGGCTGGGCACTGAGGATGGCTCCATGGCCTCTGCCTCAGGTGCTAGAATGGCTCCGGTTGCAACGGAGCAACATCCCAGATGGGCAGAGCATCGCCCCCTGGTGGGCATTTCAGGTAGATCCCAGTCAGGCGCATGTGGGAGTCTATCTCTCTGCCTCCCCGCTTCTCACTTCAGAAAAAAAAAGAGGGGACCACGGTTTCAGGGAGGTGGTAACGCTCATGGACATATCTTGGGGTATCTGTTAGACGCTCCTGTTCTCAGGCCCCAACAAAGCCCCGCTGAACAAAAGTGGGGTTCCTGTCATCACACAGAGTCAAACACCCAAAGCTGCGAGCATTACTCAAAGCTGATGAGCACGTTTCAGGCTGGGCGTCGTCCTGAGTCTTGTAATGACAATTTGTGCGTTTCTCAGCGCAAAGTCGGGCTTTCTAGATAAACTCTCTAAGGAGTGGGAAGGCACGTTCATTTGAACATATGGTAATCACGTTTCACGGGCTCTGCCAGTCAACCCAGGAGCCACTGGGATGTGACAGTTTCTTGCTGGACGGAAGGTAAGTTGGCAGGCCCAGCTCCGTTGAGATTCCGCGGACTTGGGGGGCCAGATAAGGCCCACCTGTTCCAAAATGGAGAAACTGTAACGCCACTGGCTCACTCTTCCTCCTGGGCTATTTACAGGAAGCAGATTTTGAGGAATATTTCCTCACTTTTCTGGAGAATTGCTTTTGCCCTGGGAACTGTATTTCCAAATTAAAAATACTGCCCCCCCCCCGCCCATGGCGTATTCCTGGATAACTGGAAGCAATGGAAAAGTCAGATGTTATCCTGTTCTGTACTTTAGCCGTCAGAATCCTCGTTTACTGACTTTTTACTATTTCATTAGCCTTTGAAAAGTTGTGTTGTGTCCAGTAAGAAAGCATAATAAGGCGTTGTAGTACCGTTGATCAATTTATCTTTTTAGTAAACATCTAGGTAATTTGTGGGAGGGAAATGTGAAGAATTTGGGTAAGAAAATGTGTAATTAATTATAAAATGTTGCCAAGGGAAGTCTCGCCTATCTCCATGATTCTAGTCCTGGAAAATACATACATATATTACACACATACATACACACACACACACACACACACACATATATATACATATTTATATAAACCACACAAATAAATTGTGTTTTAGAGCCTCAGAAAACATAAGCTTTTTAAAAAGTGCTCCTTTTAATTTAGAAATTGAAAGGCATCTTTATCCTTAGGCAATTTTATTTTAATATTGTAGTAAGTCATTGCGCATTTTAGGGATATTTTAATCTGTATATATCCAATTACTTCACACATGTCAATAAATTATTTTGTAATACTGCCTAACAAGCTAAAAGTTTATGTATGTGCATGTGTACATATATATACATACACACATTGTATGTGTACAACTATATGTACTTATTCAAATCAACTCAAGTTTTTATGAAAAGATTCATATTCAGTCAACATATTCATGGAAAGACAACTGATTTTTATTTATTTATTTATCTATTTATTTTTAGAACTTACTTATTCATTTCTAGGGAGAGAGGAGAGAGGGGGAGAGAGAGAGAAAAAGAGAGAGAGAGAAGGGGGTAGCAGGAAGCATCAACTCCCATATGTGCCTTGACCAGACCAGTGCAGGGTTTTGAACCAGCAACCTCAGCGTTCCAGGTCGATGCTCTATCCACACCCACAGACCAAAAGACAGCTGATTTTTTTTTTAACAGGGACAGAGAGAGAGTCAGAGAGAGGGATAGATAGGGACAGACAGACAGGAACGGAGAGAGGTGAGAAGCATCAATCATTAGTTTTTCGTTGCCGTTGCGACACCTTAGTTGTTCATTGATTGCTTTCTCACATGTGCCTTGACCGCGGGCCTTCAGCAGACCAAGCAACCCCTTGCTGGAGCCAGCGACCTTGGGTCCAAGCTGACGAGCTTTTGCTCAAGCCAGATGGGCCCTCGCTCAAGCTGGTGACCTTGGGGTCTCGAACCTGGGTCTTCCGCATCCCAGTCCAACGCTCTATCCACTGCGCCACCGCCTGGTCAGGCAAGACAGCTGATTTTTAAAACATTAAAATCCCTCTTGGATTAAAAGTTTAAAAAGAGGTTACCTGGTGATGGCAGGAGACTTCACTTGGAGGGTTGGACACACAAGGCAATAAACAGATGGTGTGTTACAGAATTGTGCACCTGAGACATATTTTATTAAATGATGTCATCCCAATAAACTCAATAAATAAAAATATAAAATAAAAATAAACAAATAAAAGAAAAAATTATTAGTAATAATTTACTAATTTGCAAAGTCACTGTTTTCTCAGTGAACATTACCACCCTTTTCGATTAGCCAAAACAAGACCACAGTTCTGGAAAATATAAAGGCAAAATTAGATGACAGGCTGAAGAGACACAAGAAGACGTTTCCAGTTTTGGCAAGCAACAAGGGAAGAGGGAGGTCCCCACAGAGTCCAGACAGAACAACGGGAGCTGGACTGGACTCTTCTCAGACAGCTAGCAAACAGGAGGGTCGAAGGATGTTGACCAGACACGGGACACCAGCACGTGCAGAACAGCACCTCCCAGAAAGGGAAGCAAACACAGTCATTACTGCACGTGCCCCATCTCACTGCCAGGAAGGTTCTCCAGCTCACAGCAAAGCAGGGCTCCCCAGCAAAGCCTGCTGCTCCCAGCAAGTTGAGGAGACTGATGTCAGAGTGTGTAGTTTACGGGGCAGGGTCCTGGGGAGTGAGGAAATGGGGCGAGGGTGGGGTGTGTGAGCACCTGCTCGAGGCGTTCAGAGGAGCTTCCTATAGACTTGAGTGCGTACGGCACAGAGCATACATGTGCAGGAACTCCCAGAAAGCAACTAGAGGGAGCTCACTCATGGCCCAGAATCCTTTGCATTCCCATCTCAAAGGGCGGAGAAATCTAGAACATGAGACGTTCGCTTGCGTGTTCAGAAGATGGGGTCTGAGCAACGGCTGAAATTTCCCCTAGACTCCAGGCTGATGTGGACTCACCCAAACACCACCCACCTCAGAAGGGTCGCATCGATTCCAAGCGACTTAACTGTATGCCAGAGCGAAGACCAATAATATTTAAAGAGATGCAAAAGCAGTCCTCCACCAAAAATAAGTAAAATTTACAAAGTCTGGGATTCGATATTAAAAAAAGAAAGAAAAGAAAAACATAAAAAAGAATACTCGCCTGACCAGGTGGTGGCGCAGTGGATAGAGCGTCGGACTGGGATGCGGAAGACCCAGGTTTGAGACCCTGAGGTCGCCAGCTTGAGCGCGGGCCCATCTGGTTTGAGCAAAAGCTCGTCAGCTTGGACCCAAGGTCGCTGGCTCCAGCAAGGGGTGGCTCGGTCTGCTGAAGACCTGCGGTCAAGGCACATGTGAGAAAGCAATCAATGAACAACTATGGTGTCGCAACAGCAACGAAAAACTAATGATTGATGCTTGTCATCTCTCTCCATTCCTGTCCGTCTGTCCCTGTCTATCCCTCTCTCTGACTCTCTGTCCCTGTAAAAAAAGAAAAAGAATACTCAATCAGGAACATGGTTTGAAAGAACAGAGGTGACGGCATTAATAAAAACGATGTTGAAGAGCTGTTTGTAAACGTAACTCCTATGCTCAGCAAAGTGGACAAAGCAGGAGCATGATCAGGTGAGAAATAAATGCTCTTTTTTAAATTCTGACTTTCATAATTAAAACCACCAAAATATTTGGGAGTGGCAACAGATTAAACGGTACAGAAAAAAGAAAAAAACAACATTAGTGAACTTGATGTCATAGCAACGGGTTCAATCCGAAATTAAACACAAAGCATTAAAAAAAAAAAAACATTAATAAGGTAAAGCAAGGCATAAACCACCAGAAAGCTAGTTTACAGTTGTTCCCATGGAAAATAATGTGATAATTTATACATAATCACACGAGAATAAAACTCTGTGGTTTGCATACTCACAACTGTAAACCTACTTTTGCCTCACCCTGTATATATAATTGTAATAATAACTATTTTACGTAATAAAAATATATATTTCAAATATACGAATATTTTTTAAAAATATAATGGCTAAAATGTTTTCATATTTGATCAAAACTGAAAAGACACAGATTCCAGAAGCTAAACAACCCCTCAGCAGAAGAAGTGTAAAGAGAATCACGCCAAGACGTAGGACGAGCCCCAGGAAGGAGAGAGAAAACAGAAGAACAAGGGTCAGAACGACAGCAGACTGCTCACCAGGAACTATGCAGTCCCGCGGACAGATGAGAGTCACCGTTAAAGTACTGAAAACCCCTTTCGTGCCAGGAATTCTACACCATCAAAAAATATCATCCGCCTGACCTGTGGTGGCGCAGTGGATAAAGTGTCAACCTGGGAACACTGAGGTCGCCGGTTCAAAACCCTGCACTGGTCTGGTCAAGGCATATATGGGAGTTGATGCTTCCAGCTCCTCCCCCCTTTCTCTCTCTCTCTCTCTCTCTCTCTCTCTCTGTGTCTCCTCTCTAAAATGAATAAAAAATAAAAAAAAATACATTAAAAAAATATATATCATCCAATAACAAAAACAAAGGCAACACAGACTTTTTTTGAACAAAAGCTAAAAAGAATGCAATTCAGAAATACCAGCGTTACCAGAAATGTTAAAAGAACTCCTCGGACAGAAGCAGGTGAGACCCGGAAGAAATTGTGAGCCACACAGAGAGGGGAGGAGGACTTTCCTTGGTGAGTGTGTGAGTAAGAAACACTCATCTTACTGTCATCCAATGTCTTTAAAATAGAAGTGTTTCATTACAATATTGGTAGCAATGTCACCCGGGATGTAAAGCATTTTGTGAGAGAAAGCAGGTGACAACAGCGGAAAGGCTGGGAGGGTGGGTACAGGTGACAGCGTGGCCGTGCCACCGTCATCCAGGTGACATGGTCCGATACAACGTCAACGAAAGAACAGGGTACGTTCCCACGGACCACACGCCCCACAGGAACCGTTGTTAAGCAGGCAGTGGGGTACGTAAGACAATTAAGAAGATAAAACTGGCCTGACCTGTGATGGCGCAGTGGATAAAGCGTTGACCTGGGAACACTGAGGTTGCCAGTTCAAAACCCTGCACTGGTCTGGTCAAGGCACATATGGGAGTTGATGCTTCCAGCTCCTCCCCCCTTTCTCTCTTTCTCTCACACTTTGTCTCCTCTCTAAAATGAATAATAATAAAAAACATTATTAAAAAAAAAAAGAAGATAAAACTGAATTATACCAAACGATCCATTAATACCCAGGAAGGCCAGGGTAAGGACGAAAACGAAAGGTAAAACTGAAGGAATGTTTTCAACAAACAGTGCTGGGAAGCCGGAAAAGAACCTCAAATCTGACCTCACACTCCATAGAACAATGAGTTCCAACTAGACTGCAGGCTGACCCCTGTGGGGCTAGAGCCTCAACAACATTTACATCTGTCGCTCCTCAAATGCCTGTAAAGAAGTTACAATGTAACCCCAAAGGACCTTGTTGTCTAGAACAGTGAAAAATGAATTAATAGGATGACAACTCATTTTCTGAAGTAAGTGAAAGGCTTGACCATACACCTTAGCGAAATTCAGTATGTGGGTGGGGAAAGGCGTGTGGGAAAGAGGCAACATTGTCAGCCGTCAGGGAAATGCAGACTGAAACCACCATGGGCTGCCGCCCCACACGCAGCCCACCCACGGGAAGGGCTAGCACCTGAGGTCTTGGCAAGGGTCTGGGGGAGCTGAAACTGCCGTAGCTACGCTGGGGGGGGGGGCCGGGGGGGTAATGAAATAGTACAACGACCCTGAGAAACAATTTGTTTCTTATCAGCAATTGCTTACCATGTGACCCAAACAATTCTGCTTCCAGTCACCTATCCAAGAGAAACAAAACCACAGATGCCCACAAAGCGTTGTTTACAAATGTTCCTAGGAAAAAATATATATTTTTTTAATCATAGCAAAACCCTGAAAATGGCCCAAATGGCTATTGGTCAGTAAATGGTGAACAAACTGCATACATCTGAGCGCCACTTGTCACTAAAACAGTGGTTCTTCACCTGGGTTCTGTTGAACCCTAGGGGTTCGATGAGTGGGTCTCAGGGGTTCGGAGAAGCCTCTGCCGCGGAGGCCAGAATAAAGTAATACCGTCATTTGTTGTGAGTTCATGCACTTTGTTGGTTTTGTTCTTTGGGCAAGGTGATGTTCATGCACGGCTCATTTTGTGCACCGTGTAAGAAAACATATACCTATGTCTTGAATTTGGGGGAAAAAATTATATTTTATTTATCGCTAAAGAAGGGTTCGGTAAATGCGCATATGAAACTGTGGGTTCGGTACCTCAGAAAAGGTTAAGAACCACTGCAGTAAAAAGACGCTGAGCCTGACCTGTGGTGGCGCAGTGGATAGAGTGTTGACCTGGAAACACTGAGGTCACCAGTTCAAAACCCTGCACCCGTCTGGTCAAGGCACATATGGGTGTTGATGCTTCCAGCTCCTCCCCCCTTTCTCTCTCCCTCTCTTTCTCTCTCTCTCTCTTTCTCTCTCTCACTCTGTCTCCTCTCTAAAATGAATAAATAAAAAGAAATTAAAAAAAAAAAAAGACGCTGAACCAACAAGATGAGAGCCCCACGGACGACTCTCAACAGTGTGACCGGAACTGCCAGTGGCCGGTGGGCAGAGAGAGCGACAGAGTTTGATGCTGCTCGTGTGGAAATCTACAGGCGGGAAGGACCGGTGGGATGGAAGCAGGTCTGCGGTGGCCAGGGGCCCCGCGGGGAGGGGGGGTGTTGAGGGAAGAGTTTGACAGCAAGAGGGCGTCACTCTCTGAGCTGGTGGGAACGATCTGTGGCGTGATGGTGGTGACGGTGACTCAGCTGTCTTCATTTGTCAAAGTGCATCAAATTGTCACTTAAACTCGGTGCTTTTTATTCTATGTAAAGAAAAGTTATGGGAGGGGAGGAGTAGCAGGCCACGGAGATAATGACACAAAGACACTGAAACGGTGCCAGTCTGAGCTGTGACAGAGGCGAGCCGTGGTGAGGGGCCCGGGGGCTGCATTATGCCCGCCCCCGCCACGCTGAGCACTGGCAGCCCCGTGAGTCCGCGCTCTGCGAGCTGAGGAACAGCTGGAAACAGCCCTCATGATCCTGGACGTGAGCAGTGGCTATGTCCTGACACACTGTGCCTGCTCGGTCAGCGTAGCTGATGGCAGGAAAGGAGAAAAGAGGGACAGAGGGGACCCAGCACCCACCGCTGTCAGCACCACTCTCGGCGAGGCTCTGACGAGACGACGGAGAAGACACGCTCGTGGAGATGAAATGGTATCAGGCTACTCACAGACAATGCTCCAAATAATTTTTAGAATTTCAATTAACTTACGCATGTTGTGAAAAAGTGACCAGTGTCATGAAGGCTCCCAGGAGTCTGGATCATTGGTGATGAAGGTTGAAGGGTCATTTGAAGTTGGTCAGGTGAAAACAGGAAGGAAAATTGTTAGAGACTGAAGGAGCAGCATGTGCCAAGGCCCTGAGACAGAAACAGACCGGGAGGTGCCTAAGAATCCAAAGAGGCCTGGGAGCCCGGAGCAGAGAAAGCAACGGGGGAGGAGGTGAGAAGTGAGAACACGGCTGTCATTCTCAGCATGAAATGCATGTCACATCACACGAGTAGCTTCTACAACAGTAGTTAAGCCTGGCCCTATTCCAGCTAACTAAATCACAATTCCTTATCAAAAAAAGAGAAGTAAAGGAAGCCCCCTGGGTTGCTTCTGATCGGCAACTGGGGCTGCGGACATGCAGTCCCTGCACAAGGTCGGCTGTTGGAAGGATGACTCTGCAGACAGGCACACCCGTGGCAGTTCGCGCCCCGAGTCAAATGCCCCCCCAGGTGGAACCGAATGAGAATTCTGAATCGGGCTTCTGAGTGTCGCTCTGTGTCAAGCCGAAACAATTCCCCGCAGGTTGTGGGGAGCATGCCACAGCGGCGCCGGAAGCCAGGAGATCGTGTCCTTCGGGAAGGGTGGGGGCCAGGGATCCCGCCGGGTGAGAATGCGTTGCCATGGAGAATCTGGAATTTCTGTTTTATCACAGATAATCTCTCTCCACCTCCAGGGGCTTCCTTCCTTCAACAGGGTCACCTCCCCGTAAACTTGTGTGCTAGGAGCCAAGCAGAACAAAGCCGGCCCTGCCCCTCATTACCACGTGGAAGGGTGGGGTTGGGGCCAGGCCCCCAGCAACGGCTCGCACCCAACACGTGTCCCCGACCACATGCTCAGCCCTACTGATAGGCTGCTTACCATTAACAGATGCTTATATCTGATATCATTCTGATTATACGTAATATCAGATGGCTATTATATTCTGTATCAATGGATTAAATCCTCCCTACCGCGTACACACACGGAATGGAACACGGCTTCCACGCCTGCCTTGAACCTGCTCAGCTGGCTGTGGCTTCCGTCAAGCGCCCGGCCGTGCCCAGCGCCCCGGTACCTACACCTTCAGGTCACAGTTCCCAGCGGAGGCCAGGGAGCCTGCTTCCGAGGGAACCAGAAGGTGCACATTACTGACGCGGTGTGCAGCGTACTTCACACTGCGAAGATGGTCAGCGCGCCCGTCTTCACGCTGCCAGCCTCTGTTAAACCATCAAAGGTCTATTTGTGTCCCTTTGATGTGGGCTGCAGGTGCACTGTCTGGGAATGGTGGCAGATTAAATGTTATAAATGGACCCAGAGGGCGTAGCTGGGAATGTATCAATTCCCCCACCATGGGATCCGCCTGTCTTTCCATTTAACTATCACCTTCTCAACAGTTTTAGCAAAGGTGTAGAGGCTGTACAAATTGAGCGGCCTGTTTGAAAGGCATGTAGTGATATTGTTAGATTTATCAAAATGTATTAGGCACATACCGGGGCTTCAGCTCTGGGCTACAGTGCGGCGGTGCGTGGCAGAAACCCACCACTGACAACAGGGTCTGTCTGGAAGTGTTGAGAGCTGCCATTGCAACCAGGCGCACCAAGACCCTGAGGGTCCCTCTGAGAGAGCCCACCCGTCTGAGAGCTTTGTCAGCACGTCCAGTTTCCCCGTGGGAGGGTGGGAGCGGGGGCGAGCAGCGGACTCTACCGTGAGACAGAGACGCCAGCACACCTCCCTGCCATCTCACGGAGCTGGGAGGACAGAATGGAAGTGTGGGTTTCCAGGAGTTGAGGGGCCAAGAGCCTTTGGAAAAGTGGGGTTGAGAGGTGAACCCAATCCTCTGTGGTTTTGACCCTGAGCTGTGCAGGGCACTGAGTGTAGAAGCCAGAAGAGCAGGATTTCCGACGAGAAAAACAGCGATGGTGACAGAAGACGACCGTGGGGACTCACGGGCCAGGGCATTGCGTCCGGAATCAGCGCCAGGCGCTTCCTGCGGTCTGGGGGATGGTCACACGCGTGTGCTCTCTGTGTAAACCCACTGCTTGCTCTGCATCCTTCTGACTCACGCATTCTCCGTACGACCGTTATATTTCACTGCAGCTCTTACTTTGAAAGCACGTCTCACTGCGGCTCTTACTTTGAAAGTGCACGTTTCCCGTGGCCCAGAACCCCACTTCTCAGAACTCATCCGGCGGCTACACGTACCTGAACTGAAGACACGCCTCTCAGCTGCCGTCCGGTGTGCCCGCCGCAGCCTTGTTGATGGCAGCCAACACTGCCAACCACGGGCGGTTCTGTCTAAATGCACGAGGCAGCCTCCGCACCGGGTGCCAGGGTTATGAACATCGGGGGGTGGAACCCCCAGATGTGTGTGGGTGAGCTGCACAAAGCACGGGACGGAGCAGCGAGTGCCGACCCTCCGTGGTGGCTGAACAGCAGAGACAGAGAGGGACCTGTCCGTGCGTCTGAAGAATGACAGTCAGCTGGTGGGGGGAGGGGGGCTCGTTCTGGATCGGGAGGCCGGGCACTCTGGTCCGGGCCGGCAGACAGCTCCCCTCATACCTTCTGCTCTCTTTGACGTTTATAAAACCATGGCCGTACCTGGTTTTCCAGCCCTACCCCAGACACACACGCACACGCACACACACGCACACACACACGCACGCACACACGCACGCACACGCACACGCACGCACACACACGCACACGTACACACACAAGACTTAGAGCAAAGAAAGCACAGGAGGAACAGAAGTTATTGTTAGTAACTTATAACGAGATTGGTTTGTCTGCCTTTGGCACTCACACGCCATTTCTCGTGTTTTAAATTAACCCATGGGCGCTGAATGCAGTGATATTTATTCTTAGCGACGGCATGGTTACGGAGGCAGCGCCCAGCGTGACCGCTGAGCAGGAGAGGGTGCCCGCCCGTGGGGCAGGAGACGGCCACAGTGCAAGGAGCCGGGAGGAACGAGGCTCTGACGGACGAGCTGCCCGGGTGGTGCACAGCAGGGTCGGGCAGGGGGGGTGTGCCCGTGGGCTCCACCTCAGGGCCCTTTCAGAATCAGATCAGTGTGCTGAGAGATGAACGCGGAGGCCGAGTCAGGGTGGCAGCCTCAACAAGCGCGAGCTTTGCCTTGAGCCCGTGCCGTCATCGGGTTGGAAACGTGAAGCAGACACGGTGCAGGGGGGGGGGCAAGCGTGGGTTCACAGCCGTGACAGAAGTAAGGAGCACGGTCAGTGATGAATAACGCAAGGGTAAACTCTGTGCTTCGCGTCTCTCGCAGCTACAAACCTCCCTTCGCCCGCCCCCCCGTGTGTCAAGGGCAATGTTTTCCATCCATTTTCACAAAATGAACCCATGCGGTAAGGGCACCGAGAATAAACCACACACACACTGCGAACTGAGACACGGAGCCCCACTGCGGGATGTGGATAGGAGCCGCGAGACAGACACACGACCACAGGCTCCAGGAATCGGAGAGACAGGTGCCCCCGGCCGGCGACGGAAACACAAACCCTGATCCTGGTCCCTACAGGGCGAGGGAGGGGGCAACATGTGGGAGTCTGACTAAAATTGGGTCCATCCCCTCCGTGAATGTTGGTCAGTTTCAAGGAAGCACTGTCTGCAATAAAAATATATTGCTACCGCTTGCCACTGTGTATTTCCAAAGTATGGACGAATAATACAAAGCAGCCACGGTCAGTGGTCAACAAGGCCAGTTCTACGGGCGGACAAGCCAGGACCACGGAGCTGCCCGCCTACGCCTGCAGCCTCATGGCGTCGGCACTGAATGTGGGCACAAGGGCACTGCCCTCGGCGCCCGGGTCTGTTTGCGAGTGAGCGCGTGGAGAGAGATCTTCAAGGACGCCACTCTCTTGGTACCAGCGATGGAGGGCGGACCGGGTCGGTCTGTGAGGGTCAAGGGGAACGCTTTATTGTGTGTGATGTTTGCTATTTTTAACAAAGAAAACATGCTCATGTAACTAACACCTTTTTGTTTGTTTGTTTTAGTGAAATGATTGTTACAACCGGGACCTTGAAAATCATATACAGTAGCATAGAAATGAGACGCTGTTACGAAAGCGCGCTGATTGGACACCGTGTCAGGGGGAGCGTAATGGGTCTGGGATGGTGATCCACTGGAATCCACCACCATCTGGAAGGGTGTCCACTCACTCACTCGTGCCCGGGAACGTGGTGGGTGCTTTGGAAGACACGAAGTTTACAGGCTGCTCAGGGAGAAAAGAAGGACACAGGAAATAAAACAGCAGCCCGGCTCTCTTGAGTCCCGGGGGTGGGCCAGGCACCGCGGGGCCAGGGCTCAGCGGGGCACGGGATGGTGCTGTAGCTGTGACTCCCACGGTGCGGCCAGGACGTGGAGGGGTGGGCCTGAGGCCGCAGGTCTGAGTCAGACCCTGAAGCGAAAAGAGGACACCAGGCAGGTGAACTTCAGAGCCTGTTGACTCCCACGCTGTGAAGAGGACGGATAATAACAGCACTTTACGAAGGGAAGAGGGGATTCCTGGAGGCGGGGAGGCCAGACTCAGTAGAGAAGAAGGTCAGGAGTGACTTGAAGAGGCGCACGGGCTGGCAGGATGCCACGCCGGGGAACAGGGTACCTGCAGAAAGCTTGAACACAGTGGGGACGTGTGTGACCCGGAACAATCCCACGGCTGCCTTTCTCGGGTCTTCATTCATCCTCCCGTGGCTGTGGAATGACCACCACGTTTCCCTCACTGGGCAGGAGGTGCTGCCCCTGCCTGCACAGAGCTGACAGCTGCAGTCAGGCACGGCCGTCAACACACTTCACAAGTAGAAACTGTACGAGATTCTGGATCGAGCAATAGAGCAGAGAAGATATTAAAAAAACACTGCTGCTACGATTTGATTCTTCAGCAAGGCTGATGGAACGAATAAACATAGTTGGTAGGCACAGCCAACAGATCCGGGGGGTATGAAGACCGTGCAGGTGCAAGGGAGAGGCAATGACCATCACGTCTGGGAGGCCGCCAGGTGAGCTGTCCCCACTCCGAGTGGGACACAGAACGTGCACAGAGGGTGCCGAGCGAGGCTAACCTGGAGCGGTCAGTCTCTAGGTGCGTCCACAGCACCTGGACGGCTAATGAGAACGCAGTTGGCTGCACCCCAGGTGACCTCCCACGTCTCCGGTTCAGCTGGTCTTCTTATTTAAGGTGTGAGACGCTCCTTTTCTAAAGATGTCCAGATATGCTGAACACGGCGGTCTAAGGACACCCCACTGAGAACACTGACTTAGACATTTGGGTCCCGGCCAGACAAAGCGAGAAGGGCGGGTGGGATGAACCCCCTCACAAAACCGGGACTCCAACCAGCCTCTCCCTGAGTGAAAAGGATAATCCTACAGAAAAGCACGGCCCACCCACAGCGCCACGGCAGCCGGTCGGCTTCTGCCTGGCCTCTCACCGCAGGAAGAAAAATACCCTCTCTCTCTCCTGAGGACTCATCACCAGGACGTGAACCTTGCATCTTGCGTTGGGAGTTCGGCATTCAGTCCTCGGAGGGTCCCTAACGCCTGCAAGCCGAGAACCGAACATAAAATGTTGTCTAAAGCTTAGCGAGAACCCTAGGAAATCTGGAAGAAACGGGACGCCCCCACAGCCACACCCCACTCTGCGGGGAATCACAGCGCAAGCTCAGAGACACGATGGGAAGTGCTCCCCCCTCACAGGTGAGCATTCGCAGCTGGGACGGACAGCCAGCTTAGAACCCCACGCCCTGCCGCTAACGGATAACCGTTATTGTGAAGGGAGTTATTGTTAAAAGCGACCCGGCCACGAAAGAAAGATTAGAATGGAGACACGGAGACACTGTAGCGGGCAGGCTGGAGACACAGAGAACCACACAGAGATGCCAGTCGTAGACACCAAGGGCTCAGACCACGAACGAGCGAGAGAGGGCAGATAAAGAGCTGCAAGCATCCGTTGACTGGTGATTGATACTAAAAAGAAATTATCCAGAAAGCAGCACGGGGAGAAAGGGAGAGAGAAACAACAACAAAAAAAAGTAGGTTAAGATTCAGTCACACGGAAAACGGAACAAGTTGGTCCAACATACATTTAATAGGAATCCCAGAGGGCGAGAAGAGAGGGCAAGGACGACAAGCTGGATGATAGAAACAATGTGTTGTTTTCTATTATGGATGAAAGTAAAAATAGGTCCTAAACAGGATACATTTTAAAAGGAAAGCCACCAGCAGTGCCTACTTACCTTAAAAGCCACTGGAGGAAAAAAAAAAAAAGACAGACTTCCATCAAAGGCGAGACAATTCGACAGGCAACAGAATTCCCTACAGGAGCCGCTGAAGGTGGAGCGCTGAGAAGCAGGTCACTGCCGCCTGTCTCTGCCCGCACGGGAAGAGAGAGTCTCCCCGGGAAGCGTTCCTCGCAGCCCCTACGGTGTGAGGTCAGAGACAGCTGGCTACTCGGGTAGAGAGGACCACGGTGGACCGCCTGAGAGAGAGAAAGAGAGAGCATGGTCCGAGGGTGACCCCTGATCCTGCAGAGAGACTGGGCAGAGAGGCGGCTAAGGGGAGGAAGGACAGAGTGCTGAGACCTGGGATACCCCGATGAGGCTGTCGCTTTCCGCTCACTTGGAAACAACTCTGTCCCTCAAGATCCTGCTGACCCCCACCGCCGCATCTGAGGGTCCCCTGGGGTGGGGGTACCGTGACCCCCTACATTCATTATGCGTCTTAAGCTCTGGCCATCTTGGTTAACTGAGGAGGCCCCTGAGGCGTAAGGGGGAGACTGGGTGCCCCCTCCAGGCACGGATGGATTCTGACTTGGGCCGTGCTTGTAATCATTACCGTGTAACGTCAAGACGAGGGGCTGCCCGCGCAGGCCCCCAAGGGCGATGAGCAAAGCCCCCAGGGTCTGCAGAGACTTCCCCAGCCCACAGCCTGGGCCCCGACGGCTGAGGAGACCGTGACCTGAGCACACGACGCCACGGACAGGGCCATCAACACGTGTCAGGACCTGCAGAGGCGGTTGCCTCATGGTGAATCAGCCCCTGGAATCAAAATGATCAAGGCCCTGGGTGCCGTCGTTCACTCGTTCTGATAAGACACGGGACAATCAGTAAGGACACAAAGGGTGGGGTGAGCCCAAATAAGGAGCATTCGCAATTGGGAGGGAGGGAGGGCAAAGGAAGACAAGCTCTACATTTTAAGCACAAGCCTCGACCGTGGACGCGAATAGCGTTATCCAAGGGAGACTCACAGTCCTTACTGTACCCACCCCACGGGTCCTGGATCAGTTGGGGCTTATAGCAGGGAACCCGAACCGGAAGACTGTGGATGCCCACTTCATCCTGGGAGGATAATATTTCCGCCTTCGCCCAGGGACTGAGTACCCACTAGGAAGCTTCGCATTGTGGATTACAGAAAGATCACCTCACCCAGGTGAAAGCGTTACCAGGAATTGCTTGACTGTGGCTACAAAACACACTTCGCAGCTGGAATGTTGAGATCTGTGGATTTAAACGGTTCTGTGTTTTAACGATTGGAGAACGCAATACATCTTTCGGTTGAAGACAGCCCGAAGTTTGTTAAGGAACAAACAGGTAAAGGGAACAACAGATGTGATAAATGACGTGTCCTCACGGCGACACCTTGCGTGTCAGGCAAGAGTCACTGTTCAGAACGAAGGCCGGCGAAGGGCTTTCGTCCGTGTTACCCGTGCGATCGCTGTGCTTGGGAAACAGCCCCAAACGTGGCTTCTTCTGCGACCCCCACTCACCCCCCACCCCTCCACACACATATCACCCTCCAGCCTACGCCACTGCCCAGTGGGCATTTCAACAGAACTCCGGAGTGTCCACATCAAAGAGCCCACGTGAATTAGAAAGGACGCTCCCTTCTGTAAAGTGCCAACCTCCCCAAGAACCTTGTCGAATAGAAGCCACTCGGGTCTTCAGGGATTAGAGGACAATGTCGCGCTGTGTGACGAGCAGAACGGGTTTGGAGTCAGACACCGCCATCCGCCGGATGTCACCTCCTCTCTGCCTTGTGGTCTTTTATCCACTAAGAACTGGGGTCGGCAGAACATGTCTTCAGAAAGTGAGGCGAGACAGGAAGTAGCCTAGGCTTTGGGGAAGGGGGGCCCATGAGGCCCCCTAAGCAGTTCAGCTCCGCCACCGAAAGCAGCTTTAGACAATATGTGAGTGGCCAGGCTCGGCTCTGTTCCCCATAAAACCTCTGTGGTTCATTCACATTATTCTCACATGTCACCAAATAGGAAATCTCCCTTTGACTTTTCTTTTCAACCATTAAAGAATGCAACGTAAAATCCCTCTTAGCCTGTAGGTCCTACCCACCTGGCCGGGAGGCTGGGCGTGCCCCGTGGCCGCGGGTCACTCCCCTGCCCCTCACTGCTCTGCTCAGAAGCACTGGCACATAGAAGGTGCTCAGGGAGCCTGTGTTGGGGGCATCAGAGAGTGGGGGAGCGAGAACAGTCAGAGTCTAAGCAGACGCTACGCAGCAATGCAGGCGGGGGTCACGAGGACCCGGAACGCGCCGTGCGGCCCCAGCATTATTGATGAATTGATCCCCTGTGGCTTTAATCCGTGCGGCTCACCGCTCTGCCCTCCCAGTTCCCTTTTATAACACGACAACGCAATCTATTTCCACGCTGTTAGGCCTCCAGGTTTCATGAGCCGCGTCTGAAAATGCCACGTCTCCCTTCCTGTCACCCAGGGAAGGCATCCTTCTCCACAGCACCCCCCCCCCCGGGGGCCTTCTGCGTATTCCTCCAGCGCCTTGCAGCAGGGGTGGCTCACCGGTCAGCTGCCCTGGAAGGACAGAGAGGAAATAGGGCCGCAGTCGCTTCCTGACCTGTGTGGGAACGGGGTTTAAGCCGTAGCTTCCGCGTGAGGCGCTGAGCCGTACCTCGGCGGGGCCGTCGTCCACCCGAGCTCCTTCCTGGCTCTCGGGGGCTTGGAGGACTCCCAGGTAGTTATGTGGGAGGATCCATCAAGAACGGAGTGGGGCCTGACCAGGCGGAGGCGCAGTGAATGGAGTGTCGGACTGGGATGCGAAGACCCAGGTTCGAGACCCCGAGGTAGCCAGCTTGAGTGCGGGGGCCCATCTGGCTTGAGCAAAAGCTCACCAGCTTGGACCCAAGGTCGCTGGCTCCAGCAAGGGGTGGCTCGGTCTGCTGAAGGCCCGCGGTCAAGGCACATGTGAGAAAGCAATCAATGAACTAAGGTGTCGCAACGGCAACGAAAAACTAATGATTGATGCTTCTCACCTCTCTCCGTTCCTGTCTGTCTGTCCCTATCTGTCCGTTCCTGTCTGTCTGTCCCTATCTGTCCCTCTCTCTGACTCTCTCTCTCTGTCCCTGTTAAATAAAAAGAATGGAGAGGGGAACAGAGAGGCGGGACAGAGGACTCGGAAAGCCGATACTCAGGACCCCCGAAGAACATGCTTCCTGCTGCTTCTGCGTGGGTGAGATCCAGCAGCCCGTAGGCGTCCCCTGGGCGTCCCTGTCACAGGAATCGACAGGCAGCCGTCAGATCCAAGAATCAATCGCCTTCCTTTCTATGGGACGCTTTTCAATACAACGCTGGTTTGTTTTTAAGAGAGGGTAGGGGGTCGATCTGAGACCCGCCAGAGAGACCTGGGAGATGTCAGCGTCCGTGGCCGCGCGCTGTTCGATGATAACGGCGCGCACGGAGCGCAACCCCAGTGGCTCACGCTGGGCCGTGAAACCCCGTGGCCGCGGGAAGAAACAGCTCTTTTTTCCCCATTTCCAGCTTCATGAAGATTTGATAGGTTTCCTAGGAGCTGGCCAGTTTGCCTCTGCATTCTAATCTGAAGTGTCCCCACCGCCTGGCCTGTCCCCTTCCGGAGATGTCAGACAGATGGCCCAGGGCAGGGAGAGACAGACATCAGGGACGGGGCGGCCAAACGGAAGGAGGCAATCTTCTGAGACCACAGGGGCGGTTCCCTCATCAGTGGATACAAATATTATTTTATATCAATTTCTATCATTATCTTACTGACATTTTCAAACTAACCCCACCTGAGAGCAGAGATGGCTACTGAGTGGCCAAGGGGCGTAGAGTGTGGACAGATGGTATTGGAGACGCTGGACAAAGGGACGATTCATGCCCTGGGGGGGGAGGGGGGACGGAGGTGGACGGCTAGAGATGTCACCCTACTTTCTAGAACAGCGTGCAATTTAAAACAAATGAACTGTTTCTGGAGTTTTCCGTCTACTATGTTTTGAACCGCGGTTCGCCATCGCGGGTCACAGAAGCCACAGGGCGCAAAGCCACCGCAAAGCGGGTGGGGACGCCGTATCTAGACTTCAGTTTTGTGTCCTGGCGTCGAGCATCCTTGCGAACAAGCGCTGCGTCACCTGACTCCGCACAGGACGGGAGGAATGAGAGGAGAAAAAAGACATCTCGGGTGTCGTGGGAAAAACACCTGTGGGGGCCGAAGCGACCCCCCCCCGCCCCGCCTTCTCCAACAGCGAGCCCTGCAATGACCTGGGCTGGGAGACGGCGCTCCGGCGAGTGCTTTGCAAACAGCGGGGCTGGCGGAAGTCGCAGAAAGCGCTCGGGCAGAAACAACACAGAGACAGCTGTGGTTCTGAGGCGTGGTCGTGGGAAAACGGTCACGTGGCATTCCACCGTCCTCGTCCGTCACGGAGCCGGTCCCAAACAGGCACTGCATTCCACCCTCCCCCTGTGTCACGGAGCAGGTCCCAAACGGGCACTGCAATCCACCCTCCTCCTGTGTCACGGAGCTGGTCCCAAACGGGCACTGTTTGCAAGTCAAAACAAGCTTCTGGCAGCAGCCACGCTGACTCAATCATATCTGAAAATCAAGTCGTCCCCTGGCCCCGTGGTCGAGATTCCGGGGTCAGAGCCTTGTTGGCCGTCGGGCCCTGGACGTGAGGGAGAAAAGACTTCAGTGTGGAGTCCTCCCCGTCGGGCCCCTTGAGTGATGTGGCTGTCTTTTGTCTTGATGACTCTGGACACTGACGGGACAAGGACGCAGACTGCAGTTGGGACAGATGAGCACTTTTAGGGCCGCTGCCTCCAGTAATGTTTTTCCTTCATATTTCTCTCTGTCTCCCTTTCCCTCCCTCCCTCCCTCCCTCCTATCCTAGCCAGAGATGATTGGATTAGGCAACTAACTGCCGAAGCAAGGAGGGGTGCTGGACTCTGGCCAGCGAGCCCTGGAGTGGCCAGACGTGAAGGTCTGTGCAGCGGACGCCTCCCACAGCAGATAAGACTGGCAGGCCAGTCCCACCCCCTCTGTGAAGAAGAGACACCCTGGCTGAAGGCTGTCCAATGTGCTGAACGGATGGCCTCGTGTTTTCTGGTAGCTGGGTTCTCGAGTTCAGAGAGGTTGCAACCAGAGCCATGACTGAAATGAAAACAATAGCTATAAAAATGGAGACAGAAGTGATGAATTATGAAAATTAACAACAGAAATGAGGACAGTGCTTTTTGGCCTGAGAATGGACAGGCATAGCCAACCCTGTTTATGAAATCTGGTTGTCCTGGGGAGTGGTGTGTGGGCTCCGTGGGGGCCCTGCTATCTGGACAAACCAGTGTGCCGCCGGGGTCCGCCCCCAAGGCGTTATGCGGACAGGACTCAGCTCGCCTGCCTTCAGCGCCCTTTCTCTTAATGCGTCCTTGGACCCAGCGAATACCAAACGCAGCGTCAACAGGCTTTGCAGCAACTCGTTAAGGAAAAGCCTAGAACTTTTCATCATATTGTCAAACCCCAAATAAGCCAATGTATCAAGTCGTTTCTTCGCAGTGTGGCTTAATTACGTGAGAATTATCCCCATGGGAAAAGAAGGAATGGCTGAAAGAAACACTTCTCTTAATCCCATCAAACATGGCTTGGCAGGACTTGCGTGAGATACAACGAGTCATGGCCAAGCTCATCAGAAGCCCCCCAAGAGTGGGAATGCTGGGGTCCCCGGGGTACTCGGGGAGGGGAGCGATCTCTCTCGTATGTGTTTAAGGCAACGATAGCGGAGCCCGCTGGAACGGTGGAAAGACAAGGGCCAGGGCTTTGGGCTGATGAGCTGCTCTATTTAGAGGTTTCTTAAGAACAAAGATGAGCCTGACCTGTGGTGGCGCAGTGGATAAAGCGTCGACCTGGGAACACTGAGGTCGCCAGTTCAAAACCCTGCACTGGTCTGGTCAAGGCACATATGGGAGTTGATGCTTCCAGCTCCTCCCCCCTTTCTCTCTCTCTCTCTCTCTCCCTCCCTCCCTCCCTCTCTGTCTCCTCTCTAAAATGAATAAAATAAAATAAAATAAATTAAAAAAGAACAAAGATGATCTTCTGTGGATAGTTCTTCCCTCCTCTCCGGCCTCCGTGCTGACCACAAACAGGAGGACGGATACTTTCTTCAGTCCAGTTTCTATTTGTAACTCAAAGGCGCGTACGCAGGATTTCTGAGCATTAAATAGAATTGATATCTCCACCTAAAATTTGGAAAATTCACAGGAGGACCTGGAGGCAGCCAAGAAAAAATGTATTTGAAAATACCGGATGGCGGGGACACTTACCTGGGACAATGTTAGATGAAAAGGCCGTCTGTAGAGGCTGCCCCCAGCCCAAGCGCGTAAGAAAGAGTATCTCTGCCCCCCTACTGCCTAGAAAAACAACGGAAGAGAACCAGCAGCAAGGAAACAACAGTGCTGTCTGTCCACGGGAGAGGGAACGGACCAGAACACCAACAGGACACCTCGCTGCCGAATACTCTGAAATCTGGACAGAACCTGAAAGACAGAGGAATCCCATTAGATTTCCCGAGAGCGGGGGCATGAACGTCAGAGGGGAGCCCATTCCGTGAGGGCCCCCAGGGAAATCTGAGAGCCCTGGCTGCCCCTGCATCTCCGATACACGATAAGCACGCCTGGGTAGAGGCCCGTCCCGACGTGGCGTGGAGATATACATTCCCTAGAAACCACCCGCTAACTCACTGGACATTCCGGTTGAGCTGTGTGCCCCCAAAGGGCCCTAAACTGTGCTCAGGGCAGCAAAAGAAACGTGGCGGCCCCGGTTTGCCAGGAAGTGTGTTCAGTTTTCCCCTTTACTGTCAACGTGTGTAAATAAGAAAATTTCTCTTTTTAAAAAAAAAAAAAAAGTCAGGCCTTTGAGCCTTCTTTTTACAAATGCGACCATGTGCCCAGGCTGGACCTCAGTTCCTGTTCGGCCAGAACGGGGCTGGGAGTTTGGGCTGTTCCCTCTGAACGGAACGTTCTTGCTCAAGTGTCTTTGTTTTTAATATACTTGATGCGCTCAGTGTACTCGCCTTATTGCTTGGCTCTTCAGAGCTCTGCTTCTGCGGTGTTTGTGTGTAACCCGGTTCCCTTTCTTCTGCAGGGGTGGCTGGGTGCAGAAGCGAAGGAATGGATCCTTGAGCGGCTTGGCCTGGTGGTGGAGGAGCTTCATGGCCACGGGCTGAGGGCCCCCGAGCCCTGGGCCAAAGGAGAGGGGCTGGAAGTGAGGAAAGAGAAGCAGGGCCCCTGAGAGCCCTGCCCGAGGCCCCATGGCCCTGGAGATGGATGCCCCGAGGCAGTGAAGAGGAAGCAAGAGGAAGGCCCAGCCGTCAACATCTCTTACACCAGTGGTTCTTAACCTTTTCTGAGGTACCGAACCCACCAGTTTCATAGGCGCATTCACCGAACTCTTCTTTAGTGGTAAATAAAATGATTTTTTTTTCCAAATTCAAGACATAGGTATATGTTTTTTACTGGTGCATAAAATGAGCCGTGCATGAACATCACCTTGCTCAAAGAACAAAACCAACAAAGTGCATGAACTCACAACAAATGACGGTATTACTTTATTCTGGCCTCCATGGCAGAGGCTTCTCCGAACCCCTGAGACCGACTCATCGAACCCCTAGGGTTCAGTAGAACCCAGGTTAAGAACCACTGTCTTAGAGGTAATATGGCCTCGAGATGTTCCCAGCAGTCCCTCCGATTCCATTTCTGCTCATGCATTTAGGTTAAAACACAGAACACTTTGTGTGCTGACAGGCCATGCCCAGAACCACCCCTTTTCCATAGAAGGCAATCGATCTCCTTCTGTCTGGTCGGACACATTGGCTGTAGAGAGAGGCTGGAATCCAGCTTCATGAACTTCTGGTGGATGAGGGTTCTGAACGTCTTTCTTTGAATATTTTCAGTATGGCCTGAATTTTATATAAGTCGCGTTATTTCCACCAAAGTATTACGACCTTCATTCCCACAACTGCTCTCCCCTAAACCTATGAAATATGGGCATAGAAAAATATAACTAGTTACCCCAAAATGTTAATAATGGTTGTCTCTGGGTGACAGATGATGGATTCGGTTTCCTTTTGTGTTTTGCATTTTTGGTATCTGTTTTCCATACTTGCCCACAATCACTACGCATTAATTTTACATTTAAAACTATAATGGGATTTCTTTAAATAGAGTGAAAAGCAGACAAAGGCAAGAAAAACAAGAGCTCTTTTGGTCTGGTCTGGTCTGGCCTGGCCCGATAGTAAAAGGCCGTGGGAGAGAATTCTTTTCACTCTTTTTAATGATCAGGCTGATGTCTAATACGCCCAAAGTCTCCCCTAAGTACTCATTTCCCTTCTAAATGGCCCTGTGCAGATCAATAAATCTGTCCTTTTTACAAAATTATTTCAGTTTTCTTCCCACCTACCCTAATTTTATTTGGAGAGACCCAGAAAGCCTCCGAAACCGTCCGCCTTCTTGAAGTTAATGTATTCATTAGTTATAATTGCCTCCAAAACGTTCTCACCAATCTTAGTCTCCCGGTTACTTAATGGCTTTGATTAGATGTAGAGCACTTTTATCTGGGTTAATTTACTATTCATAGTACAATGATGGAGTATTCATTTTGTTACCCAGATTATAGCAGTAAATGGAGTTATACATCATCCACGCAAAAGCTACATGGGAGTTGGGTGTTAAAATGCCTTTCAGGCATCTTAAAGTAGAAAACAACATTGCTGCCAAAACTTGGTCATTTTCGGTATTTCCTGCCCACACTTGAAGTCCTTCGTTGCCTTTGTGCCAATGGACGTGGTGGTCCTGCCTGGGTTGCATTCCCCCCGCTGACCCCTTGAAAGCATGTGCTGGGTCAGGGTGGGCTGGGATCGCAGGGAGAAGGGACCTACCGGAGGGGGGGCACAGGTGCGTCTTCCGGGTGGGGGTGGGGAGCAGAAGTGGGGGGGGGAATGTCTCCAATTGTTCGAATATCATTTCCCCTCGGGATTTCTGGAATCCCTTGCTCAGAACCTGGCCTCCTTCCCGCCTACCAGGATGGATAGATCTCTACCCAGGTCCAAACGCAACACCCAGTTCCTACCTGGCTGACAGTTCCCGTGTAGACCTTCGCTGGGATTCCACCCTGCAGGTCCCTGGGACCGCTTCTGCCTGTGTGGACTGGATTTAAATTTTACCCGCCACCACCCCCCTCCCCCAAACCCGAAAACTCGGCCCCGTCCCCCTGTGCTGTGGCATCGCGGAACCCTCTATGGGACACTTGCTAAGAGGGCGGACGGGCATGTGCCTTGCCCAGCTAACCACTGGAAGCCGCTTTCCCCAGTCCCAGCCCAGGTCCCCAGCTCTGCCACCTGAGACGCGCCGCACACTCGCCACCTCCCTTCCATCTGCCCGGTATGCAAATGTATGCAAATCGCCACTCTGCTTCCACATTCCAGCCTGGCCCGCGTTTCCCAGGACAGCGAGCTGCGGGGGTTCCGAGGCTCGGGGTGGACTGGAGAGGGCTGCACGCGCGCGCGCGCGAGCGCGGAGGTCCACGGGGGCTGGGCCTCCAGCAGGGACCTGGAGAGGCGTCTGCGCCCCTGTTCTCGGCGCGTCTGTCCATCAGCTTCCCTCTCCGCCCCCCGCCCCCGAAACAGCTGCAGGCGCGGCCGATCCGGAGGGGACGCCAATGTGATGAGGGATGGCAGCAGAGCCCCGCGCCTCCGAGGAGATGCGCCCGCATCTCGGGTGTCTTCGGCACGGTGGGGCCAAAGTCTTCCGCGGCGCGAGATGATTGACGGCTGCCCCCCTGGCGACGTATCTCTGGGAGCGTCAAGAATGAACAGGCGCGCGAGGATATAAAACACAGAAATACAGTTGCGGGGCTGTCGCCTGGCATTAAAAAAAAAAAAAGGCAAAACACGAAAAAAAGGCTGGGAGCAAAGTGGATGTCCGTCACCCGGGCGGGGGTTGCAAAATTATGGTATCTCCACACAAGAATTAGTATGCGCTCTTTTTTTTTTTTTTTAGAGTCTTCTCTGTTGTGCGTGAGCTTGGCGGGATTTCTACAAGCTGTACTGTCGGATCCGTTCCTCAACAAACAACAGGAACAGAAACAAGTGGATAGAAATGTGCGTGTCTTGTATGTTTAAAGATTTGCCTGAAAACAAACATAATCAGCGGAAGTTTGGCAGGGTTTTAGACGAGGGTGAGGGTGACTGACTCGGGAGACTTTATTACTTCGTTTCGAGTTTATGTGTTGCTCTGTTTTAAAAATAATTAATATGAATTATTTATATAATCAGGGGGAAGAAATACTGAACAGAATACATCTGGCGGCGACAACAGGGTAGAGATCAGCTTGTGGACGGAGGGTGCTGCCCCCTTGGGCTGGTGAAGTGTGGGGCCGTGAGTGCCGTGGCTGCAGACTGGGCAGCCCGCCTGCTGGGGAGGGCTGGGCACACCTTCCAGCAGGAAGCGGCCCAGGGTGCAGGATACGCAGGAGACAGAGATGAAGGACCAGAGGCCCCTTGCGGCAGCGGCTGCAGAATGACCGGGGCCTCCCCCCCCCCAGCCCCCAGCCCCTTCCCCTGTGCCCTCGGCCTCTCCGTGAAGGGCCTGGGTATCGGGGGGCCTGACATCTTGCGCAAACTGGAGTACAGTCTTCATTTTGTCAACGAGAAAGCCACGCTCCCTCTGGAACGGCAACCGGAGACAAACAGGAACATCTGCTTGAATAATGAGCTGTTTGTCAGGCGTGCTCAGAGACTAGAATTCAGCTGCTGATCGTCTGCCGACGTCCAAGAGCCTGGCTAGGGCGGTGCAGACAGTGTGGGGTGCTGTTGAGCATCTGGGGAGGCCCACAAGGCCCCGTGCCCCCTCAGAGCCGCCGTGAACTCTCCCGGGGTGCACGTGATCGCCTACTTGATTCTCAGAGAAACTGGCGCATCAGTCCCAAGTCGTCAATAAGCCCCTGGATCAACGTGCTCCTGTTCCCACCCCAACCCCCCGCCTTTGGGGACTGATTATCGCTCTGGAGATGGTCTCACCAGAGGGTAACCGAGCGAGCCGTGTGTTCTGTTCTGTGCGTTTTCCAATCGTAATTCAAGGAGAGGAACTAATTATCTTGGAGAAGCAGTCATTAGCCACTGACCTTTCACGGGAGATGATGGCTGCAGGGCTTCTTGGGGCAGTCAGCGCGCTCACCAGTCACTGCGGCCTGTGGTCTCCAAGGGCCCAACGTCTGCAGACCCGGCACCAGCCCCAGCACTGGCTGCAGCCCGAGGGGAAGCAGGGAGCCTGCTACAGTTTTGAGAAGCCAATTGAAGGAAGTATTGATAACTACTCAATTGTAGCAGCTCCCTAATGTCCCCCGTCTCCACCCCCGCAAGGGGGGGAATTAGGAAGTCGGGGTGCAGAGCAGTGTGAGGGCCCACGGGCACAGTGGCCTCTATTGTCATAAGTCAGACAGGTCGTATGGAGAACAACACGGGTGTCAATAAATGGCCAGGACATGCGGGCAGGGTTGCAACACCGTGTGCACAAAACACTGCGGAGTGCAAAAAAGAAATCATTTTCTTTTCACTTTCTAAGTGCTCTAGCTGGGCTGATCATCAGATGAACAGAGGTAGGTTAACAGGAGAAGATGTCCCAAATGCAATATGGGTGTTCATTGGAGGGCGCCGTAGGAAATGAGACCCAAAGATGCATGCGTTGGGCAGTGAGGCTTATATGTCGTTCGGGACAAAGGAAAGGGAGGCAGAGGTCTGGGACCTTCCGAGGTAAAGCAGGCAATTCGCAGGGAGACAAGTAAGTCCAGACAGGTAGACACCAAATTCCAGCGTGTCCCCAGAAAACGGGGGGCGGGGGGGGTCTCAGCAAGGAGTCCACTAACCACAGTTTGCTAGGTCCTCACTGTCTGCCACACTTCGTTCACGTTGTGGTGAGAAGGTGATGCTCACTTTCTCTGAGCAGGTGTTTGTACCTGAACTCCCCTCCGCAGTCAAAGGCGGAGGATCCAAGTTCTTCCTGAGGTTTCTGTTTCTTAATAGCTTGCTTGGTCCTTTGGCAGAACTCAGTGTCTTTCTTTGGCGGGGGGGGGGGGTAGGATGGAAAGGGTGGCTCCTTGTTCTGACCACCGTCCCACCCAGACTGGTACTGGTGAGAGCCACCCTCGTACACAGTGGTCAGAGACTGGACCCGAGATCTGTCATCGTAGAATGCAAGGTCTCCTCTACAAGGCTGAGCTCAAATCATGTCCTCCCCTTAACAAAACCAAGGCAGATTTTTGTGTTCATCAGCAACGAGCACTTGAGACGTTAGGAGAACGCACAACACTTGATTAGCTGACCAGGGAGTGAACAATAGTGATTTCTGGCCTTTAAAGAGCATCCGATACCTCATGAAAAACATTCAGCAGAAAAAAAAAAAAGCACTCAACAACATTTTGGCTCCAACTTCATCATGTTGCCTCTTTTACAAAAGATTTATTTTCTCTTGTCCGGAAACCTTACTAAATCATCCAGATCAGGTGCGATCAGACTATTGTTTCACATAGGGTTGCTCTTAGGATGACCGTGTGGGCCTCCGGTGGGCTGGAGGGCTGCCCACCTTGAGGCGGGGCAGGCAGATGCTGTGCGGTGCATGGGTCACGTATGGCACGTCTGCGTCCCTAATCTGTGGGAGATTAGGGACCCAGAGGAGACTGACCTGAGGCCATGCAGGGTCAGTCAGCCCTGGGAAATGCTGAGAGCACCCTGGCTCCTACCCACTCAGTCCACAAGATCCAGAAAACGACCAAGTGACTCCCCAACAGGACAGCTGGAATCTCTACAGCTCTAATATGCCCGGGAAGCCCAGGGATGCTGTTCATCTTGAATCCAAAGGCACAGCAACCAGGGCTGCAGACCTGGCTTCGCAAAGCCACTGGGTTGGACGCCTGGAGCTCTGGGTGGGCAGGGAGGGACTGTGGACGGGGTCTTGCAGAGAGGGAGACACTGTTGCCAGCGCTGGCCGGCCCAGTTCTGGCCACCTGTCGTCCCACCCCACCAGCTGGGCAGGCCAGACGCGCTGAGCCAGGAAGGATTTCGGGAAGAGGGAGAGAGCACACCTCCATCCGTGACAGAGGAGGTCAGGAGGGTGTGCACCTCGTAGCCAGGCCGTGGGGGAGTTCCGGAGTGTTTCCCCAGGCCTCCGCGAGCTCCCAGCTGCCCCCACCCCGAAACGGCCCGATGACAAACACGCCCTCATCTCCACGCCTGCTGACTCTGTCTGGAGTCCCTTTCGACGTGAACTACTGGACTCAGGTCTCTGTTTCAGGGTCTGTGCCTGCCCACAGGGCACTCGTCATCTTCAGAGCTGCAGGAAGGCTGTGTCCTGGCTCCTTTCTCTCAAAGGTCCTTGGAGAAACACGGGGTCATACTCCGGTTACGACCTGATTCTGGGTTAAACTGCCCTCCCTATCGACTGGGGTGGCCCTGCAGCTTCATGCAATCGTCTCACTGTGAGCCAACCGGGCTCTGGAGAGGCGGGCACGAGCAGACTCTGCCTCAGGGCTCCCCGATATCCTGACCGGGGGTGTGCCACCCACACAGCGGATCCATTCGCCTCCCCCCCCCCCCCCCCCCCCCCCCCCCCCCGCGCCAGGCCAGTCGCGCGGGCTGCCGAGGACAGTGCTGGGCCCACAGTCACGGAGCGTGGGAGGAATACTGAGATGTTCCAGCCACCCGTGTTTTTATAAATAATATACGTGTGTAGCCAGCCACATTACATATTCAGAGCAGCAGTCAAGTGGTCGAGGATAATAATCATTTATTCTGTCAAATTTCTTCAGAATGAGTTCTGGGACAGATCCAACAAACACGTTATCACGTCGGAACTACGGGTAATGAATGTCTGCCTGTTGCGAGGGAGTTTGCACGGCTGTGAGGCCAGGGGTAAGCTTGAGGGGGTGCCAGAGGAGCACCCCAATAGCCTCTCAGGGAGTAACAGTAACGTGTGTTTGTTTTGCAAGGACTGCGGTGAAACGGTGGAAGTTTCAATGCCTCTCATTAACGTTTTGATGAGCACATCGGGGCACGGTGGCCGCGCAGTGACCGCTGCCCTCCCGTCTGCCCTCCCGGACGGGATGGTTTAGTTCACCATCTTTCTCGCTCAGCAAAGTGTGGGGCCGGCCGGCAGTCTAAGGCTCCTGTTTCTTTTTTTTTTTTTAATTTCTTTTTTAATTCATTTTTAGAGAGGAGACACACAGAGAGAGAGAGAGAGAGAGAGAGAGAGAGAGAGAGAGAGAGAGAGAGAAAGGGGGGATGAGCTGGAAGCATCAACTCCCATATGTGCCTTGACCAGACCAGTGCAGGGTTTTGAACTGGCGACCTCAGTGTTCCCAGGTCGACGCTTTATCCACTGCGCCACCACAGGTCAGGCCTAAGGCTCCTGTTTCTACAGAGGGGACCGGCCTGAGCATGGCTTGGCATCTCCCGGTTTGGTCGGCAGGCTGAGGAAGGGCCAGCGGGGAGGACATGGGGTCGTGGAGACGTCCTGGGACATGTTGGGTCCTGACCTGCTGGGTGGGCAGGTCCTTTGGATTCCTTGGCTTCATGAGCAAACTGTGAAAGGCCCTGGGGTCCGGGAGCGGGTCAGCGTCACAGTCCAGAATCCGGGTGGTCTGGCAGCTCTGGCTACAAGTCTTGAGGCTACAACATTCGCACTGTGTAATCTTGGACAGCTACTTCCCCTCTCTGGTCTCGTGCCTTGGCTTGGCCAGTGAAGGTGGAGATGATGACGTCTCTCCTTCAGAGAGTGGGTAAGCGGACTGAGTGAGCTGATGGCGGGGAAAGGACCCTAAAAATATCTCACTTTAGAGAGGAAGCTCTTGTTGCAATTCTCACAGCCATCAACCTGGGTGCTTCCTGGGGGGGGGGGGGGCCTGTGCTCTGCTGACCGTAGAAAACACACGTGACAGACGTTACAGCAGCTCTGAAGCTGCGGGGCAGGCAGCCACCCTTTCGCCTCTGCTGTCAGAGCTCTCTGTTGACTCACGCGGAGGGAGTGGCGGGCGGGCGGGTGGGGGGGAGGGCGAGAAGGCCCCCCCTGCATCTGCAGGCCTGTCCTCCTTTGGACCTTCTCTAAAGCTCTTGGCTTCTGTGGGGTTCTCCTCGCAGGAAGTGGCTGAAACACAAAGGGCATCTTCTGGCATATCTATCTTCCTGGAAGTCCCGCAGGAGGTCAGGCTTCCGAGCGGACACACCTGGGAGGCCCCGGGCGCGCGGGCTCCATCAGCAGGAAGGGCAGCGTCTGCAACGCCGAAACCCACGACAGCATCTCAGAGAAGGGCGTGCGTGCGTGCGTGCGTGGGGGCTTCCACTCCCAACACTCGGGAAGCTTCTGCTTCCCGGCCCGGCCCGGCCCGCCGTGGGGGTGGCGGGGTAGCCCCCAGCACCACGGGGACTTCCAGGCACCTGCTGGGCAGCCCTCTGTGGCGCCCAGTGGACTGTGCTCACTCTCCTGCCACGTTCCGTGCTTGGACTGCATGTAGGTGGTTCAAAGCCAGGGCCCGCTTCCTGCGACAGTCATTTTAAATTAAGTCCACAAAGTGAACATCAATGTTTTATTTCGCCGTGAAAGGCTGTCAGTACACTTAAGGAGTAAGTGTGACGGCGGGTTTTATTTTTGTTGTTGTCGTCGTTGGTATTCTTATATATATTTTGGCATCCTCTCACACAAGCATCAAAAATTCTCTTTGTACTGGCCCCGTAAGAGCCTTTTTTTTTCCGAGAGAAATGTAACGTCTAGAGACACCCCGGGGTTTTCAGCCCTGGCAACAACAAGCCTAGCATCCTCAGAGCACATCAAAGCGAGGCAGCCCGTCCGGCCGCGACTCGCAGTCACAATATTAAGAACAGTAACAATTGAGCGCGCCACGGAACTACGGGGACAGCCACGGGACAGCCACGTTCATCGCCAAACAAACAGCACTAGCGTCCTGCTTGTAATGACCAGACCTGCCTCTCTGCTCCCTGAATTCAGAGTTCCCAAGAGCCGCGGTGTGGGGCCAGGCTGAGCCCGAGACGAGACGGGCAGGGTGCGGGGGCCCGGTGTGCGAGAACTGCTTTCACGTGGCGGGGTGGGGGGGGGGGGGGTTACCGGCTTTATTTGAGGGAGGTGCTGACGCCACAGGAAGAGATCAGACAACCCCTCTGGGAGGGAAAACAAAACACCCTGAGGTCACCCACGAGTAAACCCTCCCTCTGTGCCCCTCGGGTGACTTGAACTGGCCTCGCTTGGCAGCCTTGCTCCAACCGCTGACGCTCCCTTTGGGGAAATGCCGTCAGGAGCCCGGCCTCGGCGGCTGTAAGGGAAGGAGACGCCCTCTTTTCACGGATGTCCCCAGCTCATACGCTACAAGACGTTCTACAGGCCCGCGGCCCCCAAAGCAAGTCTCTGGAAGAGCAGAGGGGGGTGTCCTCCCCTTCCAGGTCTCTGCGCTCATCCTCTGGGAATGTGACCAGGCAGAGTCCTCCCCTCCCACGGCCCCAGCTTGCACACCCGGGGCTCCCCGCCTGCACACCTGCTTCCCCGTTAGTGACAGGCGCCCTGAAGGTCAGAGATGCGACGTATCTGTTCCTCGACAGGCCCCCGCGTGGCTCCCGGACTTGGGAGTAAAGCTGACCCACACGTGCGTCCAGAGTCCCATTTTCCTCCATGCCCCGCCTACGAATGCCACTCCAGGCTCTCAACAGGCATCGACTGCCCGCCCCTCTCCTCCTGTAAGCGAGGCCTGCCCCTCCTCACCCCCCCCCCCCGCCAGGGGAACGTGAATTGGCTCCTAACCTGTTTACAGAGTGAGTTCCTTCAAACGTGAACGCTTAGCCCGTGTCAACTGTCTTGTGGACCCTCACAGAAACAGCGCAGGCTTGAGCGAGTCACGGAGCAGCTGGGCCGACTGGGAGGGCGTCACACAAAGTTTCCATGAGTACACCCCTCGGGCCAGCGGCCGCATTCGGGCTGACCAACCGTAAAGAAACAGTGGAGCTGAACAATGGTGGGCCGTTCCTTTATTCTAGCCTCGCTCCCTCCCAGCCCGCGAGTAAACACCCAGCAGGAAAACACTTCCCTTTCCATTCAGGGCTCTCCAAGCCACTGACTCAGCCGGTGTCCCTAGGATGAAAGGCCCTCACCAGTCTCAGTCACCTCAGGCTCCCCATCGGCCAAGGTGGCTTCTTCCTTCTTCCTTCCTTCCTCCTCCTCCCCCCCTCCCCCACCTCTTCCCCTCCTCCTCCCACTCCCCCTCCCCCACCTCTTCCCCTCCTCCTCCCCCTCCCCCTCCCCACCTCTTCCCCTCCTCCTCCCACTCCCCCTCCCCCACCTCTTCCCCTCCTCCTCCCACTCCCCCTCCCCCACCTCTTCCCCTCCTCCTCCCCCTCCCCCTCCCCACCTCTTCCCCTCCTCCTCCCCCTCCCCCTCCCCACCTCTTCCCCTCCTCCTCCCCCTCCCCCTCCCCCACCTCTTCCCCTCCTCCTCCCACTCCCCCTCCCCCACCTCTTCCCCTCCTCCTCCCCCTCCCCCTCCCCACCTCTTCCCCTCCTCCTCCCCCTCCCCCTCCCCCACCTCTTCCCCTCCTCCTCCCACTCCCCCCCTCCCCCACCTCTTCCCCTCCTCCTCCCACTCCCCCTCCCCCACCTCTTCCCCTCCTCCTCCCCCTCCCCCTCCCCACCTCTTCCCCTCCACCCCCCCTCCCCCACCTCTTCCCCTCCTCCTCCACTCCCCCTCCCCCACCTCTTCCCCTCCTCCTCCCCCTCCCCCTCCCCACCTCTTCCCCTCCACCCCTCCTCCTCCTCCTCCTTCTTCTCTCCTCCTCCCCCTCCTCCTTCCCCTCCCCCACCTCTTCCCTTCCTCCCCCTCCTCCTTCCCCCTCCCCCTCCTCCCCCTCCCACTCCCCTACCCCTCCCCACCTCTTTCCCTCCTCCTCCTCCTCCTTCTCCTCTTCCCTGCCCCCCTCCTCCTCCTCTTCCTCCTCCTTCTTCTTCTTCCTCATTCTCCCCCTACCCCTCCCCCACCTCTTCCCCTCCTCCTTCTTCCTCCTCCTCTTCCTCCCCCTCCCCCTCCCCCACCTCTTCCCCTCCTTCTTCTTCCTCCTTCTCCTCCTTCTTCTTCCTCCTCCTCTTCCTCCCCCTCCCCCTCCCCCACCTCTTCCCCTCCTTCTTCTTCCTCCTCCTCCTCCTTCTTCTTCTTCCTCCTCCTCCTCCTCCCCCCTTCCCCTCCTCCTCCTCCCTCTTCCCCTTCTCCTCCTCCTCCTCCTTCTTCTTCCTCCTCCTCCTCCTCCTCCTTCTCCTTCTCTTAAAACACATTAGCATGACAATGGCCCTTCCCAAGTAGGAAGGTAATTAGCAATTTCAGACGCACCATTTTTTAACAATAAAAGTGAGCAAACTCAAATAATACAAATTTTACAAACTCATTTGCCCAACAAC